>VDFB02281492.1:1064806529-1065289112 GCA_007258455.2 Sequoia sempervirens
CTTGAGCCTATTTCTGAGATCCACATCCTCGGGAGCTTTCTGTAGACAAGCCTCAGCTTGCAGCAGTTCCTCTTGTAAGAGACCCTCTCTCCTCCTGTCCAATGCTTTCTTTTTTCCAATCACTTGAAACAAATATTTCCAGCCCTTGGTATTTAGTTCCCATCTTTATATGGCACTTAGGCCCATGTACATCCCTTGATTGATCTTCTTGAGAGACAAGACAATGCAACCTTACACCTAGATTTGAGGAGAAATCTTGCTTTTATGGGGTGATGATCGGATAGCGTGTAGGGGTGGACTTCTATTTTACAACCATCCCTTAGGGTGTCAGGAATAAAAAAGACATCATTTCGATAGAATCTGTCCAAGCGGCAGTAGATTCTTTTGTTGCATTTCTGAGTGTTACACCAAGTGAACCAAATACTAGGAAAGTCTTTTTCTACCCTTCTATCGGGTCCACCAGTTTCAGTTTGGACTTCATTTTTGTCCAAAATAATTTCTCGTTTCCTTTCTAGTCCATGTCTATTCCCCCAACTTTGTCTTCTTTGTTTTCAATCATGTTGAAGTCCCCTCCTAAGATCCAGGGTATATTTTCTAGGTTGCATAGCCATTTCCATAGTTTGATCCTTTCACTATACTCATTTGGAGCATAGATAGAGCATATCCCAAAGGCTTGATCATCTTTTTTCAGACTTATCCAAATAGCCCTATTGCAAGGGTAGATCCCTGAATTGGAAACAAAGTGGCTTCACTTATTGGAGATAAGGATGGCAGCCCCACCTTTACCCCTCTCATGGTGGGTGACAAAGTGAGAGGCATCCCTCCAAATAAACTGAAGATTGGTTTCAAGCGAAAAGCCAGTTGATTTGAGTTCTTGTAGCAAGACCACATCTTTGCTTTTGCATTGGCTGATGAACCTTCTTACCACATGCTTCCTATCCAGGGACTCTAGCCCCGATCTTATTATTTATTACATAATGTAGATTAATTATATAAATTAAAATAATATATTATATTCTCCTTATCCCCTACAACATGGAAAATATTTTTGGTTTAGCAATAATTTGAAGTGTGATGTGGTTGCATAAAAATAGTATAGATATTAACAAATTCATGAATATCAATTTGAAGCTGCCTATATTAAATTTATAACATAAGTTAGCTAGATGTATTTAAACTACTACAAGTACACAAATAGATAAGTAATTAGATGGGGAAAATACAAAACTATTTGACTTGAGAATTATTTTATTATACTTTAGAACTATTTTATTTACTATATGCATACATAGGTCCCCATAAATTTTAATGAAAATATTATAATATTAAAAAAAAAAATCTTCCATCAAAAAATAATTAGACTTCCTAGCCTTGCACACCAACACATACAATTTCACTACCCATGCCCATTTCAACTACATTAGGTATATCTATGTTCCCATCCCAACCAAGATCCAAACAGAAAAATTAACACCTCTAAAGACTTTAGCTCACACATTCAAGTCATTTCTATATAAGATGGGCATAGCGAAGTCACTAGCCACTTTTAAGGTGGCCCTTATTATGGATAACCCACAACCATTAATTACCTTACCCATATAAATGTAATAAGCAATCAACATTTTTAATTTATTTTCAGTTGCCACTATTATCTCATCCTCCATCTTATTGTTCAATGAAAGATCCGCAATCCTTTGCTCTACCACTTGAGTTAGCTTTATTTGCAACTGAGATTTTGAAAATCACTTGTAAAGGTTTAGTCATCTATGTAGTCAGTCATCTAATCCATGTAGCCACTTAACTCAACATCTTAGCCTATCACCTTGGCACATCCCACTTGCACGTTCATCATGATCTCTCAACCAATCTCATCCATTGATTTTTGAAATCATCTTGCACTGTTTATTAGGTATTTGGTGAAAGCTATAAGTACACCATTATTTAGCCATTCAAACCCTCCACAAATTTTGAAAAATCAAACCATCTTTGCATCCATTTTGTGAATCGAGGTTATATTAAGTTAAGAGCAATCCACATACTATTATTTACAACTTTGGAAAATATAATGGAGTAAAGTTAGGCACATTTATGGAGATAAAATTAGTTCAATTCAATTTACTTTATTGTTTGTGCACATACTATCATTGATGTAATCATTTGTTATTGAATTGGGTTTCATTGATACTCTTATTTTCATATTTGATAATTTGATAGACTTACACAACAATTATGGGATTTCAATCCTTATGAGAAGTTAAACAAATACTTTAGCTTCTAGAGAAGTTTCAAAGTAAAAGAGGCATCTACAAAAGTTGAAGCCATTTGTGGAAGTTGTATGGTATCCCACTTAATGTTACTAGATCCTCGAATGTGCTCTTCTTTAAACATAATCACATAAAGGTTTGAAATTTTTGTAAGAAAACTATACAACTTTGTATTTGCTCACATATTTAAAATATCAAAATTTTAGAAAAGTTAGATTTATTTCTTTTTAACTTTTATGATTATTTTTATTACATGTTTGAGTGAACATGAAATCCCTAATGGGTCTTATTTTGGGAACTATATGCAGCCAACTTCTTGAGAAAGGAGGTGAGAAGATATAATCACGAGAGCAATGCCTTGTGGTAGTAAAACAAGAAAGTGCCCTCTAGTTGGTTTTGTCCCCAATATTTGTTCCTCCCACAACAATGGTAATATCATGGCAAACATTTGCCTAGTTGTAAATTACTTTGCAAATCGGTCTCACTACCCATGGATTGACATGGATGTTATGCTGAATCAAACATAGACGTTGTATAGACATTACATTTACCATGTCCTTTGATGGTGTGCTGGTATGCATAGTTTGGGTACATGTTAGGATCTATAAGGAGGTTTGCATAGGTAGTATTAGATTTAATATGGAGGTGAAAAGGACGACCATGTGCCTTTTGATGTCCTAGTAGCACTACATGAGAGCTCGTGTAATAACTGCTTGTGTTACTACTATATTTTTTTTCTCATTAAATAAACTAGCACTTGCACCCCAATGAGGTGCAATACTTACGCCGATAGGTTGAGCCCACATTATTTACAGCTTTATGGCCGTGAAAAACAATGGATGGGGTGAAGAAAGCAGTGATCTATCTCACCTATCCCTCTCTACCTCTCTCTCTGTCCCTCCCCCCTTCTCTCTCCCTCTTGCTACCGCCTTCCTTCTCTATTTCTCTCTATATCACATATCCCTCTCTACCTATCCCTCTCTCCATCCCACCTATTTCTCTCTCACTCTCTCTTTCCCTCTCTCACTTATTCCTCTTTACCCCTCTCTCCTTCCCCCTCTAATTCTCTATATCTCCCCTATCCCTCTCTCTCACTCTCTCTGGCTCTTTCTTTCCTTCTCTACTTCTTTCTATCCCACCTCTCTCTCCCTCCCTATCTCTATCTCACTTATCCCTCCCTACCTCCCTATGTCCCTTTACCCTCCTCCTCTCTCTCTCTTTCTCTATCCTTCCCTCTCTACTTATTTTCCCTCCTCTCTCTCTTTCTCTATCCTTCCCTCTCTACTTCCTTACCCTCCTCTCCAATTCATTCCAAAAACACACATTTCTTAAACAACTTTAGTTTTTCATTTTTCTATTTTTTTATCGTTTGGATTTTATAACACAGAACAAATACCAAGTAGTTTGTCCTTTATGACAACCATACTAACGAATATCGGCCATTCCACAACCTCTGAAACTCTGAAAAAGCTCTGCTCTCTTATAGTATTAATTTTTCACGATATTCTTCAAAGATTCATACATTTATTGCTGCCAAGAAACTTCTAATGGAGACTAAAATGTATTCACACCTCTTCCACAGACATTGTATCGAAAAACATTTGGCCTTCGATAACAGGTTGCCAAATTTTTCCCTACTGCATGCCGGGAAATTTTTTTTGGCTTTTATAACCTATAATTTTTTGTAGAAAAAACCCAACTATTTACATTTTGGGCATAAACACAACCACAATTTTTTTTATAGTATATATAAGTTATTTTGTAGTTAAATAGGTATTTTATTTATTTTTTATTTGTTTTTATTTATTTATTTTTATAGTATATATAAGTTATTTTGTAGTTAAATAGTTATTTTATTTATTATATAATTTTTTTTATTTTATTTTAAAAACTATAATGCTAATTGAATGCAAACCCTTTAACCCTAGGATTTATATTAAAACCCTAACCCTAACCCTATTAAAATTCAACCTTAATTAAGCTTGAACCCTAACTCTAAGCCTAACATATTGAATCTTAACCCTAATTGAACCCAAACCACAATCCAAACCCTAATTGAACCCTAAGGTCCCAATGCTAAACCCAAGCTTTATATTAGAACCCTAACCCTAACTAAACCTTGACCTAACTTTAATCCGAGTTATAACCCTAATTGGACTCTAATTGAATCCTAATTGAAGCTTAATCCTAACTGATCCCTAACCCTAACCCTATCCCTAATTCAATCCTAATACTAATTAATCTTTAACCCTAACCCTAATTGTCATCTTAATCTATATTTAATCACCTAAACCCTCCAAGCTTTATCTTAGAATTTTTATTGAACCCTAACCTAATTTAATCCTAATCATATCCATTTCTCTCTCTCTCTCTCTATATATATATATATCCATCTCTCTCTAACATACACACATATCCTAATTTAATACATTTGTACCTCTCTCTATATATATCTCCCTCTCTCTACCTCTCTATATATCTTCCTAAATCTTTCTATCCCTCCATAGATCTCCCTCTCTTTGTCTCCCCCTCTTTATATCTCTATTTCTCTCTCCCTCTCTCTCCATATCCATCATCTCTATCTCTATCTTCCTTTCTACCTCTCCCCATCTCTATCTCCTTACCCCTCTCTCTCTCTCAATATCTCTCAATATCTCTCCCTCACTTCCTGATGTCTAGGGCATGATTATCTATACCCTCATGCTTTGATTGAAGTCCATACCCTGTAGAGGTGGTAAAAATATTGCTGGACAGGTATGATGCAAAAGAAGAGTTAGTTCATATTTGATTACTGTTGTTGTTTTTCAATTAAATTGTCTAAGTTTTTCATCAACATGTCCAATCACACTCTATGATCCATCCATCACTAGAATGATGAAGAGCTCAAAAGATCACGGAATACGATAGGGAAACTTTGATGGAAAACCTCTCGTACATTCTGATTTGTACATGTTGATGGGTTTTTTTTAGGGGAGGGAGGGGCCAGGGGGAGTTTGGTGATTTTGCAATGGAACTACAGATGGGTGTTTGGTTTTCAAGTCTGGCAAAGTTCGGCGAGCAGGAGTGGTACTTCTTCAGCCCGAGGGAGCGCAAGTATCTGAATGGCGCTCGCCCGAACCGAACGGCGGGTTGCGGGTACTGGAAGGCCACCAGCATTGACAAGCCCGTGGTCTTATCAGGAAGCTCTCTTCAAGTGGGCGTGAAGAAGGCTCTAGTGTTTTACAAGGGGAAACCCCCCAGGGGCATCAAAACCAAGTGGATTATGCATGAGTACCGCCTTACAGACTCCATCCGGCCCGAGTCTGGTTCGCCAGGGAGAAAACGATCCATGGTGGTAAGTAATGGCGAGGCTGATTTAGTAATTCTCTTATACCCATTTGGTACTTTACCCAACTGACATATTTGTTGTTTGTTTTAGTTGGATGATTGGGTGCTCTGTCGGATATTCAAAAGAATGAGTCATTTGCCCAGAGCAGGGGAAGCAGGGGAAGCAGAGGACGCTCTAGCATTTTCTGCCCAACAGAAGTTACAGGAGCTGCCGCCCACACCCACTTTTGAGTCGTTTCATGGGCGGTTGCAGGACCAAGAGAACGAGGATTTTCTTAACAGTGTTCTGAGGAAGGACGACCCGTCCGATGTAGGCGAAGCTTTGGCAGTGGCCGCATGCTTTCTTCAAACAGTTCACGTGCCTTGAACTCACTTTAAATAGTTCCCAGAATAGTTTGTGGGGTCCCGCCGGCACTGACTGTAGGAAATTCCGGTGGGGTTCCCCCACATAAAATAGCCTATCGGCTAATTAACCAAAGAACTTATGGGATTGTTCACTTTAAATTGTGGCACCAATGATTTGTATACTTCATAATTTATTTCAATTTCAAATTGCTAGACTTGAACCTTACCAAATGTGGCAATGGCATCAACTCTCTACCATTACTTGCAATCATGCACTATATAGGACAAGCTCCCTATATCTTGAGCAATCCCTAGGTCTAGACCTATTCCTCAGGGGTTATTCAAAATGGTCCTGCCTTTACCCATAACAACCCTACTAGGTGAGGTTAAGAAGTCAAGTCAGAAATACTTATTAATTCGTACAACAGAGGCTGCAATTCATGCCAAAGTACAGTGTTTCAGATAACAGGTGGCACTTCTAACTTCTTGGAAGGACTCCAAAAGTTATAGTTGGTACTATACCAACTTAACTGGCTGTTCAATGAAGAATTACCAACAAAAAATTAAGAAATAGCTGAAATACATAGTTGCCAGGTGATTGCTGCGAGAGACTGAACTGGTATCGGTATGCCTATTTTTTGAAAATAAGAGACGGAGGTACTTGGAAACACCATCTTTTTTTAATATAAATAAAAAATAATAAATTAATAATTTATAAAAAATATCATGACATTATAATTTTTTTCACGTTATAATTTTTAATGCTTTTAAATTTCACGAGAGATGCCAAAATTTCCACCGGGAGACTCGAGAGATGGCACATCAAGTTTCCTTGCTGCTGGAGACATTTTTGGGGACGTCTTTGGTACCGGAGACGCGTACCAGTCTCCGAGACGTGTCTCAGGGGGCAGGAGAGGTGTCTCCCAGCAACACTGCTGAAATATTAAAGAGTATAGTATACTGACAGTAAAATTGTTATCATTAAATATACATAGGGTATATTGAACGAAATACTGATCAACCCATAATTCCAATAAAAAGTGCCTACCACCTACCATGAATCACCTATATACTGTTACAAAACCTTTACATATAGAGTGCTGTGAGTGTATTTGTAGTAATATATAGCTGATACCATATGTAAATTTAAAACACAGTTGTATAACATATAAATTTTAAACAATTCATAACCAGATTTCACCTTTAGAACATCTGAGAATTTCAAGTATACCGATGTTGTATTATTTAATCAATATTACTATTGTACCACAACTGCAACATTTCAGTGTACCAAAGGTTCCTTCCTAACTTGCCAAAACAACTAAACAAAAATATTAAACATTATTTTCTCACACCACAGAGCAAGGATATCAAGAATGACAAGTCTGCCCTAGATGTAACAAAAGGTCAGTCAGACTGTATAAGCACCAAAATTCCATTACACTGGATTTAATCTCATCCAGACAAGCATTAATATTTTATTGGATGACTGTCACATAATCCTTGAACATTCAAGTAGACTTCAGTCTTTGCATCCACTAGTATTGAACAAAAATTGCCCCTTTGATGGAATTACCTTGTTAATTAATGCAATAGATACCAACTAACCTGGATTCTCGTACCAGTACAAAGTGCTTTCCAAAAATAGCACATTTCTGCATGATCGTAATATCATTTAAGATGCATTCCTGAGAGTGGTACTACACACAAATAATATCAACATAATCTTGTGCAGTTCAAGCCACTATAATAACACCATTATACCATAACCTTGTATTAGGTCATCTATTTAAGAATGTTCTTTAAGGTCTCAGCTGAAGTCTGGGATTTCACTAGCAAACCATATGAACAACTCATGTGGATGACATACATGGTTGGATTGAAGGCATTATATCCGTAAGCATTGTCACAATGATGATATTCACGAAATCATAGATTTATTCACTAGCAGACTTAAACATAATTTTCTCTAGGTATGCAACAAATGCTCGAGGGATTTCACTATACAGTAGCTTCAAAAACACCATGGAATGCATGGTGATAGTCTCATCTGAACCATGGGACACCTTACTCAGAACAACTAAGTCCCAAGACTTATCCTAAACTAATACTTGGAAATATTTCAATAACATACTAATAGTAATTACTATTACAATCACAATCATTTCCCAAACTTATTAACATCGATACAGGATTTCCCTTGCTACAGATTAGATATGAAAATGAATACTAATAACTAGTTCAATTGTTTACTCGGCCATAAAGAAAAACTGTTATGGCTCGCCTCACGGTAGAGGAATTCCATTAGATGTGGTAGTTATGACTACTTGATGAACATAGATGCAAAAAGTAGAAGCCTGCACTAGTCACTCAAATGGTTGAATAGAATGCCTCAACAAAAAATAGAACATACACTTTAAAAGTGCTGTGACTGCATTGTTCCATAAATGGTATCACTAACAAATAGGGTTAACTAGCACACTGCCAATCCTATGCCTTGTGCACTTAAGATCCACAATGTTAGATATGTTCATGATTAAGATTATAGTGAATTCACGTCAGTCACCAAATACCTCACCACAAGTTGAATAAAATTCTTTGACAGTAATCACCACGTCTTCTACATACAAGTTACAACTAAGTTGGGGTAAGAATTACATCTATTGTTAGACGTAGAAAAATGGAGGACCTTTATTACAAACGGGATGGTACAGGGTATTAACTTACCATCTTCAACCCTAAAATTTAGAAAGAAAGAGGAATAAAGTAAAAATAAATTTGCAGGAGGAAGCATTACTGGCTGTTCACCTCACTTAAATCAAAGACTACACTCAATTTGCAACAGATACATGGGAGAAAAATCTGAACTCTTTGCAAGGACTGAAAGAACCTCACTGCTTGTTACAGGTTGTAACATCTGCTGCTTAGTTACTGTCCCTGGGCGGCTCTTATTTGGCTTTCCATGTTTTTTAATTCTGCTGGTAGATTTGTGACTCCTCTGGTGACTCTTAAGACTTATTTTATTAAAAGACTCTGGAACTATGATGTATAACTGATGATTCCTTTTTGTTTGGTTTTTGGTCAGTTGGTTGTTTTCTTTGGTTGTTGTTCCCTCTTGTTTGTTAGTTTTGTAAGGGACTGGGACCCTAGTTTTCCATGTTTATAATATCAAAAATAGATACATGGCAACCCACAGCTTATTAGAGAAAGCAATTTATGTTACCCTGCATAAACATATAATAGAAAAAGAAAACATACATTTTCTCTTCTTTATGGAAAAACAGGGTAAGGTACCATTTCTTCCAACTCTGCAAAAGTAAGCTTCAAAATCTGACATCTGTAATAAGGTTCAAGTAGATCTAATGCACAGTAACAGGTTTTCCTTATAGTATCATCGCAATGATTGAACCACCTGATATACTTTCCAAGTTTGAGATTAGTAATACTCTCTTTATTTTGTCGCAAAAATAAATTTATGCAAGGCTACAATGAACCAACTGATTAGTTGGATGATGTCTTGTAATCATAGTTTTAGGAATCAGACTCGGACACTCGACTCGGCAGCCCAAAATTTTGACTCGGACTCTGGACTCAGTATGCACTCGGCAAAAAACTTGGCAAGGACTCGGAAAAAAAAAACCTCATAATTACACAAAAAAAAAAGAAATAAATGCATTTAGAGAACATAAAAGTCTAAAATGACTACCACTTTGTCATAATGCAAACATTACACATGTCATATGATCCTCAAACTCTCCAAATTTGAAATTTCAACCACCATGTATGTTATGTTTAGGTGCCGGAAGAGTCTGAGGTTGGGACTCGAGAGTTCAAGCCTAATACTAGGGAGTCTTGGAGCAAGACTCGGCCGAGTACTCTCCAAGACTCAACCAGACTTGGTGCCGGAGTCTAGTCGACTCGGCTCGGCCAGCTCAAAGACTCAGAAGTTTGGAGAGTCTTGCAGAGTACTCAAAGAGTCTTCAAACAATGCTTGTAATAACCACCCTCAATTTTTTTTTTTGAAAATATGTTAGCTTCAAGGTAAATGAAAGCATAACAACTTCCTTTCCACTTTTTGATTGCCCAAATCCCACATTGGGCAAGGTAAGAGCATACAATGTCAGAATTACAATGTACTGAATAATAACTTTCTTGAAAGAAGCATCAAGCGGCAATCCAGCCAAACCATTTATTCAGTGGGATGCATAAACAATACAGAGAAAAATCATCCACTTATTCAGCAAGAAATTAGGAATTACAAAGGCACTTCCACTTTTCAGTGGGAAAGCTTATACAATATTTGAAAACTTTAAAACATGCTTCTTCCACTTTCTAGTGGTGAGCGATCACAAGGCCACTTATTCAATGGGGTAAGTAAAAACAATAATCAAAAGCTTCACTAGCGGTACTACCATCCATAATACAATGTTTGCTCATCCAAATCATTCCAAACTAACTATATATCTGTTGTTACAAATTGTTGATATCAATTCAAACTGTTTGAAACATTCCCAAAGGTACCCCAAACCATAAACAAACCACCCAACTTGTAGATAACAATAATATACCTCAAAGATTTAAGAATGTTTGCTGGTACAGGTCTGGAAAATCTTAACTACTTCACACCCAACACACAAAAATACTCACTAGCTAGATTAACACCAACACAGCAGCCCCAACACACACTATCTCTCATGGAAAATATGTAACATTGCATTGGAAAAGCATATCAGACATGTGCAGGTCTGAAATTCACTGGTACAGCAGGGACCAAAGGCTGTACAGTACCCTTAAAGGTACTCAAATCACCAAAGTGCAAAACCAAACAGATGTTAATGGTCTCCCATGGTCAAAGCGCCCCCATCCAGCAATGAAAGAACCTTCAAAATGCGGCGCTTGGGTAAATATGTTCACACGCCTAGCTCTAGGCACTCAAAAAACATGGTACAGCCCATCTAGAGTGAAGTGCAAATCCAAACAGCAACAAATACCTCCTTTAAAGTGCCCGGCCAGAAATCCACCACAACACTTTCCCAAACTATCAACAGGTGAAAATAATGAATTCTCTTACCCCAAACAAGAGGTATGGCCAGCTACAGGAATGGTACAGCCTGCAAATATTTTAACTCCTAAACTTGTAAGTAAATCTCTGAAAATTCTGAAAGTGAACTCTCCAAATTTGCAAACTGAAACACTTCAATAAAACTCCATTATGAAATCCAAAAAGTGAAGCCTGCTTGAAACTCAATGGCAATTTCTGAATGAAATCACATCCAACCAGCTAGGGATTATCTTTCAATCCAAAACCAACAATTTAGAGAGGGTTTTCATCCTCTGAAAAATCAAGGAAAGAACTCTCAGTTCCAATCCGATAGCATAACAATATCTTCTCCATAGCATAAACCAAATGACCCCAACACCTTCTTTTATAGCTTTTGGCAAGGAAATAACCAATTAAAAAATATAATGATTATTTCCTCAAAAGACCTTTTTGAAATAATAATAATATTTCATGTGGAAAAGCCCCCTAGTTAGGCATCCAACTCTTAAAACTTTTAATTCTCTTTCCAATGAGCTATTACACTAAGTTGCTTTTTAATTATTTCTTAACTTTAGACAACTTAAATGAAATATTAATTAAATGACTTAATAACTCACCCAAGTTGCAGAAAGTATTGCAACATCATCACAATTCAATTCTGACCACACCATGATAAAACTGAAGCAATAGGAAGATGATTGGAGTCAACTTGGTGACTTACTAAAAATAGACATGCTCTCCAAGAAGTTTAGAGAACACCCCAAGGGACCAAGAGTCTTGAGACACTTTTGAGAATGAAATTGCAATCTATAACCTCAACTAAGATCATTGCCATGAACGGAAACCAAGAAGAATTGAGCTTGTGCTCTCCATGATCTTTGGAGTCCCCTTACCAAAGCTAATTAGCCTACGAGAACCCAGAGAATAGGCAAACGGACACCAAAACTGACTAGACTTGAGAAAGGGACATTACATGTCCAACTATTACTGTATTAGTATATATAATGACTGCATCCTCCACTGTGCCAATCAACACACCAATCATTCCAACCGCCCCTTTATGCATCCATAAGTGGGCTTAAAGCCAACTACACCACACAATGTTGTTTTCAATCACATTGATCCTCCACCATCGATAATAAGTGCAGCAGTGCATAATCCTACAGATAGAGTTGTAGCATATCCCAATCAAGCTACAAAGAAATTCAACCATATTTCACTGCCACATCCAAGGAACTCCTTGGAGAAGAAGAAGAAAAACTATCAACTAAAAATCTTGGTTTGTTCTCTTTCCTTGTGGCGGTATGGGTGCTTGAGATGACCAACACTAGTGATGCCCTTTGTCTAGCAGCTTCTGCATATTTCACCCTCCTATTTCTGACACCACCAACAGCTCCTTGCTGCCCTACTCATCTCCTTTGGCTTTTGAGAATCCACTCCTCTCACTCTTCAAACACTAAGGAAATGTAATTTTTTTGCTCTAAAAAGGGCTGGAGGAAAGTCACCTTGCCACTAAAAAGACTGGCATATAGAAATTTCCTTGCTTCACCCAACAAACTTAAAATAAGCAAAATTTAACATATTCCCAGTAACTCCATAACATATAATTCACTTCAATCTTCCATTATTTACTTTCATTCTGAAATATGTCTGAAAAAGATTAAAAGAGGTTGGTGTATATGGGAGAACTACTCTGGCATGCGAGTAGGCAAAATAAATGTAATGGGACATCTTCTGTTAGAGAAATAACAACTTTCTATATTTTCTTGTACTCAATTAGAAAAGTTACTGAAATTAACAAATGCTAATCGTATGTGGTTCATTTTCCAATAAAATGCTTTATGTCCTACTTAAGCTAGATTGAAATAACTCCCTTAGTTTTTTTTTTAATTTTCACATACAATAATGCACCCGTTAATGTTAGCCCAATAATCAAAAACCAGCTAAAAGGGAACCCTTCACTTTTTGATCACCAAGATCCCGATGTGGGTGAGGTGAGAGCATACAGTGCAAGGGGATCGTTAGATGAATACTATAAATGAAAGTACAATATTGTAAGCAGCTAGCCGGCCATTTTGAAAGTAAATGCTGGAAAGTAAAGTAGGTAAATAACCGACAATAAGCTCAACCACTTATTCAGCGGGAGCAATAATAACAAAACTTGAAATATAAACTCTCGACCACTTATTCAGTGGGAGTGAGATATATAGAAAGTAAAGTGATGAAAGTAAAAGGCTGATTAGTACTACTGAAATCAGCGTTACAATATGTTCTCTCATACAATGATATTATAAAGAAATATGTCTCTAATCAAACCCAATGATTTGCAATATTCCTTGTTACAATTTATGAATGAAAATACTACGGAAATAGAGCAAATAGCTGCAATAACCAGGTCTGATACAAACATACAACAAACTGAAATTCCAACCAGCAAGTCAATGAAACACCAATATGCTCATATCTTCATCAATACACCTCCATTCTTCGCCAAATTGAAAGCAATCAACCACAAGAGCTAGGCGACCAAGAAACAACATAAATAAAGCTTTAAATAGCTCCAAATGCCCAAATACAAATTCCAATGAAACATAGACAAGGGGTGGCCTCTAGAGGAGGTCCACCTAGTCTAAAAAATCAGCCTCTCAATATTGAAATTTGAAACCTTGTGATATGAGACGCTTAGGACATAGGAACATAAAGAGCAATACCCAAAACGAACAAAAAATCACACTATGAGCAATGACCAAAAACGTGCTTCAGCCAAGCACAACCAACAACTTGAAAACATAAAATATCATAAAAAACATTCAACTGTGAAGCTCAATCTGCAACCTCTGGATGAAGAAGCAGTCACAATCAGCTAGGTATTATCTTTCAAACACGAAACCAATATAAGCTAGGAGGTATGTGTTGTGACCTTTTTCACACATCGCCCCATTGCAAATGGGGACCCCCTAATTTTTGCTTCGTTTCGAACTTTTGGCTTGATTTTAGTTGGTTTTCCTGTTGTCTCTCTCTCTTTTTGTCCCTTTTCTGCTGTCTGCCTTTCCGGAGGTGTGTTCGTCATCGAGCTTAAATGTGAAATTTTGGCCAAGTCTGAGAATTAGGGTTTGTGCTTTCCTGGTCAATTTGAGGTCAAATGAGGTGAATAAATTGAAAATTGAGACTAACATTGTTGACAGTATGCTTCCAGCAGACTCTCAGCTAAACTTCATCGAATTCCGACTACTTACTATTTTTAGTAAGTGTGCAATTCAGAGCATTTTCTCAACACTTTCGAAGAGTTAACAGTCACACTGCGTCCAAAATCCATCAAGTTGCTCGCGTGCAAAATTTGAGCTGAAACAGACAACTTACTATTTTTAGCAATTCAGCTTCCAGAGCAGATTTCAGGGGTTATATGCAGAGTTTTTCAATGCATGTCTGGAGATTCTTTCTGGGTTTTCTGAAACCTACGCAATGGTATAACATGCAAAATGAGCCGATGACTTTTAGAATTCAACCTTCAGAGGCTATTTTTAGGGTTTGCATGTTGAGATTTTCTTTGCATGTCTGCATTTTCCTTGTGGGTTTTTCGAGACCTTCGCAACGATGTAACATGCAAACCAGGATTAAGACTTTTTCAGGAGCCGTCTTCGGAGGCTATTTTTAGGGTTTGCATGTCAGGATTTTCTTTGCATGTCAGCATATTCCTTATGGGTTTTTCAAGAGCTACGCAGTGATGTGACATGCAAACGGAGATAATCACTTATTCAGGAACTTACTATTTTTAGCAAATTCATTCCGGCAGCCGCCTCCCAACACTTTAGAATCACAAACTGATCGCAATGCAACAGAAACCAGGACAAACAGAGGTCATTAGATATGCATGCAGGTCAAATTAGGGTTTTGTTATCACGGAATCTAGCAGCGCTCGTTCCACGGATAACCCCCCTACGAAACTTGTCTGTTTCCTAGGATTCGTGAAGTTCAAGTACGCATAACGAAGTGATTTTCAAGGAACCTGAAAATGCGTTCCTAAGCCTCAAATAGTCAATTCGATCTTTCTCCCATGTTCGCCTCGCAAAGACCTTCGAAACGAGATCCTTCGCGAAGTTTCATTGTTTGTACTTAGTGAATTACGGAAAATGCAGTGGCACTGAAAAAGTGCGCTCCTGCCCTGAAACCAAATTTGGCTAAGAAAAGTGCAAGGGCGCTAAAATTTAGCGCCCCTGCATGAAGTGAAATTTCCAAAAAATGCAATAGCGCTAAATTTTAGCGCCATTACACTTTTCTTCGCCACTTAAACTTTTTTATGGCTTTGGCACGTTTCTTCATGTTTTCGCGTTTTTCGTCAATCGTGCCACTTTTCGTGCCTAAATTTATTGCTCGACTTGAGTTAGGTTTTTAATTTTCCTTTTCACTTAAAAGTATGAATTCGCCATTTTCATTGTTTATATTTTATTTTCTTTTCTCTTCTCTTGCTGGGCGAAGTGCTTCTCAAACTGCAAAAAATGTTTTTTGAAGATTTTCGCCATTTATCCTTCAGCAATCTTCGCGTTTCATTCTGGTAAGTCGTTTTTGTTTTGTCTTTATCCTTCTTTCATTCTTATGTGTTCTAGTTTGAGTATATGCGTTTTTGTATGTGTCATGCGTTTTTCTACTCATTCTTTTCAACGTTTTTTCCATCCTCTCCCACGCGTTTTCGCGTCTTTTCTTTTCCATTCGCGTTTTTCTTATCCTCACGCAATGGAACCTCGGCGTCTTCTTTCCCTACACGTTTCTTTCCTTTCCTTACGCATTCTTTCCTTACTCTTCCCTCGCGTTTCATTCCCATCTCCTCTATGCGCGATGTTCTTTGAGAACTTGTATCTATCCAACGTGTTTGTGTTGAAATCTCTCTTTGTCTCCCTCTCTATGCGTTTTGGTGCGAACATTGAAAAGATCTATCATTGTGAAAGAGAATTTCTTTAACCCTTGAATGCGTATGTAATGGGATTGAAACAAGTTTCAAAACTTTCCATGAAAACAAAAATTGCCAAGCATGAGCGCCATTTCATTTCATCCTTACATCTGTTTTTCCAAAAATGTGCAAGAATGCTGGAGCGCTGAATTTTAGTGCTATGACATATTGAAACATGTCAAATTTTCTAACTATGAAGAAATGTAAGGGCGCTAAAATTTAGCGCCCTTGCATCAAAAGTGAACTTCCTGAGATGTAAGGGCGCTGAATTTTGGCGCCCTTACACTTTTTCCAAGTTTTCGCCAATCCTTTCCGAATGAGCTTCATTTTCGACCAGTGCACTCCGAAACCTTGTTCTTCCGCCTTTGTGCATCGTTTTGCGTGCCTCATCATCTGCTCCATGCTTTCCCATCCTCGTTGCTCATTTCGCGCTTTCCCATGTTTCCTAACAATTAATGTTTGTTCTGGCTAAACGGATTGCAGTCTCTTTTCAAAGATCGCCAAGTCAGAGTGATCAGAGTTCCAGTTCTTTTTGATGACTGCTACTAAGCCTCTTCTTCGAAAGCAAAAGGCAAGATGAAGTACAAATATCAAGGTGTCTATCCGCCGACTGTAGTGCTCTCCAAGGTCGAAGAGATAAAAGACACGGAGGTCGGTCATCAAGACTTGATTGATTTCGCAAAGCAAACAGAGACGAAGCCTCTTCCTGATTCAATGAGAGCAATCGTACACAGCAACCTTCATTTGGTGGCAATGTTTCCTACAGCTGCGCACAATACAGAGTTTGTTCTTCAGGTTGCATCTCATTACATCAGAGAAAGTCGGAGTGTGATCGATTCTTCCGGGCACGAGATTCTGAGACTCGACCCTGATTTCTTTGATATTGTCTTCAAGGTCCCTCATATGGAGAAATATATTGATATTTCTATATCAAAAGCACAGGAGATCTTTGATGCTGATCCCAATAAATCTAAACAGTTGATAAACACTCAATGGTTAAAGAAGCCTAGATCATCTGTTTCTAGATGGCCAAAAGGACTCCTGCGAAGTGACTTCAAAGATGACGTCAAAGATATGATCACATTTCTAAGCAGAGTAAAAGGCTTACTAGAATCATCCACTTTTCACGATTGGATGTATGAATACATCAGGATCATAAGAAGGCAAAAGGTGCATATTGACTGGGGCAAACAAATCAGTGATGAGATACACGAGCAGTTGATTAATGCTCCTTCTACATTGAAGTTCTACATGACTTCTTACCTAGTGTACGCGGCGGCTGTAATGAGACAATTCCCAGGTCTATCTACAAAAGGGAATCGATGATGGTGCCTGTGTACAGATATTTCTATCAATTGGAGCTGAAGGAAAGTTTTCACCACTTCAGACGGGTCACTGATGCTTTCTTTACGCCTTTGCTCTTCAATTTTGACCCAGCTCTGGAAAGAAGAAGAGTATCTGATGAGGCTTATAAGGTGGTAAGTAAAGTTGGATGCATATTTCTTCAATTCCCAACATTTACTTACTTGAGAGTAGGCTGCTACACTGGTTGTCCTTACATGTTACCACGCTATCCTTCGGATAAGTGGTTCCGGAAACATGCGATAGCTGATGTCGCAAAAAGAACTAAGAAGCAACCACGTTACGATTCAAGTTCCCACCGAATTTACTCCTGGCCGATATAATTATCCAAACTTCAAAAGCTAAGTCTGTTTATGCTGAAATGCAGATCATGACCATCAAAACCTACAGGTATAGGTTTGATTTTGATTACCGAGATGTCAGAAAAAAGTTGCAAAAGGGTCACCTTCACAGGTACTGTTTTGAGGACATATGGGCTGATTGCAGAGATGAAGAAGCCATTCGCAAAATGGACTATTGTAGATTGACGGTTCAATAGATTAGAGATCTTGGTATTGTTGACCTACTAGAGGATTTTGAAGATCCAGGTGATATCATGAATGCTGTCTATGATGAGCAAGGCATTGCTAAAAGGCCGTTACCTGCAATACAATGGTCTAGGAAAGAAGTTACCAGCATGAGAGAAAGGTTGAGGCCAATCCTAGCCAACATGGAAGAATGGTTACATAAACATGGTTATGTAATGAAAATTTTTAGAACAGACTCAGAAGGAGAGGAATCCGAAGCATAAGCTCGCCAACAGCAAGAACTCCGCAACAAAAATAAATCAGCGTCCGTTCCCACTTCTTCACGAAGAGGTCCTAGGATCAAGTTCACTGTTGGCAAGAAGGATACTCAGTCCGTCCCAGAGACGGTAATCACGGAATCTAATCCATCTCGCTCTAAAGGTAAAAAGCCTATTCTAGAGGAGATAGATTCCGATGAAGAAGAAACTTCAAGTGACCAATCCGCTGAAGATGAAGATTCAGCAGAAGCAAACCCCGGCGTAAGAGGTTTCTAAAAGCGGCAAGAGTCCATGGAAGATTCAAGAAGGATCCGAAGGTGATTTCTTTTGAAGGTGAACCAATCGGAGAGACAAGAGGGTGATCACCGTGAACCCTCGCATGATCAAGAAAAGAACTACTCCTCCCCGAGAATGTAGCGAGGGGTAAAATTTAACATCATCGCCAGGACTCAAATGTTCCTCATACCCCTCCAGATTCAAGAACTCCTCCACCTCCTGTTCCCTCGTCACCTATTCCTACCACATGCATTCCTGCAGTCGAGATATCCCCTATCCCTGCAGCATCAACCCAGCTTGATACTCCTTTAGTGACAAGCATCCATACGGTTGATATACTGTCAAGCCCTCCATTGTCCATTCCTAGCTTGTCTTCGCCAATGTATGACATCACTTCTGAAAATGAATTCAATCGTTTCATGAATGAGTCAATGCGTGATCAGCTCAATGTGTCAACTACAGGAGCGATGATGACAGACACTTCTCCAATTGTCACGATACCTATGGTAAGTTCAGATGTGACAATAACTTCAGAAGTAGCAATGGCGACTGAATTGACAGTAAATCCAGAAGTTCACACTTCCTTTCTTCCTCCTTGGCTAATATCTCAAGTGTCGAAGCGTAAAAAGCAAATGATTTCTCCGGAGGAGCTCGACCTCGAAGAGATAGTCCTTCCAAAAGCCAAAGGGAAGAAAAAGGCAAAGGTATACTCAAGGCTGAACGTTGATAAGTCTGGCCACAAGTATGCTGAAATTGGCATACCACCAAATGAAGAAGGTGATGTCAATATGGAAGACTACACGGTAACAAAGGTCCAGCTTGGCAAGGTTACCAATGAAAGTGCAAAAGCCGATGCGCAAGTCACTTTGGATATCTTGGTTGGAAGGCTGGATAAAGTAGAGCAAGCTCGTAACATGTACAAACAGAGGGCAGAGTATTATGCCACTGTTGTAAAGAGACTTGCAGGTTCTCCAAGTAATGCACAACCACTGACAGTGGTAAATATTGAAGACCCAGCTGTCAAGAAAGTTGAGAAGTTCGCCTCCAAAGGCAGAGTGTTGTATGATTTTGTTGAGAAGATCATCGAACACAGATCTCAGATTATATTGGCTGCGGATGAGAAAACTACCTTGTTGGCCAAGCTCACCACAGAGCTTGATAAAGAAAAATGTGTACTTTCCCAGGAGCGCAGAGACATGGAAAAATGCCTGTTGTCATGGTCGGAAATGAAACAGGTAAAGCTCAGCAAATTGGTGGAGGTCGGGGTAATTCCTGACAAAGAAAAGTTCGTTGAGGTAAGAGAATCTTTGAAACACAGAATTCAAGTGGTTCAATCTCTTACAGAAGATCTTCACCAAGTACAGGAAGATGTCGACGGGCATCGCGCCATTCTTGAAAAAGGTATCAAAGAGTTGCCTGGTCAACTTCTTGAGGAAAATCGTATCTTCCTGCCAGCCACAGAAATATCCCAGATCTTCAAGGAAGCCATCATGAATTTGATTGACAATTCAGACTTCTTAGAAGCTTCGCTGAACATCATTTGTGATACAAGGCTTACATTGGACAACCTGAAGACGCATCTTGACAGGTGCAAGAAGGTTCACTCATTTGCCATGAGATCGATCACGAGAATTCACACCATTGTGGATTACATCGTTGGTCTAGATGAGAAGTTCGTGCAGGAGACTAGGAGGAAATTTGAAGACTTCCGCGCCCAATGCAAAGAAACATGAAGCAGCCCCCTATTCTCCAGTGTTAGACATTTCCGGTGTATCCCATTATGCATCCTGTAAATATTTCTCGACATTTTCGAATGTCTTTTTGTAAATTGTAATTACACCAAGCTCGAAGATGTAATATTTTGAAAACAAATTACACTTTGACTTTGGTCAAAGTTAGGTGAGATCTCCTAAAATCGCTCACCTAACTTTCCCTGATTTCCTCAATCTATTTCCTTCTTTTGCTCATCCCTCTTTCTATATAATGTGAGGGATTTTCATTGTAAATTACCTTTTAGTGTTTTGCAACGAAGTGCTGCCCTTTCTGAAGCAAATTTATGAAACTTTGCGTTCATGCTTTGTGAATGAAATTCGATTAATAAAGAAGAGGATTGCAAGCCAAACTTTGCATTGGATTCGATACTTTTGTGAGTTGATCTTATTTGGTGGTGATTAGCTTGAAGAATCTGAAGGACTCTAAGTAGTTTATGTAAACTTTGTGTTACATTTATTATTTAGATTGCATTTGTATTTCTGTTTATCATTTGGTTGAATGATCTACAAGACTTTGTGCTTGTAATCGTTCATGCTCTTGCATGTTTTGGTTGAATGATCTACAAGACTTTGTGCTTGTAATTATTCATACTCTTGGATACTTTTGTCGAAGGATCTACAAGACTTTGTGCTTGTAATCGTTCGTGCTCTTTGATAATACTTTTTGTTGATGATCTACAAGACTTTGTGCTTGTAATCGTTCATGTGTTCGAGGAATTGTTGCGTCCAAGAAGACTTTGTGCTTCTAACGTGACAAACGATACATCTGCACAGATCCAACATTGAAAAAAGCTACGGAACGACTTTGTGCCTTCGTGAGCTTTCCCTTTTTACTTTATTTGTTTATTATTAATCACTTTTGTATCTCACGCTGAGCTTGGAGATAGAGATATTGGTATTAATGCTAGTTGCGGTTTCCATCAAGAATTGTGAACTCCCCAACGGTAGGCATTGTAAACATCTTCTCCGAAAAAGAGAAGGATGAATGTAACACACCCCCAACGTAGAAGTTTAGTGTACATTTTGTAATTACTTGTTTGTTTTACTATCGCCTAGCGTGAAGAAGCGCTTCCCTTTACGAGAGGAGATTCACATCTCACATAGCTGTGGCTGAAGTCCAAGTTGTGTAATCTATCGAAAAGCTGATTACATAATTTTCACCCAACAGGTTTCCAGCTTCGGGACCCAAAAAGAGGGGTAAAAAGTCAGAATTTTCGAAAACTGGTGTATACCATCGTGATCAGCATCTTCCAAGCTATCCGCTGGTAAAATTTGAAGGCAAACGGAGCACTTACTATTTATAATAAGGCATTCCAGAAACAGGCTAAAAATAGAAAGTTAGCCGCATGCGCCAGTGTCAACAGGCAGGTCACGTGGTGAGGAGCGCTTCATTCAAATTTCAAGTCAAACAGAGTTGTGGAGGTATCAGAAACGAGCAGTTACTATAAATAGCAAACTACCTTCAAAATAGCAGTGTCAACAGGCTGACAGGGTCTTGAAGATCCAGTGTTCAAAATTTCAAATCATTCTGAGCTTCAGAAGTGTAGAAATCAGAGGACTTACTAAAAATAGCAGGACACAGAGAAGCAGGCAGAAAGAAAGAAAAGTTGCTAAGTGTTGAAAATATCCTTCACCACCCTTGAAATGCGCCCAAAGAAGAAGAAGCTGGCAGTGGCTGAGAAAATTTCCAAGTCTGGAGTTTATCCTGCTGGACATGTAAAATGCGCCCAAAGGAAGATGAAAGTGTTAGAAAATTCTAAGGCATGAAGACAAGTCTGGCTTGACTCTCAAATGCGCCCAGCTTGCCTTCAAGATGATTGAAAAATATTTTAAGTGTTGAAAATCCACCTGCCACCTCCAAATGCGCCATCCTTGATCAAGGTGTTGAAAAAATTTCTAAGTAAAAGTTTCATCCTGCTCCCTAGCCTAAATGCGCCCTACCTCACAGGAAGAAGACAAAAAGGATTCTCTAAGGCATAATGCTTATCCTCCTCCTATGGCAAAATGCGCCCATGCTTGGGAAGCTAGAGAAAGTCAAAAGGAAAGTCAAAGATGTTAATCCTTCTCCTATGCCAAAATGCGCCCAAGATTAGCAAGGAAGAAGAGTCAAAGCAAAAGCATTGAAGTTTTATTCTCCCTCATACATGATATGCGCCCATGTTAAGAAGGTCAATGGTCAACAAGGCAAGGTGTTGGAAATTTTATCCCCTTCTCATGCTTAATGCACCCAAATGAGGGCATATAAAGACAAAATAAGGAAGCTCAAGGGTCATATGTTGGGCGTAGTAAAAGTTATTCCTCCTACACATGCTAAAGGTGCCAAGTAAAGAGTGAATGTTGAGTTGAAAAAGTTAAGGGTAAGGTGGTGAAATAAAGTTGCCTAGGCGTTGAAGTTATAAAAATATCCTCCTACATGTATAAAGTGCACCAAGGTAAGGTAAAGGGGGAGATGAAAATGTGCTAGGCGTTGGGAGAAAGGAAAATATTTTCTTCATGACATACAAGTGTGCTCAGGGCGTTTGATAGAAAAATCTTCTAAGTGAATTGATAAGAATTTCTTCACCACTGGCAAGATGAATGAAGTTGAATAACAAAATTCAAAAGTGCTAAGTGATTTAAAAAATTTCTCTAAGGCACAAAATATTCTCTTCCTTAAGAAAATCACGCCTGGACTTGGAGATGGGGAATTTTCCTTAAGCATGAATAAATGAAGTCAGAGAATGCTGGCATTGCAGGATGGATTAAAAGTTTTCAAGTCAAAGCAACAAGAAATGTTCACAGATGTGAAAAACAGGATTAAATTTGAAAAAAAATATTTTTCCAAGGTTGAAATTCAAAAAAATTAAATGAACCCGTTCGTTGTGTACCCATGGATTTGACGTGTTCTGAAGAAAATTTTCTTCTGGGTATTGGACGTCTGCGATGAGGAATGGATTTTAAAGTCTTCCATGCTTCGCCGAAGCCTTCAGGATGGAGATTTTTGATGGGCACGAGGTTGATGAATTTCCTAAGGAAAATTTGAGAAATTTTCTAAGGCAAGGAAGGAAATGTTTGTGAAGATAGAATGCCTTAGTGGATGAATTTAAAATTGAGTGCCTAGATAATTTTTGATCAAATTCCTAATGAAAGCATTTTTCTCAAGCCCGAGTTGGATGAAATATCAGAGTGAAGTGCGCCAAGCAAAATACAAGATGGGTTGGAAATTTGACTAAGGCATGAAGAATTTGAACGCAAAGTTGGCTAGTGAAGACGATGAACCCTTGGAAGTTAAAGTGTGAAAATTAGGTAAGTGAGCTGAGTTTTTTTTATGAAGTGTTTAATGCTCTTCTCCTTGCTTGTTTTGCAGGAGGAACGTCGAGACCAAACGATGATGACTTAAAGTGATGAAGCAAGTAATCCAATATGGCACCTCAACCTCAATGGAAGAAAGTTGCAAGAAAATGGCTAAGTGTTGAAACTTCGTATGTGCCCAACTCAAGTAACAAAGAAAAGTTGAAGAACAACGTCAAGAAGAAGATCAAGAGCAATGTGAACGCGTTTCAAGGCTAGAATCTTCTAGAAGGGTGATGGATATTAATGGCTCATTTATTGCCCCACTCCTCTTTGTGGCGGTTTTTAGGGTGAATCTTGTTTAGGGCTGAGGTGGCACGATCTGGGCCATCCAGCCGATTGTAATCTGAGCCGTCCGTTGGACTTGGCCAGCTATAAAAGGGGCATCCCCCCTTCATTTGTACCTCATTAGAAATTAGACATTAGCTTAGAGTTAGACAGTGGACATAGAGTAGAGGGACAACTTAGAAGTAGCTTAGTATAGATTGATAGTGTAGTTGAAGAAGAGGGAAAGTTTTCCCTTTGAAAACTTTGTAAGAAATTGTTGTGAACACTCTCTCAATAAAAAGAATTTTCATTGATGGTGAATTTCGTCTTTTGTTGCGAGCAGCTAGCAAGGTTTCTTCGTCCTTCTAACTCGAATAGTTTTCATTTCATGCAAGTAGATGTTAGCTGTGGAATGTGGTGTTTGATCTAAACAAGCTTCGCTTATCCATACCACTAGCAGGCTCACTGATGGTGTGTTCGCCTTGTGTGGTCAACTGGAATATTGTGAACTTAACTTCGATTATGGTTTGTGTGTCGGCATGCGTCGTTGTGATGGTGTCTTCATGCTGAACTGTTATTTGAATACCTTTGATTACTCCCCTGAAGATTGCACCGACTCCGTGGAAGTTGTCCGATGCGAGGCAAAACGAAGTCCGGTTGAAGTTTGTTAAAGTTGAGCTCCATATCCCACGTCTTAGAGTAGATTAGAATCTTCTTAACCCCGCAACCACTTTAAATTCAGTACTTTCTGATTAGAATAGGAAACTTATCCTTCATTGATAAATCTGTCGAATTGTGGAACCCCCTTCCTCTATTGTTGGACAATTACGTAAGTCCCCTTGAAATACCAGCAAATCACATCGAGCCAACTGAGACTATTCGCACTAAAAGAACCTTGGAGTTGAATGCACAAACTGTCTTGCAATCTTAGCGTGCAGAATACTTTGATCAAGAGAGAATAGGGTAGCCATTGGCGACTTTATTCTACGTTGGTGCGGTCACGAAAAACACATCAACAGTATGCATTCCTCAAAGCAAGGCTTCTAAAAACATTTCAGTAACACTTCGTCGTAGTAAACAATGGATGACAAATGAGGGAACCAAGCCTTGCTTAAATAGAATTTTGTGATGACCTTTCGAATTCCTCCTTTTCCCTCCAAAAGTGGACGCCCCAAGCACAATTGAAATATTAAATTCAAAATAATATTTTAAACACCTTTTACCTCCCTTTCCTAGGCGTCCAAAGGCTTAGGGAAATAATACATTTTAAAATGTTTAATTCCTCCATAAAGGCGACCAAACCAATAGGGCCACTTTTAAAAACAACTTGAAGTCATTCAACTAGGCCAAGGGGCCCAAAATAAGATTAAAATATTTAAATGACTTAAATCATCCTCATTTGCCAAAAGGAGCCAAAAAGTGCATCGGACCAAAATACCAATTCTACTCTGCCCGAAATAGAAACTGTATTGAACTGTTGAATTGCTACCAAACATAGCACTGCTAGAAATAACACTTTCTAAAAATAGCATACTACTAAAAATAGTAAGTGGTTCCAAACTTATTTTAACCACAATCCAAGCAACCATCGTAAAGTCCGGAAAAGTCCTTTGATGCAAACGCATGTTACACCATCCTGAAGCTCTCTGAAAACCCAGAAAGACCCAAAAACCACTCTACAAAACAACTGCATGCAAACCCTTGAAACACCAAGAAACCTCTAAGCAGCTAGAAACCCTAATTTCACTTCCAACAGGCTTACAAGCATCAAGAATAGGCTGACGAGCAACAGAACTGACGACTGTTGAGAAGGGGACATTATAGTCTACCCTCCTCGAGATTGCTTTTCCTCAAGCAACTGCAAGTTTGGATGCTACAAAATATGCTCACCTTCCCACGTAGCATCCTCAATTGGCAAGTTCCTCCATTTCACCAAATACTCTTTGATTGATCTCCTCCTCAAAAAGCACTCACGAAAATCAGTGATCTCCTTAGGAATCAACACCAACTGTCCTTCTTCATCCAATAGAGGCAACTCTAAAGTAGCAACAACATTGTGCCTAAGCGCCTTCTTGAGGCTGACACATGAAAGACATTATGCACCTTGCTATTAGCTAGAAGCTCTAACGCATAAGCCACCTCCCCAATCCGCCTGATGACTCTGAAAGGGCCATAGAAACGTGGCTTGAGCTTTTCCGCTGCACTCTTCTTGAGACTAGACTGTTTGTAGGGTTGGAGCCTCAAGTAGGCCATGTCTCCAACCTCGAATGTGCTCTCAACATTCTGTTGATCAACATACAGCTTTTGCTGATTCTGAGCATGGTGTAGATTATCTTTCAATGATCTCAAGATGTCCTGACTTTACTGTAACATATCCCTCACTTGAGGGTCTCTACTATCACCAAACACCAAGTCCACGAAGCTAGGAGCTTCATAACCATACAAAGCCATGAATGGAGACATCTTAATTGACATGTGGTAGGAAGAGTTGTAGCAATACTCTCCCAAATGAAGCCATTTCACCCATGCTTTTTGCTGCCCTAACACATAATTCCTAAGGTAGCCTTCCAACCATTTACTCACTATCTTTGATTGGCCATCAGTTTGTGGGTGATAACTAGTGCTTGGAGTGAGCACTGTACCACTCAATTTGAAAATTTCTTGCCAAAATGCACTTAGGAACTTGCTGTCCCTATCACTAACAATGTTTCTTGACAACCCATGCAATCAGACACTTCTCTGAAGAACAATTCAACGACTTGAGCTGCAGTAAATGATCTAGTAATGGCAAAGAAATGAGAAAACTTAGTCAATCTATCCACCACAACATAGATGCAATCTCTCCCTTGGACCTTAGGCAACCTCGTGATGAAATCCATCGCAATACTTTCCCATTTCTAATTGGGAATTGGTAGGGGCTGCAACAAACCAATTGGAAAAATATGCTCATTTTTATTCATCTAGCAAGTTTGACATTCCTTGATGTAGCGTAAGACTTCATCTTTCAACCCTTTCCATGAAAATCTTTCACGAATCTACTTGTTGGTCTTGAAATAACCTTGATGACCAGCAAGTGGAATGTCATGAAATGACTACAAAATCTTCTTCTTAAGCTTAGATTCTGGCACCAAGAAGATTCTACCTTTATACTGCATCAAACCATCAACCAACTAGTACCTTTCATCTTGCAAAGTACCCTCAACAATGCTGGTTGCAAACTGATTTTTGGCATAATCAACAGCAATCTACTCCTTCCAATCAGCAATAAGCTCAACTAAAGAATTCAAATGTGGTCTCCTAGAAAGAGCATCCGCCACTATGTTATTTTTCCCTTTGACATACTCAATGTCAGAGTTGTAAGCTTGAAGCTTACTCACCCACTTTTGCTGCCTTTTAGTCAAATCCTTTTGATGCATGAAGTGCTTGAGACTGTTATGATCAGTCTTCACCACAAACTTGCTCTCAACCAAGTATGTCTGAACTTGGCTAATGCGTGCATGATTGCAAGCATCTCCTTATCATAGATTGAGTATGTTCCTTCACCTCCTCTTAGTTTTTTGCTCTCAAAGACAATGGGATGTTTGTCTTGCATAAGAACGGCCCCAACTCCTTCACCTGAAGCATCACACTACAATTCAAATGGCTTGGTGAAGTCGGGTAAAACCAACACTGGACAAGAACTCATGATTTGCTTGAACTTGTTGAACACCACTTGTGCCTTATCTAACCATAAGAAATCTCCCTTCTTGGTAAGATCGGTGAGAGGGGCGGCCAACTGAGAATAGCCCTTCATGAACCTTCTATAGAAGCCACACAACCCCAAAAACCCTTTCAAATGTGATACATTCTTTGGAGGTGGCCAATCTAAAATTGCTTTGATCTTTTTTGGATCAACTCTAACACCCTTAGAGCTGATGATGTGGCCAAGGTAGAGCAGCTTTGTCATACCAAATTCACATTTGGATTCTTTTGCAAACAAACATTCAACTTCCAAAATACTAAGCACTTCCTCCAAGTGCTTGAGGTGCTCTTCCCAAGACTTGCTGAAAATGAGAATATCATCAAAGAAAATGAGCACAAAATTCCTCAACTGCTGCCAAAAGATCTTGTTCATGCAAGACTGAAAGGTTGCAGGAGCATTCGTCAAACCGAATGGCATGACCAGGAATTCATAATGCCCGAAATGACACCTGAAGGCAGTTTTCTCAATGTCTGATTCCCTCATTCTTATATGATGGTAGCCTGATCTAAGATCAATCTTAGAGAAATACATGGCTCCATGTAGCTCATCGATGAGCTCATCTATCCTAGGAATAGGATACTGGTTCTTGATAGTTTTCTAATTCAACGCACGGTAATCAACACACATGTGCATGGTGCCATCCTTCTTCTTGACCAGCACTACCGTTGAAGCAAAGGGACTCTTGCTAGGGTGAATGTGTCCCATATCCAAGAGTTCTTTTATAGCCTTCTCAATTTCATCCTTTTGCTTCTTGGGGTAGCGGTAAGGAGTTGTGATGACCGACTTAGCTCCTTCTTCAAATTCTATCATGTGCTCACAACCTCTTTCAGAAGGTCTCCCAAGAGGTATACTACCAAATACTTTACTCTTCTTAGTGATCAATGACTGAATGTTAGGATGGTATGGTCTTTTATCTTCCACAAGATCAGTTGGTAAGATCATGCACTCTACTGCCCACTCTACTTGGTCATGACGAATCAGCCTTTCCATCCTCTTGAATGACACAATGCGAGGGCCTCCATTTGACATCCCTCTTAACACCACCTTCTTTCCATCAGATTGAAACTTCAACTGCATAGTCTGCAAATTCAAGGTGTTCTCTCCAAGAGATCACAACCACTAGATACCAAGCATTGCATCAGTATTTCCAATGCCTACAACATAAAAATCATCTTTCACCTCATAATTGCCTAATTGCATAGATAAATTGGGAATCTTTCTATTGCATGACAGTGTAAAACCATCAGCTACCATCACTTTGAAGCCTTCAAACTCTTTTGTCTTGAGGCCTCTCTTTACTACCAATCCTTCGTCAATGAAGTTATGGGTTGCTCCAGTGTCAATTAGAGCAACAATTCGCTGCGATTCGATCACTCCGTGGACTCAGAATGATTCATTCTTTTGAAAGCTTGAGAGTTGTGCCAATGCACTCCCTCCTCCTTGGTCTTTTGCTTCCTCTTTTGAGGCATTTTCATCTTCACTACCTGCTAATTCATACTGCTGATCAGATATATCAGATTCTGATCCGGAATCAGAATAGGCCTCCATATGATGTGAATGACCCTTTCTATAGCATTTGTGGCCTTTTACCCAAGGTTCTCTGCAAGTGTAACAAAGACCATCTTTTCTCAACTTCTCACGGAGTTCTTCATTCATTTTCGGATGAAACTTCTTGGGCTGATGTGAAGAATGTTTCTTATCCTTTTTGTGACCAAAAGTTTTTGATTGAAATTTTGGCCTTAGGGCTGCCAACTCCATGCTTCTTGATTTTTTGATAGCTTCATCAAGAGTTGGTGGATCAAAGGCTTTGACCCAACCCTTCAAGGGCTCCATCAAACCTTCAGTAAACAAAACCACAAGTCTCCTTTTTGTGATGTTGGGCATGTTGATGTTAGCGTTGAGTGTTATCCTTCGCCCCATATAAATAATAATTACTAATCAAATAAATAAAGCAGGAGGCTACTTATTTATTTGAGTGTGTCCCAAGTGAAGTGACACCTCTCCATTTAATTTGTAATTTATATTTTATTTTGGCTGACTTTAATTAAAGTTCGCCACCCCTTGTAAAAGTCGTATCTCCTTACTTGAGGCCGACCTTTCATCTATGAAGAGAAGTTTTGGTTGATAGACACCATATCAAATTGTATTTAAGGCAGGCGCCGTTCATTTCTACTATCATCCAATTTATTCTAAAGACAAGTTTGCATACATTCTGAGAGAAGTTCGCTACCTACAGCAGATCGTGTTATTATTTCAAGGAGATCGACATTGAGAGAAGTTATTATTGGCATCTAGTGAGGTGTTGTTATCATTGCATCATATCGGCCTTGTATTTGGCCATATTGTAAAGCAAGTTGGTGTTCATTTGTTCAATATATAAGTGATATATTGTTGCTGGGTTTTTCTCCCTCAAGGAGGGTTTTCCCAGGGTATATGTTATGTTCTATTGTTTGAATTTGTGTTATTTCTGCTTAACTTAATTTTGGTCCTAAAATTAACATGGTATCGGAGCGGGTTTAAGCAAGATCGTGATCAGATTTGTTTAAGCAGTGAAATCCTCTTCTCCTCTTCTCATCTTAGAGTGTCTATCTTAGCTTCAAAAATGGTGAACGGACTCAAGGTTGAAGATAGACTTGATGGTGCCTCTAACTTCACCTCTTGGAAGTTTAGAGTTCTTATTGCATTGGAAGAAAATGATATTCTCGAGTTCGTGGAGAGCGAGGTGCCCGAGCCTTCCGATGAGATTGAGAAAACACAATGGAGGAAGAATGGCACAAAGGCCAAGAAGATCTTGATTGATTCCGTGAAGGATCACCTTGTGCCTATTATCTCCAAATTGAAGACAACTAGAGATATGTTCAAGACCTTGGAGGGATTGTATGAGATCAATAACACCAACAGAGCTCTTGCCTTGAGGCAACAGCTACATCACATCAAGATGGCGAAAGGAGATTCAGTCATCTCCTTCTTTATGAAGATCACTGAGTTGAAAGATCAACTATATGCCATTGGAGATATAGTTGAAGATAGAGACTTAGTCATGTTGGCATTGAACGGTCTTCCTCAATCTTGGGAGCCTTTTATCCAAGGTATCAGTGGAAGATCTAAGTTACCAAAGTTTGATCGTCTTAAAGCAGATTGCATTCAAGAGGAATCCAGGTTGGCAGCAAGAGGTAATGGTCGAAGCTCTCACAATGAAGATAATCATGTTCTTGCTGCTCAAACTTCAAGAAGGAAGGGAAGAGAAGGAAGAAAAAGAAATTTCAAGAGGAATAGAGATAGGAAATCAAATTATGCTCCTAAATCAAAGAAGAAGAAGGATCTCTCCCATATCCAATGCTTCAGATGTGACAAGTATGGTCACTATACTAGAGATTGTGCAACAAGACCAAAGCAACATGCTTCTACTGCGGATGTTGATGATGTCTCTCCTCAAAAGGAATCAAGAGATAACTCAAGTGGATTTCTATTCATCTCTGCCCTATCAAGCAATGTTCCAACCGATAGTAGCACATGGTTGATTGATAGTGGCGCTTCTCGACACATTACAAGTTATAGAGAGCATCTTTCAGATTTGGTAGAAAGAGAAACCAACATTCAAGTAATAATCGGAGATGATGCTTGCTATTTAGTGAAAGGTGCTGGAGCCACCTCTCTTCACCTAGACTCCGACATCCCTCTTCATTTGAGTGATGTCTTATTCGTACCAGGTATCAAGAGGAAACTTGTATCAATTTCAGCTTTGGAGGACAAAGGATATCAAGTTGCATTCTCTGAAGGAAAAGTTCTTGTTTGGCCGAAGAACTCTAGCATCAAAACAACCTGTGTGATTGGTGTTCAGCAAGAGAGTCTATATAGACTTTCCATTTGTCCAATTCAAGCATTGTTGCATGATTCCACCAGTTTGAGTGAGCTATGGCATAGGAGGCTTGCACACCTTCATTTCAGAGATCTTCCATCCATGGAGAAGATGGTTACTGGCCTTCCGAAACTTAGTCAGGAGCATGATGGTACTTGCAGAGGATGTGCAATGGGTAAGAATACTAAGAGTCCTTTTCATAGTCGTGAAAGTAGATCAAAAAGTATTCTAGATCTTGTTCATTCTAATTTGTGTGGTCCAATGTCTGTGGCATCCTTGAGTGGTTTTTGGTATTATGTGATTTTCATTGATGACTATTCTAGAAAGACTTGGATTTATTTTTTGAAGTCTAAGGAGTCTGACATACTTGAGAAATTCAAAGAATTTAAGGCTCAAGTTGAAAATTTGTCCGGAAAGAGGATCAAGGTTTTGAGATCTAATAACGGAGGAGAATACACCTCTAGAGGCTTCTGTACTTTCTGCATTGAGGCAGGGATTAAGAGGGAGTTTTGTGTTCCATATAATCCTCAGCAAAACAGAGTTGCAGAAAGGAAAAATAGATCCATTGTTGAGGCAGCCAAAGCTATGATTCATGACCAAGACTTACAAACCTTCCTTTGGGCAGAAGCATCCAAAATTGCGGTGTATGTTTAGAATCGAAGCCCTCGTCGAATATTGGAAAAGATGACTCCAAAAGAAGCCTTTACAGGTGTGAAACCTGAGGTTAGTCATTTGAGAATCTTTAGTTGTCCTGTTTATATTCATGTGCCTAAAGATAAGAGATCTAAGTTAGAACCATCTAGCAAGAAAGGAATATTTGTGGGTTACAATGAATCTTCAAAGGCCTACAGGATTTACATTCCAGGATAGAAACAGATAGAGATCAATAGGGATGTCTCTTTTGAAGAAGATGTTGCATTCAAAAGATCTAAAGGGTCATACATGGAGATAGATAATGAAGACCAGGAGACTCCTCAGGACATGGATGTTGATCATACTCCTGAGATTCAGAGGGAGTCTACTGAACCAGAAGAGGCTAGTGATCCAGTTGATCCTATAGAACCTACTGATGGTCCGAGAGATATTGCTATAGGTCGAAAGAGACCTCTATGGGCTAGACAGACTATGGAAGAAGCAAAGAAGTATGTAGCTCCTAGAGGCACATTCAGAGAAAGCAAAAGACCATAGAAGTTTCCAGGCTATGTAGCATTGATGAGTCATATCATTGAGTCTGAGCCTTCTAGTGTTGAGGAAGCATCAAGTCAGCAGGTATGGAGAGATGCTATGGCTGAAGAATATCAATCTATTATCAAGAATGATGTTTGGGCTATTGTACCAAGACCTGAAGGGAAATCAGTTGTATCTTCTAAATGGCTTTTCAAGATCAAGCATGCAGTTGATGGGAGCATTGAGAAGTACAAAGCAAGATTTGTGGCCAGAGGATTTTCTCAGAAAGAGGGAATAGATTATGAGGAAACATTTGCTCTGGTTGCTCGTTATACATCCATCAAGACTATTATTGCTATTGCAGCAGCTAAGGGATGGAAGCTACACCAAATGGACGTAAAGACAACATTTCTTAATGGTGTAATTGAAGAGGAAGTATACATTGAGCAACCTGATGGCTTTGTGATTCATGGGAAGGAGTCTCATGTTTGTAGATTGAAGAAGGCTTTGTATGGCCTTAAACAGGCTCCTCGTGCTTGGTATGAAAGGATTGATCGATACTTGATGAGCTTGGGTTTCTCCAAGAATGATGCAGATTCAAATCTTTACTTCAAGGTAGTTGATGGTGAGGCTTTAATCTTAGTTCTTTATGTTGATGATTTATTTCTTATTGGAGCAGAATATCTCATTGTCAAATGCAAGAAGGAGTTAGCTTCTGAATTTGAGATGAAGGATCTAGGTTTTATGCATTACTTTCTAGGATTGGAAGTGTGGCAGAGACCCAATGAGATTATTCTCAATCAAGGGAAATACACCATAGATATCTTGAAGAGATTTGGGATGATGGATTGCAAATCCATGGCTACACCAATGGAAACAAATTTGAAGAAGTTGAGTGAGTGTGCAGCTAGTTCAGATCTGGTTGATCCCACCATGTACAGGTAGTTGATTGGATTGTTGATGTATCTAGTCAATACTAGACCAGACATTTGCTATGCAGTGAGTGCCCTTAGTCAGTTCATGTGTGAACCAAGGCAAATTCATCTAGTTGCAGCAAAGCATATCTTAAGATACTTACGTGGCACAATTGGATATGGCTTGACATATACTTCCAGTGTAGATCTAAAGTTGCAAGGCTATTCTGACTCTGATTGGGTCAGGGGTGTAGCTGACAAAAAGAGCACCTTTGGATGTTGCTTTAGCTTGGGGTCTGCGATGATTTCTTGGTGTAGCGGGAAGTAGTCTTCAGTGACTCTAAGCACTGCAGAGGCCGAATATATTGCAGCATGTGTAGCAGCTCGAGAAGCAGTGTGGCTTCGGAAGCTCCTTGTAGGATTGTTTGGACAATCATTGGAGCCAACTGTTATTCATTGTGACAATCAAAGCTGTGTGAAGCTATCTGTCAATCTAGTGTTCCATGACAGAACAAAACATGTAGAGATCAAATACCATTACATCAGAGATATGGTACTGAGGAAAGCTATTCAACTGAGGTATATTTGCATTGATGATCAGATGGCTGATATTCTCACCAAGCCTCTCTCCAAAGTGAAGTTTGTGCATTTTCGAGACAAGCTTGGAGTTGTGGAGAATGAAGCCCTTGTTGAGAGGGAGACTCAACATCAGTGACTTTTGTTATCTACAATAATGCATTTTTCTTTGAGACAGAGAAATTTGAGGTGAAAGCCCTTGTCCTTCTCTGAGACGGAGATGTGGTTCTTTCCACCCTCTAGGAGTAGCCATGGTGGATGTCATGTTGAGAGACTCCATGACAACATCATGTTGAGAAACTCTATGATGATTCCCTTGTACTTGTGTTTATCCACACATGGGAGTAACCATGGTGGACATCATGTTGAGAGACTCCATGATGACATCACGTTGAGTGACTCTGTGATGGGCACTTGTACTCGTGTTTCTTTCCATACATGGGTGTAGCCATGGTGGACGTCATGTTGAGTGACTCCATGACGATATCACGTTGAGTGACTCTGTGATGAACTCCTTTCCAGAATTGGGTGTAGCCATTGTGGGTGTCATGTTGAGAGACTCCATGACATGAAGATTTGAAAGGATACCTCCCTAGCTAAGAGGGAGTGTTGATGTTAGCGTCGAGTGTTATCCTTCGCCCCATATAAATAATAAATACTAATTAAATAAATAAAACAGGAGGCTACTTATTTATTTGAGTGCGTCCCAAGTGAAGTGACACCCCTCTATTTAAATTGTAATTTATATTTTATTTTGGCCAACTTTAATTAAAGTTCGCCACCCCTTGTAAAAGTCGTATCTCCTTACTTGAGGCCGACCTTTCATTTATGAAGAGACGTCTTGGTTGATAGACACTATATTGAATTGTATTTAAGGGAGGCGTTGTTCATTTCTACTATCATCCAATTTATTCTAAAGACAAGTTCACATACATTCTGAGAGAAGTTCACTACCTACAACAGATCGTGGTATTATTTCAAGGAGATCGACATTGAGAGAAGTTATTATTGGCATCTAGTGAGGTGTTGTTATCATTGCATCATATCAACCTTATATTTGGCCATATTGTAAAGCAAGTTGGTGTTCATTTGTTCAATATATAAGTGATATATTGTTGTTGGGTTTTTCTCCCTCAAGAAGGAGGGTTTTCCCAGGGTATATGCTGTGTTCTATTGTTTGAATTTGTGTTATTTCTGCTTAACTTAATTCTAGTCCTAAAATTAACAAGGCACCATCATGGAAAGCCTCTAAAAATCAGCAACATATGAGTCAAGCGAGCCATGTTGCTTCAACTGTGCCAACTCACAAAATCTGACTTCAGGGTCCTTGGTATCAAACCTTTCTATCAACTTGTTGGTAAACTCTTCATAGGTATGAATGAGGTTATGGCCAAGGGTGACCAAACCATGATACCACCATTCGTGTGCAGCTCCATCCAAATGCAAGGTGGTGAACTTGATAGCATCTTCTTTAGGCATTGGTCTGAGCGAGAGGTAGTTATCCAACTTTTGCACCCACGACCTTGCCGAACACTTATCACTTCCATCGAAGTGAGCTAAGGTAACTTTACCAAGAGCTTGTTGGTAATCCAACCTAGGGGCCATAGGAGCATAATTTTCATTTCTTCCGCCTCCTCTTCTCTTCTTTTGATTCATATATTGATCCAATGACAAAATGTCGCGAATCTCAACTAGTAGCGAGGCATACTCCATGTAGCTATTCCTCACCTCATCTGCCAACAACATTTGGGCTTCAACCAACGGTTCTTCCCTTGGAATAAAGCTAGGAATGAGAGGTCTAGAGGCTGATCCTCTTGTAACTGCAACATGCTGATCAATAGTTCTGTCTCTTCCATTTGTCTCCGAAGAGCTGTTCTCTCCAACATGATTCTGCTGAGGTTGGGAATGAGTTTGAGTCACTTGCTGATCCATCTTAGCTAGCAATCGTGACATCATGTCCAACGGTGTCGAACTTCCTTTTAGCTCTAGCTTCCCTATCCTCCTCATGGGATGGACCCTTATCTATATCTGCCATGGTCTCACTTGCTTTCCCACTGTTCCACAAAACCTCTAAGAAAGTTTTTGCGTCGGGCACTGGTGATTCTGATACTGAACTCTTTTCTGCTCTTTGGTGTAGTATCTGATTTCTCTGTCACTCATTTGACAATTGAAACTTTGTTTTCACATGATGGCAGGAAAACAAGCTTTGATACCACTAAAATAACCCCCTTAGTTTTTTTTTGAATTTTCACATACAATAATGCACCCGTTAAGGTTAGCCCAATAATAAAAAACTAGCTGAAAGGGAACCCTTCACTTTTTGATCACCAAGATCCGGATGTGGGTGAGGTGAGAACATACGGTGCAAGGGGATCATTAGATGGGTACTAGAAATGAAAGTACAATACTTCTGGCGGCTAGTCGACGATTCTAAAAGTGAATGTTGGAAAGTAAAGTAGGAAAATAACCGACCATAAGCTCAACCACTTATTCAATGGAAGCGATAATAACAAAACTTGAAATATAAACACTCGACCACTTATTCAGCGGGAGTGAGATATACAGAAAGTAAAGTGTTGAAAGTAAAAGGCTGATCAGTACTACTAAAATCAGCGTTACAATATGTTCTCTCATACAATGTTATTATAAAGAAAAATGTATCTAATCAAACCCAATGATTTGCAATATTCCTTGTTACAATTTATGAATGAAAATACTAAGGAAATAGAGCAAATAGCTGCAATAACCAGGTCTGATACAAACATATAGCAAACTGAAATTCCACCAGCAAGTCAATGAAACACCAATATGCTCATATCTTCAACAATACACCTCCATTCTTCGCCAAACTAAAAGCAATCAACCACAAGAGCTAGGCGACCAAGAAACAACAGAAATAAAGCTTCAAATAGCTCCAAATACCCAAGCACGAGTACCAATGAAGCATAGACAAGGGGTGGCCTCTAGAGGAGGTCGACCTAGTCTAAAAAATCAGCATCTCAATATTACAATTTGAAACCTTGTGATATGAGGCACCTAGGACATAGGAACATAGAGAGCAATGACCAAAAACGTGCTTCAGCCAAGCACAACCAACAACCTGAAAACAAAAAATATCATAAAAAACATTCAACTGTGAAGCTCAATTTGCAACCTCTGGATGAAGAAGCAGTCATAATCAGCTAGGTGTTATCTCTCAAACACGAAACCGATATAAGCTAGGAGGTATGCATTCCTCGAAGCAAGGGGTATGAAAACATTTCAGCAGCACTTTGTCGTAGTAAACAATGGATGACAAATGAGGGAACTAAGCCTAGCTTAAATAGAATTCTGTGATGACCTTTCGAATTCCTCCTTTTCCCTAGAAAAGTGGACGCCCCAAGCACAATTGAAATATTAAATTCAAAATAATATTTTAAACACCTTTTACCTCCCTTTCCTAGGCGTCCAAAGGCTTAGACAAATAATAACATTTTAAAACGTTCAATTCCTCCATAAAGGCGTCCAAACCCATAGGCCCACTTTTAAAAACAACTTGAAGTCATTCAACTAGGCCAAGGGGCCCAAAATAAGATTAAAATATTTAAATGACTTAAATCATCCTCATTTGCCAAAAAGAGCCAAAAAATGCATTGGGCCAAAATACCAATTCTGCTCTGCCCGAAATAGAAACTATATTGAACTGTTGCCAAACATTGCACTATCAAAAATAGCACTTAATAAAAATAGCATACTGCTAAAAATAGTAAGTGGTTCCAAACTCATTTTAACCACAATCCGAGCAGCCATCGTAACTTACTAAAAATAGTAAGTCCAGAAAAGCCCTCTGATGCAGACGCATGTTACACCATCCTGAAGCTCTTTGAAAACCCAAAAAGACCCAAAAACCACTCTAAAACCACTCTACAAAACAACTACATGCAAACCCTTGAAACACCAAGAAACCTCCAAGCAGCTGGAAACCCTAATTTCACTTCCGACAGGCCTACAGGCATCCGAGATAGGCTGACGGGCAACAAAATTGACTACTGCGGACATTACATAGATTCCTTCACTAGATTAAGAATTGGACTACAATCTAGCTTTTGAAACAAGGAAAATTTAGAATAAGACTATGCTAGATGAATTAAATGTTAAAAGAAACAACTCTATTTCATTTGGGGTGTTAAGGGAAATAGAACGTTGGAATTTTGTTCAAGGTTTTCTAGACAGAAACCAAGCTGGAAACTAGCTACAAGAGGAGAAACAGGGACTATTGTTGTTCAAGGATGTTACTACAATCATGGAGTAGTCCATCTTTCTACAGATTCATCCTTTGCACCAAAAAAGAGGAATAGTACAACAGCAAGAAAACCTGCAAAATAGTTATAGAAAGATTCAATGAAACCCACGAATATATGTTGAAAGTGACTGTTTAATAAGAAATCGCCAAAATGACAAGAGAGAAAATAGAGAACGCAAACTAAATAACATTTGTTGGACATTTGTGCTTGGATCACTGAGTTATCTTGGACAAGAAACGTTGTTAGGACAGCATAGAAGTTTGGCAAGGTGGTTAAGCCCCTGTTTTGGTCTTCTAACCTCCACAGGCAGTCAAATAGATGTTTGGTGTCTACTATTATTCTAGATTGTGACTACAACTAAGAGATTAGCAATGATATGAATAATGGAAATAGCAACTAATCAAGATTAAGAATCTTATACTACACCACCACATGAGTAGAATTTTAGGAAATGGATAATCCAAATTTATGCCAATAGGAAATAGGAAACAAGAAAATTTAGAATATGAGATTTAGGAAGAGAGAACCCAAAAGAAGGATTCTATGGACTGCTTGCAAGAAAGGAGGCAAGACAAATCCAAAATAAATGCTCTTTGATAGAAGGGTAGCAATGGAGAAAAGAAGATATGTAAATGTTTCTTCAAAAGGAAAAAACAAAAGAAGAGTTAAAATCAATAATACTAGAGAAGAAACGTGTTTTATCTTCAAGAAGCAAAGAAATCCACACGATTCCAAAGAGCATTATGGTACCCTACAGAATCAATGGTAACATGAAGAGTAATAACCTGCAAACAAGCTTAGTAAATCCACAATAACAAAAATCCAAATGGATATGGAAATATTTACCACAACAGAAAATTGGATCCAAGCATTAAAGGAAAGGCTCACAACCATGGATGCTCAAGAGATCTTCTATCTTTTTGCAAGATGGCAATGCTTCCCTTTCACAAAATATTTGCACAAATTTATAACCAAGCAGATTTGCAAGAGAGTAGGAAGAGTGTTAGCAACAAAAGTTACCAAGGGGAAGAGAGAGGAAGGATTGAAAACTTAGTATCAACAATTGAGGATGAATAAGAAGAAACTTGGTATAAAGGAAAATGTCTCATTTGATTTTGAACTGGTGCCTCTAAATCAACCAATGAAAATTCATATTGGGAAAACACGAATTAAAAAGACATGGCAAAAAAGCCATTGAAAATGCATAAGGATTTTTGGTTGGGCAGGATTAAAATATTCATATGAATTTTAGTTTCAAGCGGGACGAATTTGCAATTATGGAGACATCTCCACAATTGCAATAGAAACCAACAGAATGAAAAATAACCAAAAATGATAGAAACATCATAAATGAGTTGGAATACCAGCAAAAGCACAAAATTGAATAAAAACATGCTATGAGAATTTGGATTGGGAAAGAGATAAGGAAAGTGGCTAAGTGACAACTAAAACATGCTACAAAAGTATATACAAAATGAGTGCAATTTATAGAGTAGAAATTACAAGGTATGGAATTTCGACTCTATAATATCCCCTACTAATGCAAGCTTTAGACACCCAACTAATATGGATATGGTACAATCCTGGACAGTAGATATCAAACATACTTATTGTGGGAAATAGCATCCAACTAGCATGGACCTTCCATTTGTCATGGATGGTAGTATAAAAATAACACGGATCTTATACTTTTCATTAGCACTAGTTTTCAACTAACATTAGTTACTCCTCTTTTTTGTACAACAGCATTCACTTGAGATGGATCTTTCACTTGTTGTAGGAAATAGCATCCAACGGGTATGGATCTTCCACTTAAAGGAAAAATATATCCTTTTTGAAGATAGCATTTAGTAATATTATATCAGAGTCAACACCACAAGTACAATACCCATTGATTTGCATTTAAAATATTTTAATTATTAGTTTGACAGGAGTATCACATGTTATAAAAAAGTCAACCAAAAAACCAAATATCTTAATTAAAGTTGAAAATCCAATGTCCATCAATCAAATTGTTGATTCAAAAATATCAACACTAACATGATCGGTTGCCAGGATAAATTCATGACAATCACTCTAAAAAGTAAAACAGAAAAAATCTATAAACTCAAGTAGTCTCGACTCTTAATCTCCCTCTGCATGGGAGAAATCCTGATTGTGGAAAAAACTTCAGTAACAAGTGTTGAATTTTATGATCAGATGTAAATGCACAGAAGATTAATTCAAAATCAGACAAAATAACACAGCATATACCCTGGGAAAACCCTCCTCTTGAGGGAGAAAAACCCAGCAACAAAGATCTCTCTTATATTGATGCAACAGAGGCAATTTTACAAATAACAATGAGGTCTGACACAAGACCGATATCAGGTAATGAAGAATGACAGAGAACAAATTCTAGATCACACCTGGAAGTATCAGAACACAGATCTGATAATGTTCAATCTGCACTGAGAGATCTTCAAACAATGCACTGAATTCGCACAACACTGAATGTTCTTCAATCTTGGATTCACACAACACTAAGAATGTTCTCCCTTGAATTTGCACTTGCTTGTTATATTCACATTTGAGTATATTGCAAACTGAAAGAATCACTTCAATCTGTACCTTGAATTTGCACTGAATGATATTACGGAGCTGGTGAATTCGCACTGAGATCTCACCCAAGTTCGCACTTTACCACCGGCTGTGTTCAGACTTAAATCATAGACAAATTTGCAACTGAGTTCGCACTTGAATCATAGACAAGTTCGCATATAGTCGTCAACTGAGTTCGCACCTTTTTAATCATGAACAAACATCGGACTTTTGTATATATCGAACTGTAGTGGATCTGCTTGATTGCAATGATGGATGAACAAGAAGAATATAAATACACATGCTTCAAGACCCTTCAAGTCGGCCACAATATAGTTCGAATATTCTTTTACAAAGGTCGGCCTCAATTAAATATCTTCTAATAAAAGATAAACATCAAATGCTTTTATGTCGGCCCATAAGATGAAAAGACAATAATAATAAATATAATTTGAATAGCCGATGGCTATCATTCAAATTTATTTTCACGAAGGAGCTGAGCTGGAAGGAGCTACCGAAGCTGCTATAACATTAACACTCCCTCTCAGCTAGGGAGAGAACTTCCAGCTGCAACAAATTATCTCCACATGAAGTTCATCTGCCACTGTTGCCTACAATCAGATATAAAGAGCGATATATCACCTCAATGTGATATTAACCATCACATGGTTAAGTACTAGTGTTCATCACTTGCGTGATGGTGTCACCTCAACGTGACTTTCACCATGGCTCTTCCAGAGGGTGAAACACAAGTACAGAAAGATCATCACGGACTCTCTCACGTGATGTTGTCATGGAGTCACACACATGACATCCACCATGACTCAGCTCAGAGGGTGGAAACGAGGGCTTTCACCTCAAATTCTTCCGTCACAGAAGAAGGTGCAATAGTGTTGTCACCTCAATGTGACTTTCACCATGGCTCTCCGAGGGTGAAACACAAGTACGACATATGTCATGGAGTCGCACATGACATCCACCATGACTCTCTCAGAGGGTGGAAACAAGGGCTTTCACCTCAAATTCACGAAGAAAATGCATTAACAAGGGATTTCACTCGAACTTCTCTCACAGAGAACTCATTAAGCAAGGCTCACTGATACTGAGACTCATACTCAGTCAAGGCTGGATTCTCCACCATACCAAGCTTGTCTCGAAAGTATACAAACTTTACCGAGAGGCTTGGTGAGAATATCTGCTTGCTCATCAGTGCTAATGTACCTCAACTGTACAGCCTTCCATTGTACCATATCTCTGATATAGTGGTACTTGATCTCAACATGCTTGGATCTGTCATGAAACACAGGATTGACAGAAAGCTTCACACAACTCTGATTATCACAATGAATAATGGTAGGCTCCTTTGATTGTCCAAACAATCCTGCAAGGAGCTTACGAAGCCACACTGCTTCCCGAGTTGTCATGCAAGCTGCAATGTACTCAGCCTCTACTGTACTCAATGCTACAGAAGACTGCTCCCTGCTGCACAGGAAATCATGGCAGAACCCAAACTGAAGCAATGCCGAGGTGCTCTTCCGATCCGTGGCACAACCTGCCCAATCAGAATCAGTAAAACCAAGTAACTCCAAGTCTGCGTCTGAAGTATACTTCAACCCATATCCAACTGTGCCACGCAAGTATCTCAGGATATTTTTAGCTGCAACAAGATGTATCTGTCTCGGATCACACATAAACTGGCTAAGTGCACTCACTGCATAGCAAATATTAGGTCTAGTGTTAACTAGATACATCAAGGATCCAATCAGCTGTCTGTAGGATCCACCAAGTCTGAACTAGCTGCAGCAATATTACCATCTTCTTCAGGCTCAGCAGGCTCCCTCTAAATCTTCAGGCACTTGCATCAACCTTCTGACCTCTTCGTCCAAGATTGCCTGCAACACTTTGACTTAGATAAATGTTTTCCAGTGCACACCTTTGGTACTGAAGAGAGTTCAGAATAGTCCTCCTCGACCTCATCTCAGATCTCACTATTCTGAATAGGTTTGCGGAGCTACCAATGACAAGTCCAGAAGACAATCTTGAGCAATTATGATCTCAGCAACTGAAGGGATCCTCTAAGGGTTTAGCACCGAGCCTTTTAATACAACAATCTTCACTTCTTCTTAGTGAGTTAAAAGACTCCCTCTTGATCCTTGCTCCAAAGATTGCAAAGAAGACTTCTGGAAGTGAGCTCCCTCTGGCCACCAGCTCAGTCCCAAGGCTGCTTGATTATTTCTTTGGTTGGCATGACTTCCTCACAAGATGCCTCAAGTTTTTCATCATTAAGCAATTTCTCATCACCTTCTTGCTCCTGCAAGCATTTTAGAGAGAGATTACTTAACAGTTTGTAATTACCCAAAGAAATAACAAGACTGGAATCATACAAAGTTTACAATCACAGGTTATAACATGAATACATAAGAATTTATGCACAATGTTAGAACATGAATAAATCAACCTGAAGGAGAAATATATCAAAAGATCAAACTAGAGGGATAAAGAAACTTATCTTTATATAATTTCTGGTATGACTCTTTCGTTCATCTTTTACTCCTCTCGAGAGTGCCAAACTCAGCACAACAAAGGAATAATCTGCACAACTACAGATTTCTTGAATGCATTAAGCGGTTAGCATGTAGAACCAACTCTCTCCAAGAGTTCAAGGCTCTAACACAGTTCATGCATTTGAGAATGATATCGATGTGATCAACCTATCACAATCGAAAATGCAATTCTCTTTTTCATCTCAAAGTCACACTCAGAGATCTACATGATTAGCATAAAACAACTCACAATAAATAATTTGAAATTTTCAGAGGATCTTTATGCTAGAGAACACAATTCGAGAGAAAATACAACCTCTATTCACACAAGATCCAAACATAAAAAATACTTATCTCTTGAGATCATACTCTCCTTAAGTGTTGTGTATGACTGCACTTTGTCTTTCCTGTGAAATGTTTTCACGATCAGAAGGCATGAGACTCCTATGCCTCATGAAGTACATGTGAGGGCAAGCTCATCCTTTACTCACAGCAGCGGCTCATTAAACCGTAAAGGCTTTATTAGAGACAATGAATGAGCTTCTTTCCTTCAAACACTAAACACAGATTTGAGTATGCCCTAAGTTCAATCCTTTTGAGCTTTAGACCCACCAGTATTCTGATGCAGTCCATTGATCTTTGACAGAAACGAGCATAGATGGGACTCCAAACTGAGAGAAACATTTTCAATGAAGAATTTCATCAAATATCCACGGGCTCAAGCTAGAGCATTATTCAAGCCTCCGACAATCAACCAACGGATAGATCACTAAATGATGATGCACATCCACAGAGATTTGAAGAGAGGCGACACTTCCATGAGTGACTGATTTTAGATTCCTTAACAACACAGGAATGACAACAACAGAAAGATCATGATCCTTCCCTCATCAAACCTTCAAAGGAATATATAGATCTAAGTGCAATAATCTGATCATGATCCTCAAACCTGGCTCTGATACCATGTTGAATTTTATGATCAGATGTAAATGCACAGAAGATTAATTCAAAATCAGACAAAATAACACAGCATATACCCTGGGAAAACCCTCCTCTTGAGGGAGAAAAACCCAGCAACAAAGATCTCTCTTATATTGATGCAACAGAGGCAATTTTACAAATAACAATGAGGTCTGACACAAGACCGATATCAGGTAATGAAGAATGACAGAGAACAAATTCTAGATCACACCTGGAAGTATCAGAACACAGATCTGATAATGTTCAATCTGCACTGAGAGATCTTCAAACAATGCACTGAATTCGCACAACACTGAATGTTCTTCAATCTTGGATTCACACAACACTGAGAATGTTCTCCCTTGAATTTGCACTTGCTTGTTATATTCACATTTGAGTATATTGCAGACTGAAAGAATCACTTCAATCTGTACCTTGAATTTGCACTGAATGATATTACGGAGCTGGTGAATTCGCACTGAGATCTCACCCAAGTTCGCACTTTACCACCGGCTGTGTTCAGACTCAAATCATAGACAAATTCACAACTGAGTTCGCACTTGAATCATAGACAAGTTTGCATATAGTCGTCAACTGAGTTCGCACCTTTTTAATCATGAACAAACATCGGACTTTTGTATATATCGAACTGTAGTGGATCTGCTTGATTGCAATGATGGATGAACAAGAAGAATATAAATACACATGCTTCAAGACCCTTCAAGTCGGCCACAATATAGTTCGAATATTCTTTTACAAAGGTCGGCCTCAATTAAATATCTTCTAATAAAAGATAAACATCAAATGCTTTTATGTCGGCCCATAAGATGAAAAGACAATAATAATAAATATAATTTGAATAGCCGATGGCTATCATTCAAATTTATTTTCACGAAGGAGCTGAGCTGGAAGGAGCTACCGAAGCTGCTATAACATTAACAACAGGAACATCTACCACCCTTCTTTCTTTTCTTCTCCAAGTTAGCTTAAGAAATGCTAGAGAAGATTCTGAAAAGCTTCCTTTGGGATAAGCAAGAATGGATAGAAGACTTCTTTGGTATCGTGGAACATTTAGACACTTCCAAGGATCAAGGAGGCCTCAGAATCTCTGACATAAGGGAACAAAGATATTTCCTTGTGGGAAAATGGATAGTAAGAGCTTCAGACATGATACTCCACGGCTGATTTTGCAGCAGTACAAAACATAAACCACCCATCACAATCAGGGCATTGGACAGAAAGGCAGGGGTTGGCACATTCAGCTTTGTGATATGATTGGTTGTTCCAAGCCATTTTTATCTTATAGTTATCCCCACATAAGTAGATTTGATTCACTTGGAAAGGAATAATTGGTTTCTATATTGGAATTATGAGGGGCCACATTTTGATACCTTCATAGGAAGCTTGCCCTCTTACCTTTGTTTGCAGGGAAAACGTTGACAAGAAAAGGGTTGTTTTGTTGATGAGATATTTGAATCTATTAACTACGTCGGTGATATAGCTGGTGTGATTTAGATCAAGCACAAAAGTTAAATAGGGCAGGTAAACCAGCCCGTCAAGCAAGGTGATCCTTAAAGTTGTCTTCTCAAATTACAACTTTAAGAATGAGGTACTTGTTCAAGATACTAGGAGATATCTAAGGGACTTCCATGTAAATTGTGAGAGTCCAGATGTGTTGTATCATATATGTGCGCAAGAAATATTAATAATGAATTAAACATGAGAATTAATTAAAGAAAGATGCGTACAAGAGATATTACAGTTGCAACAAAAAAAATTGTTTATTCCATAGATGGCATACTCTCAAGGAAGATGCATGGTTGTCTGTATTCGAGTAGCTATGCTTAGGCTTATGAAATCTGATGATGCACATGTTCAGTAAAAAAAAATAGGTGTAATAAATATATCATGAACAATAATGTCACATTGGAGAAGGGCATCCTCTTCCTCTTTTTTCCATTTCAGATATCCTTCTTGGACAGGATAACTTGGGCACAGTCTCAAGATTTCATCATTGTCTTGACAATGTAGTTAATGGCTTAACTGTAAACTGAAGGCAGAATCCGGGACCAAAACATCGACGGTGCCCTCATAATAAACATGTCGAAGGACTCTTTAGGGAGTTCTAAGGAGAAGCCTAAGGTCCAGTCATAGTGATTATACAGTCAATCAAAATAGTGGATTACCACCAATAGGAGGGAATATATAGCACCCAAATTTACATTCTCAAGGGAGTGGGGTGCTAGCTCAATTGATTAAAGCATCCTGTTGCAGGCAAGAGCTCACAAAGTCTAGTCCCCCTGTCCCCGTGGTACCGGAGTGTGTGTCGTGCCAGCATCACAGGTCAAGTGAAAAGAGTTTACAAGGTGCACTACATACAATTTATAGGGGGGTTTATAAGGGGGCTACCCAATTCCTGCTGTCTTTAAAAAAATAAAAAAAATTAAGAATTTAAATAGTTGAGATCTCAATAACTTGATATACGCCTTTATGGCATGGATTAGGTTTATAAATTATACACCAAATAAAACGAGCTGTTTTAACTTTTATTCAATTTACATCGTGTATACACAATCTAAGCGCAATGCTGCAGCGAGACAAAAGAAAAACTTAAAGATGAAAAAGTTAAGACTCGGACCAATCTGAGAGAAACTGAAAATCCGATTTTAAGGCTAACATATCCAAAGTTAATATTATTTTTTAGAAGCAACCTGTATTTGAGATTTTTCCCAAGCACCAACTTGAATAAGGAAGTGGGTAACTCGTTGTTGGGCTTTGGACTTCTCTGTGCTTAATGCTATAGGCATCTCTGTGCTCAATGATATACACCAAAAAAAAAAGAGTTGATGAATTGATGGTAGCACAAGATGAATGCAAATAGCCTGCCAACCACACGAATAATAAGTGAGATGAAGGTTCAGTGGAGAGAGGGAAAAAAACAGTAGCTCCAATAATGGAGGTGCAAAGAGGCATCACGCAGCTTCCCTGTGTTAGTGCAAGGAGGAATGCGGATATTGCAGGCCAATCTTCTTCCCGACTATCCCCTCACAAGTGCATTTGGGTTGCAAACCCAATGCCCAATTACAGCTTCAAGATCTCATGGCTTTTAGAAGTAATCGTAGTGTTGGGGTTTGGGCTTCTCTGTGCTCAGTGCTATAGGCATATCTTTCAAGGCTGCATTCATCAAACATATAATAGTGTAAGAGAATAACAATAAATTACAAGGATGAGAAAAAGAAAAAAGGAAATGGAAATCAAATATTACAGTTGATAAAAGTCATGAAATCTTGAAGCTGTCATTGGGCATGAGGCTTTAGGCTTATCCGAAATGCAGTCTGCTTGCCAAAAGTGTTCGGGTGATTCTTAAAAGAAAGTCGGGAAGAAAATTGGCCTGGAATATCACATCCCTTTCACTAACAAATCATAGGAAAGCTGCGTGATGCTTATTTGCCCCTCCATTATTGCAGCTAGTGGCTTTTTTTTCCCTCTTTCCACTGTACCGTCGTTCACCTCACTTATTATTCTTGTGGTTGGCGGGCTATTTCCAGTCTCTACCACCATTTTATCAAATTATTTTTAATTATATAATTCACTTTTTACTGTAAAATCACTTTCAAAATGCCTTTTAATTTACCAAATACATTTATTTTTAGAAAAGTATATTAAACATCTTTTAATTAAAGTCAATACTTTGAAAATGATATTTTCATCTTTTCATACTAAAATAAATAAATTATTTATATGTTTATATATATATATATATATATATATAATTAATCCCTTTGGAGAACTATTGTTATCGCCTCAATCTTGCATATTAAAATTGTGCTTTGGAATGGCGTCAGAAAATAAAGCTAAAGTTTAGCTTATGTTCGGGGAGTATTTAGAAAAAGAAAAATTATTTTCCTCTTTTTGCGATCTTGTGATTGGCGGGTGTAATTTTCCTCATGGTTTTGACATTTTGTAAATATTTTTAATAATAATTATTATTGTAGGGAGCTTTGTTATTGAAAATATTTCATGAGTTTGTTTGTATAGTAGTGTTTTGCCATGGAATTTTTGTGGGGACGCGTGGCGCCTCAATCTTGCATATTAAAATTGTGCTTTGGGAATTGCACAAGAAAATAAAGCTAGAATATAGCTTATGTTCAAAGGACTATTTAGAAAAAGCGAATTTATTTTCTTGTTTTTGTGATTTTATGATTAGCGGGTGTAATTTTCCTCATAGTTTTGGCATTTTGTAAATATTTTCAATAATAATTATTATTGCAGGGAGCTTTGCTATTGGAAATATTTCATGAGTTTGTTTCTATAGTCATGTCTTTCCATGGACTCTCTGTGGGGACATGTGGTGTCTTCAGCAGTACATTTGCATTTACTATTTGCGTCATCTCATTTATTGTGAGTACGCTGGAGTGCAGCCGTCATTTGTGGGTTGTGCTCTTAAGTTTTACTTTGGCTTGCGTTGTCTAGTCATATGCTCAAGTTGTTTGATGAATATGAAATATGTGTCTGTTGGGTGGGTTTTCATCTACAGTGTTGGAAGCGAGAAAGGTGGCAAATTTAAGTTACTGTATCTTTTACGCTTTGATTTTTTCGGTTTTGTCTACGAATTTGGAAATGAAAAATTAAGTGTTTGTAAGTTCTTATATCTTTTATAGTCTGGTTTTATAGTTCTTTGCATTTGTGCATTTTATGATTAATTTGTATTGAGCGCAGTCATGCATTGCAACTGCGGTTGAGTTTGTTGAATGAGAATGAAAATAAGGTGTAAGTAAATGGAAAATGTCTGGGAATAAAATCATTAAACCTATTTGTTGAAAGGGTTTATAGTGTTTTACATTCCTGTTTTATAGTGGTTTAAATATTTGCATTTTATGAGTGAATGTCTATTGTTTGTTGTTGTTTGCATTTTTTGTGTTTGTTTGTATTCTCTGCTATTCTTTATGGGTTAGTGTATGTTTCCGAGTTAAATAGTTAGTTGTATTTCAATTTATTAGTTGGAGATGATAACAATTCATGTTTTGAATATTTCTTGGTTCTGACATTTTAATTTTGTTGACCGAAGTATTAGTCGTGTTATTTGCCCATTTCATTAGGTTGTTTCTGTGAGTGTAAGTATGGGTTAGCTTTCCTTGTTTGTTGGTTGCATTTATTGGTTGCTATCTGTTCTTGAATTAAATACTTGATACGGTGATTCATTAAAGTGGGTTTCTTTGCTATCCATCGTTAAGAATGGAAGTAGCTAGGTGCATTTCAATTTATTGCATGAAAATTGGGTATGAGTAAATGGAAGATGTCTAGGTATAAAATCATTAAATCTGTCTCTATTGAACGGGTTTATATCTATTGTATGGGGAGCGAAAGACGATGCCTTTGTAGGCTTCTATGTCTTTTCCAGTGTCGTTCTATATTGGTTTACATATTTGCGTTTTATGGGTCACCGTCGATTGTTTGTTATTGTTTGCATTATGTGTGTCTATGTCTATTCTTTGCTATTTTAAATGGGTTGGTGTCTGTTGTCGAGTTAAATAGTTAGTTGCATTCCAATTTATCTGATGAAGATGGGAATAGTTTGTATTTTATATATTTTTGGGTTTTCAAGTTGTAATTTTGTTGAGGAAAATATTATTTGTGCTCTTTGTCCATTTGGTCAGACTGTGTGTGTAAGTGTGAATATGGGTTAGGCTTTCTTGAAAAACTAGGGTTTGTGAAAGAGCTTTTATGGGTATTTTGTGTGTTTATGTCTATTCTTTGCTATTCTTTATGGGTTTGTGTTCGTAGTTGAGTTAAATAGTTAGTTGCATATGGGTTAGGCTTTCTTGAAAAACTAGGGTTTGTGAAAGAGCTTTTATGGGTATTTTGTGTGTTTATGTCTATTCTTTGCTATTCTTTATGGGTTTGTGTTCGTTGTTGAGTTAAATAGTTAGTTGCATTCTGATTTATTAGATGAAGATGAGAATAGTTCGTGTTTTCAATATTTCTTGGTTTTCAAGTTTTAATTCTATTGAGAAAAGTATTATTTGTGCTATTTGTCCATTTGCTTGGGTTTTCTTTGCTATCCATGATTATTAAAAATGGAAGTTTGTAGGTGCATTCCAATTTTTTGCGTGAAAATGAAAATTGTTCGTATTTGAAATATTTCTTAGCCTTGAAGTTAAAATCTTGTCAATCAAAGTGTTATTTGAATTGTACTCTCATTTTCTGAGGTTGTTTGACGAAGTGTATTTATGGGTGCATGTATGTATTGCAATTGCACTTGAAATTTTTTGATGGAAATGGAAATTGGGTATGAGTAAATGGAAGATGTATGGGTATATAGTCATTAAATCCGTCTCTGTTGAACGGGTTTATATCTATTGTATGGGAAGCAAAAGATGAAGCGTTTGTAGGCTTGTATGTCTTTTATAGTGTCATTTTAGAATGGTTTACATATTTGCATTTTATGGGTCACCGTCCACTATTTGTTGTTTTTTGCATTTTCTATGTTTATGTATATTATTCGCTATTCTTTATGGTTTTGTGCCTGCTGCTGAGTTAAATAGTTAGTTGAATTTCAATTTAGTGGATGAAGATGAGAATGGTTCGTATTTTAAATATTTTAGGATTTTCAAGTTCTAACTTTGTTGAGGAAAGTATTATTTGTGCTCTTTGTCAACTTGCTCAGATTGTCTGTGTGAATGTGAATATAGGTTAGGATTTCTTGGAAAACTAGGGTTTGTGAAAGGGCTTTTATGGGTATTTTTATGTGTTTATGCCTATGCTTCAGTATTCTTTATGGGTTTTTGTCTGTTGCTGAGTTAAATAGTTAGTTACATTTCAATTTATTGGATGAAGCTGAGAATAGCCCGTGTTTTCAATATTTCTCCGTTTTGAAGTTTAAATTTTGTTGAGCAAAGTATTGTTTGTGTTGTTTGTGCATTTGCTCAAGCCGTTTTTGTGAGTTTAAATATGGGTTAGCCTTTCTTGTTTGGCTTTTCGCAATCATGGGCTACTTTTATGGGTTGTTGTTTGTTGTTTAGTTACTTACTTAACACTGGATTGTCTATAAATATATATACATACATACATACATATATATATATGCATACATACACATATGTGTGTTTTTGTACGTGTGTGTGTATGTACATATGTGCACACATAGACATACATATATGCAATTATATATATAGATATGTATACATACATATGTATATATATATATATGCATATGTATTTGTATGTGTGTATATATATGTGTGTGTGTGTGCATATAGATATACATCTTTGTGTGTTGTGAAGACCTTTGGCTGCAATGGTGTCAAATATAATGGTTTTATACCCAGATATATCCCAATTGCTTTGACCTAATTTTCATTGCTATTTATTAGATTCAAGTGCAGTTGCAATGCAATGCATGTGTGCAGAAAATGGAAACAAAAACAAACAGTAGACATTAACCCATAAAATACAAACATGTAAAAAACTACAAAACGACACATACATATATGTGCATGTGTAGATGTATATCTAAAGCTATGTGTATATACATGTATATATGTGTCTATGTGTATGTGCATATGCACATATATAACTTTGCACACATACAGTTACATATGTATATATGAATGTTTATGCATACATATATACTTACATTTTTTTTGTGTATGTATGTATGTATGTATGTATGTATGTATGTATGTATGTATGTAAATGTATACATGTATATGTATGTGTTAATGCTCTGTTATAGAACTTGACATATTGTTGCAAGAAATTCAGGAGGTATGGTTTGAACCAGTTTATGCATTTGCCAAAAAAACATGGGTACAAAATAATGACAGCCAATACATGGACATTCAAATGCATTGACCAAATATCTAGGTATTATTTCCATATTGTGGCTGATAAACATCATACATTTTTTTACGACAATTTTACTCGCAGCAAACAGGGCGAATAAATTCTTCATGGACAAACCGCGAAGAGCCTATCTTTCTTGAAAGATATGGAACAAATACAATCTAAAAGGGGATTCTACTTTAACAGGAAAAGATTGGCTTCGGTTCAATCCCAAGTCTCTGATAACCAGGTCATGATTGCACTAGGGTTGCTCTTGGGTATGATGTGATATTGTTGTTAATCTCAAAGGGACTACCATTATTTCTAGTTTTGTTAAGAATTATAAGCATTTCACACAAAATTTCCACTTCATTCATAAAATAACATCATGAAATTGAAAGATTTGAAACAATATTTCATGAATATCAACAATTTCTTTGTTATCACTTAAGTAGATTTAGCATTAAGCATTCAACAATTTCATAGAAAGCGAAATATTTTCAATAAAATTTCATCCATTCATTTAATTTTGGAACATTTTCAGGAATTTAAACATCTACTCTAAAATAAAGCATAAAAATACTGAAAATTAAAATTTTCTCCCGGTTATTCTCCATGCATGCCCCAAAGAATCAACTAAAACAGAGCAAACCACTTTATACTTCACCAGATTGCTTCACAGCTACATATAAAACGGTGCAAGCTTTTAAAGAGAGGGGTTTTAGTTTGGACACCAAATAGGTTTTTTATGCACCCTTAAACGGAGCAGCAAATAATCTTGTTCAACTAAACTAACAAAACTAACTGTAAAAGATTCATGAGATAGGTAGCTATCCAATTGGCTCTTATATTAATCAATGTCTACGTGCATACAAAGTTTTACGCTGGAATGATTCAGAAAACAAGAAAAAATAACAAAACTTGAAAAAGTTTTACACTCTTCAGACATCCACAAATTCTAAACTTAAAATGAAAATAAAGCAGGAAACAACCTTTTATAGGAACAAGGCCCCGAGAGTTCAACTTAAAGTCTATCCAAAGAATCAGAAATAATAAATTAAAAAGCATCATGTGGCATACGCCAATTGTCATCAAATTATTCTAGATAAAGTCAAATTTTTGACTTCATCAGCAGCAACACTTTTCACTTCATTCTCCAACATGCAATACTTTGCATATATCGAGGCTATCAACTTCTTTTAGAATACCAAAATGGGGAGTATCTACTGGGATCGGGATCAACCTACAAACTCAAAATTACAAATAAAACAAAAACCTCTGCCACATCTCTGGTGTCCAGTATCCGGTTCTTCGTCTCATCACTCAGGGCTCAAGCTCTGGGATCTTTTCTTCACCTTTCTTCAACTAGTACTCTTGGAAAGTGTTCAATATTTGATGCATATATTCCTTTGAAATCCCTTGTACTGTCTTCCAAATGAGTTTGAGCTTAGTGTACTATTCAAATACCTGGTGTATAATACCATTCCTTCACTCTTTATCTGCTTCATATTTAGCTATAGTGTTCCTGTACTGTATAATTTTATCAACGACCTCTTGCATTAATAGCTTAACAGGATCTTTGTTTATTCTTTCAGTCCATTCCTTGAAGGCTTTAGCTTCTTTACCCTCATATCACAATGTCTAGGGATCACAACCTTGACGTGCTAGAATTTCAATAAACTCTCGATCTTCATCAATCAATCTTCTACATTCCATGGTGACCTTTTCAAATCCTTCAATGTATTGCATTAGCATGTCACCTTCCCATTTCAATTGTTTCTTCCATTTTTCTGGCAGTGCAAGTTCTTGTTTTGAAATTATGTTTCCCTGTATTAATTCTTGGATATCTACTTGCATGAGAATTTTAATATTTTTCCTTTCTTCATTAACTTGCTCCTGGAGAAATCTGAATTCACTTTCAAATCTTTTAGATTTCTTTGACTGGCGGTATGCTCCCTGATACTTCCCTATTGCATCTATAATGAATTCTTCCCCCTGCTTTACCCAGTACTCAATCTATTCTTCAAATATATTCATTTTGTGGTGAACTGTTGCGATCACATCTGCATGTTCTTGTGACATCAATATTGGATGTTGGGGAAATTTAGCCTGTGCTTGACCAGATAGGGTTAGTGAATTTATAAAATTCTCCAAGGTAGCAACCCATTCTTTCAATTATATTTTCTTCTTTTTATATTTCTGCACTCTGGCAATAGTAGCATCCAAATTCACTTTTATTTCTTCTAACACTTGCCTCCAAGATGAGTGTCCATGATTAATACTTGTTATCTTATACTCCTTAGGTGTTATTTCATGTCTTTCTTTTTCATCTGTTGGAGTAGCTATATGGATGGTTTTGTCACCATTTGCATTTCTTTGCATGACATGTTTTACTTTTGCTTTGTGCCTAGGCTTAGGAGTATCTAATTCCTGTATAAAACTGTTAAGATTCAAAGGCAATACTTCTACTTCCATTGAGGAAGCCAATTCTCTAATCAACCAATCAGTTGCATCATCATCTTGCTCTACCTCTGTAACATTTCTTTGTTCCTAGTTTCCACTTGATTTGGGAACTTCTTCTCTTACTTCTTCAATTTTATTTGTCACGTCCTCTGAAATGGGAATTTCCTCAGTAATTTCTAGCATAAATTCAGGATTACTAGGGCTTGGCACTGTCTCCTCTATTTGAAGACTTACATTTTCCTACCTACCCAAATGCTCAACATCATCTCTTTGGATGTTACTTTCTTTATTCTTTGCTACATCAGGGTTTTCCTCATTTTCATTTCCATCACCTGAAAACTATGTAGCTTCTTCCTTTTCAATTTCAATTTCAGCTTCAACATGGCCTTTATCTAATTCTTCAAAGACCTGTGACTGTTCATTAACATTTGGAACATTCCCGAGCGAGGGTTAGGAATCAAAAGTATCTTCAATAATTATTTCATCAATAGGGCCCTACTCTGCAGTCTCCCATATTTCCATCTCAAGGATATTAGGGTTCCCTACTTCTGAGGCGAGTGTTCCTTGTATAAATTCATCTTCTTCAACATTTATAGGATTAGAACTTGTATCCTAAATCTCTTCTATCATTGGTTGTACCATAGGTTTATCTTTAGACTTCTTTTCTTTCACTTTCTCCCACATGGCACCCCATTTATCCATTTGTTCTTTGATTCTAGCTTCATCCTTAGAAATTTCATCAAGAACCACAAGAGTTCCTCCTAGTGCTTGTTTCATACTAGCCATGTTAACAAAAGGAGGAGAAGTAAATAGTGTTGCAGCCCTTTGAGATGCAGACCTCGTTTGTGTGCCAATATTTTATGTTACTCCTGCTTCTTCATCAATAACCAGTTTAGTTCTTGGTTTCGTTGTAGAGGAAGATGCACCTTTGGGTCTTACTTTTGATTTATCTTTACTTGTTTCTACATCTTTTTGCTTATCATATGACTTTACCGAAATTTCTTGTTTTGAAATTTTAGGGGTTCTTTCTTCAATTCTTATACTAGGAGCCACCTTACTAGTTTTCCTTTCCTTTCTAGTAGGTTCCCCACTCTCAAATGTTGTTTCATCTCTTTGTTTTCTCCTTTTTTCTTCTAAGAATGCGCGTTTGATTCCTCTTTCTCTCAAAGCTTTGCAAAAATCATTAATCCAGTGTTGAGTGTATAACATAACTGGTCTAGGGAACTCATCAATCGATGTCATTTTGTTCACCTTCATAATCTGGGTCTGAGATGGGTTCATCATATACTCTGTCTTTGTTATAGGCTTTATTCATCATTTGTCCATCATCCTCTTCTAATTGATCTGGAATGTCATGAAGCATAAGAATTTGGGTAGATTTTAGAGACAATCTTTGATTTTTTCTTATTCTTACTCTGTGCTCATCTTCACAATTAATCCAATAGTCTTCAAAGTGTTGGACATGAGTACGATAACCAACTATATTCTTGGCAATATTTCCCTCAATGCCATAATATATTCTTTGAAGTGGGAAATCCTCAAAATTATATGTTCTCAATTCTTCTTCACACAAGTCAACCACTTTGATTGCATTACACTTATAATTTCCTATCACAATGGGGAATTTGAAAGAGGCCTTCTTGCAAGCATGACTATAAAGAGCTTGAGACAGTTTCAATTGTCTCGCCAATTCTAATAAAATAATTTTGCATGTTGGGTTCCTGGGCAGCATGAACGAATGTCCATCAAATCCTTCCATACTAATGTAGGAGTGAGTGGGAAACTGAATGTACCAACCTCCCATTGGTCGAATGACACTTTGTGCCTCTAGGGACAATCTTTTGGCTTTATCACCTTCCATCGTTCTGACTAGTTTCATGGAGAACAGATCATTGACTCTCCTGTAATTCTCTTTATATCCATGGATGGTGATCTAGGGTAAATGAGCATATATCAAACTATTTCCTACCTTTGTTCCCAAAGTACCAATTTGTTTCAACCCTTGCTTGCGGGCTCTCATGGCACAGGAGTAAATCACATATGAAGACATATAAAAGTACTTGGTTTTGGGAAATTTTGCTATTTGTTCATATAATTTGTCACTTATAAACTTTCCCCAATGCATTTTCACAGGATTTTCCATCGGGCTGGATATTATTACAAACATCCAGGGTTCAAATTTATTGGCATCTCTTAAACCAGCTATCCTACTCAGTAGAGTTATAATATCTTGAATTTGTTGGTTGAACATAGACCTCTAAATTACTTTGTTCTATGGTGTAATTGGTTCTTGGCACCATTGGGTACTCATAATTTCTTTGTTGCGGGCTTCAACATTCTGATACGTTTTTCCCTTTGCTTTCATATCAACATTATACATTTGTGTGTAGATAGGGACCCCAAATGTGTATGTAATTCCTTTATGTGAGAGGTCTGCATAAGTTCTCCCTTCTTTCTCAATGACTCTTTTGGCTGGGTTGTAGTAATTCATACACTGCATAACCAGTTTAGGGCCCTCCATTGTTGGCAAAAACCCTCCTGCTAAAAGTAACCCATTTGCCACAACATTTTTGGTACATTGAGAGGCATTTTCTTGTAGTGTCTGTGTGTGAATTTCAATATCATAAAACCATCCCATATGAGTGTCTGTAACTACCACATTGATTGGTACGGCTTGCGAATTGTAGTATTTAAATTCATCTTCTGCCCTTGGGTCAGAAGCACTCATTTTCTCTGGTGTATTCTGCATTTTTTCAAAATGTGTCTCTTGTGTGCGAGTTAGGGTTAAATTTAACCAAATTTTACAATTTATGAAACTTTTAGTTCATCTTTCGGTTAAATTCAAAATCAAAGAATAATCAACATTTCAATTTGTAAAGGGAAATACCATTTTCAATATTTTTCATGCTTGAAAACCACTAACAAAATATGAGTTATCTGAAACATACTTGGTTTTGGTCGATGATGATAATCTTTCAGAATGTAACTTCAAAACCCTTGGCAGCTGTGTTCTCAGTTTCTCAAAATTTACCTCTCCTTGTGTGCCAATATTATTTTGTTCTTTCAATGTCCTTTGCAAATTTGCAGTATGACGCGAAGTGGAGTGTTACAAAAGAAATTGCATGCTTGAGGTGGTGCCAAGTACATAGGTAGTTCGCCACCTTCATTAATTACTTATTATATCGCACTAATTCCTTGAATAAAGGTGCAATCATTATGGATTAGGGTTCAAATCACGAACACCTAGATTTATGTGTGGGCTCGCTATTAGAGGAGAAAGACGATGCGATGATCATACGTGGAAATCAGGTGCACGTTGATTCTTTGTGAGGTATAGGTCATTAAAGAAATATGATCAATTTGTGATCACTGGGATTAAGACTTTTCGATATTCAATTTAAGAAGAAACACCGGGATCTAGGGATTTACATCCAATTTTTAGAAAGAGAAAACCAGAACGAAAGAAAAGACTGGGAATCGGGTTCAAGAGAGATTAACAAATTTCAAAATAGACTCTCTGGATTTCAATTTCTGAATAAGGAAAAAAAGGAAAAAAAATTAAAATATTAGACTTCGAAAAAAGATATTACCGAGATTGACGACTCTGGTCAATGAATTACCAGGTGGAGCTAGGACCAAGTGAAGATACAATTCACTTTGATGCAAATGCAGGACTCCGGGATTCCGGTTTCTAGTAATATATTAAATTTTATGAAAAGACCGAAACACCAAATCCAGGAAATAAAAGGGATAAAACAAAGACCAAGCAAAATTGAAAATGAGACCAACAACCAACCAAACCACATAACGATGCCAAAACAAACAAAAGCGAAAGGGAATAGAAGGAAAAAAAGGGGAGTCCACATTTTGCCAAGGGGAAAAATGGGGTGTGTTGTGAGACCACACAACAACATTGTTTGTTAGACAAATTATAATGTCATTTGTTTTAGAAATAGTAAATAGTTGCAATTAATGCATTATAGTATACGTCGTCTAAATTGAATTGACTTATACTTTGTTTTGAAGAAAATTCTTAATTAATGTTTTTTGCTTCTTGCTTTCAGAATACATAGATAATCGTTAATTTATTTTTAAAATGCATGGTAAAATTACTAACTAATTTGAAAAACAATTTGCAAACAATTTTTACATGTTTTCAACAATTTTCTACGACAATTTATACTCACTAGACTAATTTACAAATACTTTAAACAAGTTATCCAAATGTATAAACCAACATAAATAGTTTACATTTAATCAAACAACAAATGAGTGTTTATTTATAATGTATTTCCAACAGTCGTTGTACAAGTGTTTTTAGTTTCACCTATTTGCAAAATACATAGTATGCTTGCTATGGTTAAATAAGGAGATAAATATCAACATGTAATTTTCAATTTTATATTTAACTATTGTCTATAAATGAATTTTACATGTGTACAATAAATTACCTTCATGTCTCATTTTGTTGAAAATCATTAATTCTTTCTTTATTGACTTCATAATTAAATATGGTTGGTCAAGACATGGAAGTTACAAGATGAGTCATACATCTACCCACAATATCTACCTACACAATATTTTCAATTACAAAATCAATTCAAAATGATGAGCCAAGCTTCCCAAGAGAAAAGATGCATAGCCGAGTTCTATAATAACAAAACTTTTATCTGCTCATTGGCTTATGCTATGGAGAAACCGATTAGGACAACCTCGTTTAGTTGTTCATGCTATAATACATTATTTCTCTTCCCTTGCTCCTTCATCAAATGCTCTTAATATTTTATTTTGTTATTGAAAACCACATCTATCTCTTGATTTTTCTACTATTTCTACCTCCATGATTTACATATATATGCACATATGTATCCATCTGTCATTATATATCTATGTCTATGTACGTGTGATTATATATATACATACATTAAAAAAACTTGCTTTCCAACACCGTATCATTAGGATTTATGCTATTTCGTCCTCACAACTGCTCAACATTATGCAATCACATTCAATCACACCTATCATTACACCTTCAAATATCATAGACAAACTTTTTGTTGTTGTTCCTATAAGTTTAAATATGGGTTAGCCTTTCTTGTTCAATCCTTTTGTTGAGTTAGATACTTAAGACTGTCTTATCTATAAATACACACACACACACACACACACACATATATATATATGCATACATACATATATGTGTGTTTTTATTTGTGTGTGTGTGTATGTACATACATGCACACAAAGACATACATATATGCAAGTATATATATATATATATATATGTATGTATGTATATATTTCTATGTATACATATATATGTGTGTGTATATATGTATGTATGTCTGTGCTTAGCATTTTGCATTAATTAGGATTTTTTTTTTTGTTTGTTTCCAAAAGATCCAAGTGCAGTTGTCATAAATGCATAGCGCTCTCAAGATTTGGGTTTGGAATGGTGTCAAATTTAATGATTTTATACCTAGATATATCCAAATTGCTTTGACCTAATTTTCATTGCTATTTGATAGATTCAAGTGCACTTGCAATGCAATGCCTATGTGCAGAAAATGCAAAAAAAAAAAGGACATTAACCTATAAGATACAAGTGTGTAAAAAACTAGAAAACAACACATACATATATGTGCATATGTAGATATGTATATATAAAGCTATTTGCACGTACATGTATATATGTATCTATATGTATGTGCATATGCACATATAAAACTCTACACATACAGTTACATATGTGTATGCATATACATATGTATATATGTATGCATATACATACATATATATTTACATTTTCCCTGTGTAGATGTTCATACATACATAATTTATGTATGTATGTAAACATATATGTACATATTTAAATGTATGCATGTATATGTATATGTCAATTGTCAATGCATATGTTCTTACATGTATCTATGTCTTTATATATGTGTATACGTATATGTGTGTGTATGTACACCTGTGTCTACATATGATTGGGTGTGTATATACATATATGTGTATTTATGTATATGTATGTGTATCTATATATATGTGGTTTTCCAAACGAAAAGACTGATGTTCTTTCAAGGTGCATTGCACAATGCCTTTTCCAATGCTTGTTGATTTGGAGGGTTCTATGCTAACTGTTTATTATTTGTAATCAATGCTTTGCTATACAACTTGACATACTGTTGCAAGAATATGACGAGGCATGGTCTCAACCAGTTTATGCATCCGCATAAAAAATATGGGTACAAAAGAATTGGAAACAATACATTGACAACCAAGTGCATTGATCAAATATGTAGGTATTATTTTCATATTATGACTTATAAAATCATATATTGTTTGTTAGGTGTATTGCAATGTCATTCATTTTAGACACGGTAAATAGTTGCAATTAATTCATCTTAGTATATGTTTCTAACCTTTTTTGGGAATAGTTTTCAAGCTAATCATAGCTAAACAGAGTGGGAATGCACCCGAACGTGGAGCTATGACAACCTTTGTTGTTCACAGTGCAGAGATAGACATTTGAAAAGTGAAGTAGGATGTGAGTTATATTTCAAATACTCTATCTTATATATTCATTTTGGAATCTTCCTTGTATTATGTGATGTATAGAGATTAAGATTAAATCCACAATAGATAATGCAATGTCTTTTCTTGTTTTCACTCATGCAATTTTCTTGTGCTCTTTACAGGATTGTGGATATGGTCTTACAAACCCATTGTCTGTCTAACAAGACTTTGCAGTTTGTTCAAATGCACGAAAGTTGTATTAGAGTATAGTCCATCTTTATTTTTAGTTTGCATTTTAGAGACTGAATAAGATTCTTATTTATTGTGTTATGCACATGTCCTTTTAAGATCTTCTCTCGTGCAATTGATATCCTCTGTGCCAATTGCAGAAGTCGCTCTTCAAAATTATACTTCAATATTGTTTGGCTAGTGGCAATTTGCTATCAGCTACCACTGTTCTGGTGGTCAGAGTTGTGGCAATGTTGTTGCTATTGCTTCTTCAAATTCTACAATTGTGCTTTCAACAAAGGTAGCTAGAATCACAAAATCAAAATGTTATTTGTTTGAAGTGATTTTTTATCTTTCTAGCTACGTATCTTGACTGTCTTGAAATAGTAGGCTATTGCTTCTACTATCAAGGCACCTATCAACCTTAATAGTAAACAAAATCTATGTGATCATGCATGACAATTTCCAATTAGGCAACACAACTACTAATAAAAATGCAACTTATCCCTTAGACATATTGACAGTGATTTCTTGAACATGTGCATAATGGTTATGGATAAAGGCATGGACAAGTCGGTGCAAATATCTTGAACAGGTGGACATGTTCATATAACTATTTCTCTTTCATGGATATACAATTAACTTGGATTGGATGAAGACCTTGAAAAAAACCAAGCGAGACTATGTTTTATTAGAATAGTTCCATGGAATGTAGAATAAATTTAAGTCCCATTTTTGTTTTTTCCATATTCTTGTCATTTGTTATTGTTCATTGTTTATGTCGGCTAGGGTTTCTAGCAAAATCTCTTGGTTCATACAAACAAATTACAATATTTCAAATAGGGAAAATTCTCATACTTGTCTAATTGATTGAAATGTAGTCGACATGCATGGCATTGCATATTGTTTGCGAAATATTACAAAATTCATGCTACAAACTTTGACATTTGCCTAGATCTAATGCTTGTTTACCAGACCGAGCTGCAGTTGACATGCTACTATAGCAAACAATAGACTAGTTGCTCTATGGATGGTAAAAAACAAAGAACTCAACATTTATAAAGTATATAGAAGAAAAAATCCAATAGAAATGTAAAAGATATGACAAGTTTTAGACTTAGGAGAAGAAAATTTCAGTCTCATCAAACAATCTGAACAATTATTAGCCAATGCAGAAAAGACAATGTAAAGGATATGTAAGATTAAAAATGTTTGCTTTCTTAACAGGTTTTATTGTGAAGGAATACTTTGTGAAGATGATTAGACAATGCAAGTAATGCTTTGCTCAACAGTCTTTAGATCTAGTGAAGAGATCAATTAATGCCAGTTGCATTTCAATCTAATTGCAATGCGTGAGAATTAGTGACTAGGAAGTGGTAAAATTCCATGTCAAAACAACATACATTGAATTCTTGTACCTACATAGGCTTTATACTTAATCGAAGTTAGCAAAAAAATAAACATTGATGAGTTATATTCTTACATGTTTAAGTCAAGAACATAAACTAGGTGATGAAAATAGTCAAGAATTGTGAAGAATAGACATAAACACACAAAATGCAAACAACAAGTAGCAATACACATTCACGCATGAAATGAAAATATGAAAACCACTATAAAACGAGGTTGTAGAAGACATACAAGGTTACAAAGGCTTTGTTTTTAATCCCCCATACAACAGATACAAACCCTTTTAACACAAAGGGGCTTAATGATTGCACACACTAGAAATTAATGATAAAATGCATAAATGCAAAAAACTGTAAAATGACACTATAAAAGATGTAGGAACTTACAAACGCTTCGTCCTTTAGAACGAAAATTGTACACATAAACCAAAGTGGCTTGTTTTTTGGTTCCAATACAATAGACTTAAACCCTTTCAACAAGCACAAATTTCATTGTCTGAATTGCTATGTATAGTTTGGCAATTGTTTAATCTATGTTGCTCTACACCAATCAATGTTCGTATGGATGGATCTTTGTTTTAGTAAACTTGCAATTTGTTCCTGATATTTTTGACCTTTCTTCCATGTTTGTGTAATTCAAATCTATTGTGTATTCATGAAAAAAGTGATAGACATTGAAGGATGTCTACATGTTCAAGATATATTTGATATGGCATGGGTCTAAGCAAATGAAAAAAAAACACAGATAATAGTTTGCTTCACAGATTTAAAACTTTAGACCATAAGTCATTAATAATGGGTACAATTCAGTCTACTCACAATAAATGAGAGCTTGCAAATAGTAAATGCAAATGTAGTGTTGAAGACATCACACATTCCCACGATGACTCCATGGCAAGACACGACTATACCAACAAACTCATGAAATATTTCCAATAGCAAAGCTTCCTACAATTATTATTATTATTATTAATGCCATGTGCATAATTGTGATAGGCTTATAGCCTTCTAATGTTTTTTAGTATATATATGTTTTCACTACATATCTCTTTGTACATAAGTGGCAGTAGTTATAGTATTTGACTTGCTTGCTCTAGAGTTGTTGCTACTATTGAGCATTGGAAATTGGAATAGATGATTATACAAATTTTCAATTTATTATTAAGGTTGATAGGTCCTTTGTTTTTTCTAGGTGGCAACTATGACTAAGATCGTTGGTTGCATATGTAAGAGCATAAGAGATAAAGTGCCTAATATGCTATGGCATAAATTTGTAAGTTCAGTTTCTTTTTTATGCCTAGTTTATATATTTGCATACTATTCCACTTGCAAGAAAAAATATTTTGTTTAAATTTGGGACGCCTACTAAAGTGAAATTATATTCATGTCCAAAGTCTATTTTCCTTGTGCTCTTCTTTGCAATTGTTGAATTGTTGTCATGTTCTTCCTTTATATTATTATTATGCTCTTCAACAATGATATTCCTTCACATTGGTGAATAAGTATTGAAATGAAAATTTTATTCATATTTGCAGTTATACATATTAGTCCTAGGTTATATATGTGTAAGTGTTTGTAATGGTCTTTTGTTCTGTTACAGGAATCGAATGTGAAAAAGAAGAAATGCTTGTGAAGATAATGTTCGTGATTAGTCCAAGAAGATAATATACAAACTAGCTAGCTTCATAGAACTGCAAAACTCCATGGCTATCCATGTATATATTTTTACCATTGTCATTATGTTCCAACTAGTACTGACTAGCCATCAATAAAGGTATGTTGAAAAACTAGTTCTGCGTTTTGAGTCGTGCGAAGAAAAAGTTGTATTCTTTAAAAAACAATTAGAGTGCAAAAAAAGATAAAGCATAGTTGTGAGTAGTCCAAGACTGGCACTCCCTAGGACTTGAGAGCATAGAGTTTTTTTCCATACTGCATTTTGCAATGTCCTTTCTCATAGCAGACACATATGACAGTATTATTTTGTCCTTCTGTGTTGTGCATTTTGCATTGGCCTTTTCAACATAAGGAAAAGAGCATACAAATTCTCCTGCATGGCAAAGCTTTGGATGTTTACAAATTCACAATCTAGAGCTTGCTTTCAAGCCCAAAGATTGCATTTGTGCTTATACATATATGTCTATATATATATATATATATATGGATATGCCTATGGGCAAACATATATGTGCCAATGCTATAACAATGCATCGAGTTGCAAAACCTAACAGTGTTGGTAGTGGACTTCATTGTTTCCTTTTTGGTTATGCTTGGTCCATTTACTTTTTTTGGAACAAGATTGCCATTGATGAATATATTTTGTTGCTTTTTTGCAGATTGTGCACTAAATATGCTCTTTGTTGTTGCCAGATATCATCAAAACTTGAATTGTTATTGATTTATGTGAGTAATACATATCCATCTTTAGTTTTATTTGTTGTAGCTATTAGATGTTTGTTGTCCTGCTTACTAGCTCTAAAACAAATTGTATTTCAGCTACACAACCTGATCTTAATATTTGTTATTTGCATTCTTCCTTGCTTGCCATGTAGTTTCCATCGCAGGTCTGCAAGTGGGAGCTCTGTATTGCACCTACTTGCAGGAAGTATTTGCTTGTTCATTTTTCCATTGTATGTATTCAATGTTTCAAACATCAAACATTACATTCAAATAATTACTTTAAAAACAATTGTCAATACAATTAATTGTTTCTAAAAATATTGGACATTGAATTTGCACATGTATGGTTTCAAACCGTTGTGTGAAGAGACAAAAACTATCCCACGAGCCAATCATAGTAGAAACCTACAAGCCAACTGCAAATGCATTTTATGCATCTATTGAAGAGGCTTTACGCCATGCACATTGTTTTCGAATAGACTCCTTCAATTACAAAGTTGGTGATTGCTTATTTGATACAGTACATGTCCTAGTGCATTGTCGGTATACATCAAAACAACTACGCAATGGTTTGGTCGATCATTTTTTAAACAGTTTTCATAATCATTGTCATATAGCTTTAAATTCTAATGAGCTTGATTTGCATCCAACAATACTAACCAGTTTGCATAACGTACATGACAAAAACATGTACCTTCAAAGAATGAGGTTGTCAACAACAAAAATCAATAACAATGGTGACACTAGGCTATGGGGTGACACATTCTATCTAAAATGGTTGGCATATTGGCTAGACATTCCAATACACATTTGGTCTTTGACGCACAAAACAATGTATTTGTATTTCAATGAGCATGCAACAAATCCTACAATATCGATTCTTTTCCATGACATAACTCATGCTGTTGGCCACTACGAGCCTATCTTCTCACGACTAAACACATACTTTCACATTGAAAATGTCCAGCCACATTTGCAAATGCCAAACTATAATGTCAACAATATTTAGCACGCAATAGGAAATGTGTTTGAAACAATTGGGCTTTCTAGGGTGCCTACATTCTGTAGTGCATGTGGCAAAAGCATGTTTGCTACCGTAGCATTTTTGCTTCCTAGACAATTTTATCCAATTGCTTTGTGATTATTCATGGCATAGTCATTGGCCAATGCATTGTCAATTTAGAACAAATATGCAATTGCTTGTTTTGAAAGTTTTGCTATGGGTAGTGTAGATAGCAATAATCATCTACTACATTTACAGTCATTGGTTTCCAAAATTGGTGTGCCATACCTAAAAATCCAGCTTGAAGGAACTAAATTTTTCCTACTATGGCTATCTCATATTTTTGATGCAAAAATACACATTTGGCAATTATCTCCATTTCCCGAGCAGAAAACATACTCCAATTCAATAACCCCAAAAAGAAATTTGAACTTAATTTGTTTCTGAAATAGGTGAGGTCATTATCACTATGAACCGCTTCAAGAAAAAGAACAATTTACATAGACCATCCCTATGAACGATCCAATTTTTGTTCAAGATATGTCAAGTTTTTTGTATCAGAGCCAATGAACAATGTGATCAGTTCTTGTAAAAAACAAACAATTGCAACAAGACACACAATTGCTACAACAAAGTTCGGAATGCATCAAACATTGCACTCCTTGAAAGTACAAATGCGCAATGCACACCCGCCCATTGCAAATGCTTCACGATAGAGTACTGCAAGTAGCAAAATTCAATACCGTGACCTTGCAAAATATATAGGACAATGACAATCACTACGCACTTTGAAGAGGCAAATACAAAGTGGGAAACACAAATGTGTTTTTTCCTTGCAAAAAAGGACACAAAAACCATATAGATTTTCAATGTTACAAACGGAAAATGGCAGTAATGAGCAAAAAAAAGGAAAAAGTGCTCATAGAAAAAAAAAACACAGTCCAAAAATCTGTAAGGTTGTACTTGCAAATGATAAATGACACTCCCATACAACCATACTTTGTTTGTGACATGTTGCATTCCATCGCAACATCTATAAAATTGATAGTGCACTCATAGATGCATTTTCTTTGGCTTTCAACCAAACATATGAAAAGAAGATGGAGATAGGCCAGTCGATTTGAAAACAATGCATAGAATCCACAGTAGATGGAAAAATTTCCATGTTTTGCTACGCCTTCAAGAATAAGACGAAATTCACAAATGGATGTTGTGCATTGTTTGACTAATCTTGAAGAAAGACTCGTGTCTTTGCACATGGATTTTGCACAAATTAGGCAATTGGGGTATAAACGAGCACAATATGGATTGCTCAGGACAATTATCAATGTTCCTGTAGACTTTGATAGAGTGCAACAAGCCTTGCCTAGGCAAGTGGATGAATTTGCAACAGTAGCAATTAGGCTAAAGTGAAAGCTAGAATATGATAATGCATATGCACAAGGAAATGTTAGACCTACCATAGTTATGAATGATTTTATCGCTCTATCCAAAACACCGCTATACAAAAAAGAGAACATCTCTATAAATAAAGAATGACATGAATTGCTAAAAAAAAGATAACATCAATAGAGACAGGTTCAAAAACAAAACAAGCTATGGAAGATGGCACATCTGAAGATGATGAGGATCCAATAGCTGAATCAATGATACATTGGTTTAATGGAGCACAATCGGTCAAAGACCTTGACACAACAATAATTGAAATTGCACCATCAGAAGGGTTCAAATCTCTTGGTATTTTCCAAGACATGTATGCAAAGGAAATGATTTTCCCGACTTTGTTCTATGGTTCAGCCGCCCAACTGACATAACTAAAAATTTGACATACCAAAAAATTGCAAGATGGGAGCTCATGCATAAAGACAATGACTTTGCACAACACATTATAAACATTTTTTCAAGGCTATAAAAATTATTATTCGCCAAGTTTCCTCGCTAGCATGGGTTTGCATATGGAAGGCTGAATTGAAAGGTGGGAAATTGCTTGCAAAAGGCATATGCAATCCAACAAATCTTGAAAAAATATTATGATTCCCATTGGGCTATAGAGCATTAAAAAGCATTAGAACCTCTCCTGATTATGTGGAAAACACAAAAAAAAACATATTTGCAATAATAAGCCAATTGGGACCTCTAACCTTCTTTGTGACATTAACAAGTGCCAACCATTTTTGGGAGCCATTGTGCAAAGCTTTGCATAGAATATGTGCCCCGCACAAATCTAAATATAGTGAAACCATAGAAGACAAAGACTTGGATTTCAAAATAAGGAAAAATCCTGTGCTTTGCAACCACTATTTCAATCACAGAGTCAATGCATTCTGGAAATTGATGCTAAAAAACCACGAGCTATTTAGACAAGTCACTAATTATTCTTTTGTTACAGAATTCCAAAACTGAGGCAATGAACATGTTCATTTCCCGCTATGGATAAAACATGCACCTATATATGGAAAATACTCAAATTCTGAAATAAAAAGCTTTATGGAAAAGTATATTTCATGTGACTCGCTATTGCTCAATACAAATCTTTCCAAAATGCAAAAGCATCATCACACAAAGACTTGCAAGAGATTCAAAAAATCAAGTTGCAAATTTAGCTTCCCTTTGCCTCCAATGAGAAGAACAATTGTTTTGGAACCGCTCCCACTGTCGAGTGAAGCCACAATAGTGGTTTACAATTTGATGGAGGAAGGAAAACTAAGAAAAAATGACCCCATGGCAAAAAAATTGGTTTTAGGGGTTCGAATGAACCTACAAGTTCGACCAAACCCAAAAGGGGTTTGCCCGAACTAGGGTTTGAGCGAACCCATTAATTATTGGACCCACATTTCTCGCCCAAAAAAAAAAAGGAAATGCTTATTGAAGGGTGGTTCTCTTGAACCCCTAGGGGTTCATACGAACCCCCTTATTCCTCATTCTCCCCTTGAAACACAAAAAAAACCTAAATTTTTATGCTTCAAAGCTCAGGTTGAGGATTAAAATGGAGGAGTCTTCACAAACCCAACTAGAATTAGGTAGTCCTCAGAACGAGCTATCCAACAAATATAATTTTAATATGTTTTGGTTTTATTATGTATTTATTTTTTTAATTTTATTAAACATAGGTTTTCATCGAAAATGAAGGTCTTTGCATATGTGGAAAAATAGAAAATTATCAAAAAAATTTGAAAAATATGAGTGCACCAGATATTGAAGTCCTTGATCCAACAATATATTTTTTTCTTGATATATACAAAAAAATTTATGCGTTATCAGTCGCGTAATGTCTGAATTGTAATTGGTTTGACTTGGAAACTTGATTAAAGAAAACATATTCAATAAAAAACTATCTAACCAAGTGGAAGCACTAGATATCGGAGTTAAAATATAAATTCAAAAGAATTAGAATTTTATCCTTCATGGAAACAAAGTTATCCGTTATGCAATGTGTGTCACTTTTTAAAAATGTTATTTTATGAAAAAACCTAGTTTTCGTGGGAGATGGAAAAATAAGTGCAATCAGATTCCAAATTTTTTGAGAAAAATATTTTTAGAATCTACAGAAAAAATGTGACGATACTCTAGTTTGCATCATCTTCAAATGCCTCATGGTTTAGCCGCTATAGGTGCCCGAATATGAAGATTTAGTTAAAAATAATAATTTTAGTGTCCAGTTTGGCCAAAAATTGTAAACCACTATTGTGGGATCACCCTGCCTGATGCGACAATGAAGGAAAAGGAAAAAAATTGTTTTAAACAATTGGAAAATAAATATTACAAATAATTTTCATTTGAATATTTCTTGCATGAATTGGAAATGAATGAAATCGACTACATTACAATGCTCCGATTGACATTGACACACAAAATTGTCATGCTAAAAAGAGACCCATTTGACATTTGGATAAATGCATTTGCAAAGAAAGTGCCCAACCTATGGTATGCAAATACAAATACATAATTTATTTTGGACGCATATGTTGTTGCATCATACTATAGCTCATATATGACGAAACAATATAGAACATTGTCTCTTGCATTTCGGAAATTTAGATGTGAATGCATGGTTGCATACGATGGAAAGGTGCAATTTATACACAAACTAGGCAATGCTTTGCTTAACTATCAGCAAATGTCTAGTCGTCAAGTCGTTCATATTATTCTATCATTTCCATTGTGCAAATGCTCAAGGAATATTGTTTTCATCAATACATTGCCAATGGAAAACTGAGTCTACATGTTAAAAAGCCCTAAGCTATTGGAAAAAGAGCGAGATGATTATGAAAATATCATGTGTGCATCTATAGTGGAAAAATACATGCAACGACTTGAAGCTCTAGATAATATATCTTTGGCTGAATAGGTCGCTTACTAGTCTGGAAAAGCAAAGAAAATGCAAAGAGTGACGCCACATATCATACACTATGTAAGATACAATCCACACATTGATCCGGAAAACTATTGCAGAGAAAAACTTATGCTATATGTGCCTTTCAAATGTACTGAAAAAAGTCTTCTAGCTGCATATGAAACATGGATTGCAACATTCAATGCAAATAAATAGCAAATTACAAATATCGAAAAGATGTTCACCACAAAAATCGTCCCTAAATGGGGTGACATAGATGAAGCTTCCACAAAAGCTGAAAATGATCACCTCCCAACAATTGACATTGCAGACGTGCTCAATGCAAATACAGAGGAAAATGAGATGCACAAATATGACATCATGAATGACTTGAAGCATATCAAGAATACAAAGCTTGGAGATTCTATTTGCAAAAAACTATTTTCAAAAACCACACACTCGCTTCTTTTAAGCAACGAAGAATATTACAAATTGCAAAGGCAGTTGAACAGAGAACAAAAATCAATAGTAAAGGAGGCACTAATGACAAAAAGGTTGGCTCCAAAAAAAGCACTCTACTTGTTCTTGATAGGAGGAGCTGGCACAAGGAAAACGTATACAACAAAAATACTTTTTGAAGCAATGATTCAATACTATGATAAACAACTGGATAATGATTCATTAAAGCCTAAGGGCATCATTATTGCTTCAATAGGAAAAATTGCATTCAATGCAGGCGGCATCACCGCACATTCAATCTTTCAATTTCCATGCAATTCTTCAAAAATGCTACCCCTCGATTCAAACACAACCGATTCCCTCAACAAGAAATTGGAGAAAATGCAAATACTTCTTATTGATGAAGTGTCATTGATCTGTTTGAAAATGCTTTACAACATTGATAGAAGACTACGCCCAATCAAGCACACACCAAAAACACCTTTTGGAAACATAGATATCATTTTTTGTGGTGATTTTTACTAGGCACAACCTGTGTGTGATACTTGGATATTTGAAGATCCAATTAGAGATAAAGAAAAAATTCCATACATGTTTTGGATCGAAAATGTCAAATGCTTTGAGCTACATAGTGTAGTCAGAAAAACAAATGAACATTTCATTTCTATACTTAATTGTGCTAGAACTGGACAACAAACAATCGGGGACATCCAGTTTTTGAATACAACGTGCTATAAGGCACCTCTGAATGATCCACGATTTCCATATTTGTTTCATAGAAATACAACAGTCAAAATGCACAACAAAAATATGCTAGATATTTTACCGACAAAGCTTTGTGTTCTAGATGCAATTGATAAACAAGACATTGCAATTGATACTAGTCAACATCAACTTCCAAGATCATTGTTGCCTGCTATGATTCTGTTGAAGCAAGAAATTTTGGTTGAATTGATTGCTTCCAACATCGATACAGAGGATGGGCTGGTTAATGGTGCAAATGGGATTTTCAAATTGTATACAACCAAGCAAGAAGACATTATTTGGGTGCAATTCAATGATTCAACTGTTGGCAAATTGCATCGACAAAAGATGCAAAATCTATACACAGATTCTATTATTCCTTCTTGGACACCCATAATGAGCATCATTAGAAAAAGAAAATTAGGTACAAAATATTGACCAGAGCACAATTTCCTTTGCAACTTGCATGTGCACGAACTATCCATAGAGCACAAGGTTTGACAATGGATGCAATTGCTTTTGACCCATGTAAAGTCTATCGGCATGGCCTTTTCTATACTACTTTGTTGCATGTAAGAAACATTGAATCACTATATCTTATGCATAGACTGCAAGAACAAAACTTTAGAGTGTCCGAAAAAGTAAATAGCAAAATGCAATGCCTAGTGGTGTATGCACAATGGAAAGTGCAACACAACCTTTTGTCTGTCTCTCTAGACCATTTTGTCATATGCTCTTTGAACACACACAACTTTGCACTACATGCCCAAGAAATAACACACGACCATGATTTGCTACAAGCAATTTCCCTTTGCTTCCAAGAGACGAAACATAGTTTGATCGATCATATTGATTTCCTTGACAAAACACTCAATTGCTATATAGCAACTAGAATTCATGGGCTACTAACATGCTCAAGAAAATAGTTTTGGTGCAAGACTTTCAAAACTTTTCAACAAGATATCTAAAATCAATAACCATTGACCTCTTGCACATGCATATCATAAATCTATATGCAAGACTGAACACACCGGTTCATGATCTTCTCAATTTTTTATAGATTGAGCTATAACCTCATTGCCAACTAATTCAAAATTGGTAATTTCTAGAGACTTCAACATTGACATGTTACAATCTACAAGATCAAAAGCGCTTCTGCTTGAATTTATGGAACAATGCAAATTGTCGCTAGTCGTTGACAAGCAAACAACACATTTTGGCACTTTGTTGGATCACTTTTGGATACAAAGCACCAAAATTGACATTGTCAAATTCAAAGTGCTAGATACATATTGGTCAAACTATTTTGCAATATCCCTTCAGTTCTAGTGATTAGGCCAATATCGCAATTGCAATTGTCTTGAATTACCATCCTTTATGCATTCTTCTATTATCGGTGACCCACACTATTGTACACAATGAGCATCAGACTTATGTAGGTGCAAAATAATAGTTCCATTAGTCTTTATTCATACAATCCACATCTCTACATAGTTTAATTTCTTGTTGATACCTCCGCCCATGTAGATCTCTGGTTCGCAATGTCCATGGTGGGGACCATCAGTGATGCTTTTCCAAATAATTGATATGACCATGCATTTGTGACTCAACATATATCTGTTCTAAAATAGATTTGTTCTCACACACAATATTGTTAGGGATTTCCATACCACATGATTTCTTACTGGGAAAAAAGAGTAAGTCTTTTTTAGATTGTATAACCATTGACAACCACATGCTCATAGTATTTACTTAATGGACATGAACCTTTTAGATTGATGTTAAAGTTTCTACTATTTGTTATTTGATTTGTCATTAATATTATCCAGCCTAGTTCCTACAATCTTCTCACATAACAGGTTCTATTTTTTACTTTTGTCAATTTCAAGTCTCTCTTTCGTTCAAAAAATAGTATTCTAAATCATACAGTTGCATCTATCTTCCATGCTTGTGATACTGCAAATTTTTGGACAGTTGTTTTAAAACAGGTTTGGTGTTATGCAAAATATTGAAAAACAAAACAACACATGGTACATTTTTAAATTACAAAGATACTATAAAATCCAAAAAAGTTACGCACCACAACACCACATTTTATTAGAGGCTTGGAAATAGTTTTCTTACACATATGAAATCTATAAATTGCAAATTGCAAATTGGAAATATTGTGCTTTTTTGTAGAACATAGATCTCATAATTTTCCACCTTCTAACACATCATTCAAAACATCTAGAAATAGGTATGTCCTACACATTTGGCAAGAACAAATTACAAAAACATATCAAATATTATTAATGTCTTCCTTTCAGTTTCTGTTATTACATGCTTGACAGAAACATCTCATTTCATATATTTGCAGAGGCACTTGGAAAACATGATCTGGTTCTCTTGCAAAATAGAAGATGGCTCAATTGAGAAACAAGATGAAAAAGGAAAGTATCTTATTCTATTTGTTTTGTAATTGATTTCACTTTTTATATGCTTGATTAAAAAATTATTTTCACCTATTCTTCATATCGCAAAATGCAGATTCAAAACAACAATTGCAGAGCCCTCAACCATCTTTGATATATGCACAAAGCAAACAACTTTGGCATTTTAGGGTGATGTTTTGGTTGTTTATGGGCCTACAATTACCATAGCTCCTGGAACACCACCAAAAGCACCGATTGTACATGTTGATTTGGTTGATAGCCATGGTCAAATGACAATCACTGCAAATATCAACAACAAATTAATAGACACATTTATGCCATTGTTATCACCTAATTCAAGTGTCTGATTCACGAACTTTGTGATTAGGAAAAAAACACAATATGAAAGAGGAGATGTTGATTACTCCCTTGTTTTGACTGCTAGGAGCACTATTGAGCCCAAAGAGAAATTCTGTCCAGAACGTAGTTTGATTCTCGACACAACCATTTTTCAACTCATCCAATCAAATGGCAATTTCTCTATTGGATCAATTGGTGTTGTTGTTACTATCCATTTCCAAGCACCAAAACAGTATGAGTTGCAAGTTAAAGATGGGGAGAACCAAGATGATTTTGCAAGTGTAAGATGTCTTGCACAAATCATGGCAATACCATACAGAATTCAACACTTTGCTTTCTCGAATCTATTAAAGAGTTTGTTCAGCTCTTTTTGCACACAATAAACTTGCTAATAGAATAGTTTACTATTATAACTATTTCAATGCCATTCAATTCTTAAACTGATTTCATTTGCAATATTTCATTTTGAAAATTCTCTATGTTGTAGCTTATAGTTCCCATCAGCCACACAAAGTTATATGCAAGGCTTCAATTTATCTTGGCATTAGCAAAAGCCACTTTCATATTGTTCATAAATATTATTCGTTCTGCGCCTAAAGGCACAAATTTGATGAAAAAAACATAGTCCAGTTTCATTGATGAACTCAATGATGCATCTACAAAAGCATCTCTAGAACCATTGAAGACCTCAAACATGGAAGTATACACGTCAACCATTTAGTTTTTACATTATAACATAGTTTTTTGTTCAAAAGCATTTGCCATATATGATTTTCTATACCGATCTTTGTAAATAGAGCACTGCTATGATTTATTGCTAATTGCATTTGCACTACCCCTGTAGGTGACAGGAACACTAAGACCTAAAAATATACACTTGCCCCCATACAAACCAATCTAAATTTCATGTAGACAAAGAGTTTTATTTACACAAAGAACAAAAAATGATACTCCACGATGCACTGCATGTTGATTTGACATAAGATTTGTCTATTCCCACTTTCTCTAATGTATTGTTCACACAATAGAGGGAGCTATGGACTATTATCTGCACAAATAGTAGCTTCGAAACAATTTCCCCAAGCTAGTTGCAATTTCATTTGAAGACTACAAGAGAGACATGTCCACAGTGATGTTCTTGCTACAGAAATTCCAACTGCAAGGGACATTCACCCTTACAATGGATAATTGCATCATACAAATTGTAGGTGAAGCAAGTAGCAAAGCATCTCCACTAACTTGACAATGCATTTGCAATCTCACACAGGTACTTGCATTGCACCATTCTATTTTTAGTTCTTATTCATTGATATCCAATCATGCAAATTGTAGTCTCATCAATACAATGCTTATTGATTATGAACTAGGATCAAGGAAATGAAACATTCCACCATGCACCAAATGTCAACAAGCAAAATTTCTAGGAGTCTAATCTCCTAACATATAAATTGGACACAGTTGAGAAGAAAACAAATGTTAAATCCTTTATGAAAACTAATTCGACACTTTATTTTCAATTCCTTTATGCATTGAACAAGTTGATTCTCATATTTTGTTCTATTCCAAACATACACACTATACATATGAACAACTTTTCTTTCAATTTCATAGACACTTACAATTTATGTTTTACTTTATTTTGACCATTCCTATGCAACACATTACTTGAAACTTGTTTATTGTTCTTTTCCATGCAACATACTATACATATAAGTTAGAGTCTGTGTAGTTTGAACAACGTTTATAAGTAGACCTTCATGTGTAATGCTTCTCGTTGTTTGCACATTGTACTAATGCATGTTTGTGATAAAAAAACAACTACACTAGTCAGACAATGCTTTTATCTGACATATAAATTATTTATGAAAAAATGGATGCCCATTTTGGATACAATGCTTTCTTGCTTGACAAAATACTTGTCTACATAAATGATTTTGTCCTTCTTTCCAGTACTCTTCTGAAAAATTTAGGCTCCTGCTTCTAGATAGAATCAACATTAGATGTTTTGGCAAAGCATTTTCTATCTAAAGAAATAGTTTGTAGGGTTCTTTGCAATGCCTTTTTGGGAAACTAAATCTTTGTTTAAATAGATGTTAATACAAAAAACAGTAAAGCAATAGAGGCATTTACACAACACAATAATAATACATAGATTACATCCATAAAACTTATATTGCACATTCAATCTATTTGTCTTATTTCACAATTGATTATACTTACCGATCCAATTACATGCTTTTTCCCTTCAAAGATGGTGCAACTTTCCTCATGTCTTATTTTTATTGATTGCTAATGGGTAAAAAAGAATATGTGCGTATCCTCTCATACCCTTTTCCATGCTCTTTTATAATTTACATGTTGCAATTTTTCAATAGGTTATGATGTGAACTGTCCACTACGTTCACAACAACATTGTGTGTCTTCCTTGTTCAAGTGCGATGCTTATTTGCTTTTCCTTGATTCTTACATGCTTTGTATCTACATTCGGTTTTCACATCTACAACACTCTCATTCTTATGTGTCGTGTACTCAATTGTTCATCTTCTTTATTCACACTAGAATCTGTTAATAATCATGTATTTCGTTTATATGCAATTGCAATTGAGTTATGGCTTTTATTCTCAAGTCTTAAATTTGTTTTCATTTTATGGTTAATTTCTATTCAATGCAGTTATGCATTGGAACTGCAGTTAAGTTTACTAAATGCAAATGAAAATTTTGTGTAAGTAAATGGAAAATGTCTCTGAATAAAATCATTCAACCTATGTTTGTTGAAAGGCTTTTATAGTGTTTCACATTGTCGTTTTATAGTGGTTTACATATTTTCATATTACAAGTCAATGTCTATTGCTTCCTCTCATTTGCATTTTGCATGTCTATGTCCATCCTTCGTTATTCTTTATGGGTTGGTGTCTGCTACCGAATTAAATAGTTAGTTACATATCAATTCAGTGCATGAAGATGAGAATAGCTCATGCTTTCAATATTTCTTGATTTTCAAGTTTAAATTTTGTTGACCACGGTATTCTTTGTGTCCTTTGTCCATCTACTTGGGTTGCTTCCATGAGTGAAAATATGGGTTGCCCTTTCTTGTCCGCTGGCTACTTTTATAGATTGCTATCTGTTCTCGAGTTAGATATTTGACACTATGATTCATCAATGTGAATTTCTTTGCCATTCATGATTAAGAATAGAAGTACCTAAATGCACTTCAATTTATTTGGATGAAAATGACAATTATTCGTACTTGAAAAATTTCTTGGGCTTGAAGTTTAAATTCTCTCAACCAAAGTGTTATTTGTGTTGTTCTCTCATTTGCCGAGGTTCTCTGTTCAAATGTGTTTATGGGTTAGTCTCTATTCATATTAGGTTCCGCACAAAGAACGAGGATTTCGTAAGTTTCAATATCAAATACCCTATCAATTCCTTTGCTTTTTTGCACATTTCTTCTTATTGTTTAATGCTAATCAGATCTATTTCTCTTCACAGGATCTTATCTCTACAAAATTGCAAATGAGCCATTGAGCAAATGTAAGTTGCTAGACCTTTTTGCAATGCCAAATACATTTCAAATAATTAATTTTTATAGTGCTTATTCATCTCTTTACAATATTTAATGCAGGAAGAGCCTTCCTCTATTGACAAGATCTATGCCCATTCTAGTTGAACCAAAAAAAAGCTATGTGTAAGTTCCTCTATCCTTCACACTTTCACTCTATATTTTTTTTCATTTTTGAATTTTATGCATTACTGCCTATCGTTCCAGCAACAAAACGAATACTTAGCTCAACACAACTAAAACTTGAAAATCAACAAATCTTAAAACCACGAACTATCCCCACTTTCATTCAATACGTTCAAGTGCATTTAAGTATTTAACTCCACAACAAACACTAACCCATAAAGGACAGTGAAGCATACACATTTAGACACAAGATGGAAACAACAACAAACAATACACATTCACCCATACAATGCAAATATGTAAACCACTACAAAAAAACACTCTAAAAGACATACAACCTTACAACATTTCCCATTTTCTTTGATCTAATTTTCATTTTCATTCAATAAATTCAAGTGCAGTTGCAATGCATGAGTTGACACAATAAAAAATAATTATAGACATTGGAAATGTTTCATGGCTTCTACTTTTTTTTCATTTCCCTGTCCTCTCACATTTGCTTTTTTTGTGCATCAATAACATTCTAACATCATGCTTATGCATACAGAGTGTGCCAATTCTATTTAATGTCAATATACACTAGTTTAGCTCTTTTTAATGGATTTTTCTATAAAAAATAAGTTATTTACTGACTTGCATGGATTATTTGATGACGAACATGTCTCTCCGTGTTCACAGGATCTACGTCTTATACATTCAACACAAAAAAAAAAAACCTTATTGTGGCTTCATATATCTACAAAATCCATATCTGTTGGGAAGCTTTACACAAATCATATTCAAGGTGAAAAACAAGTGGTTTGTAAGTTTCTACATCTTGTTCGCACCTATTCTCTGCATTGTATATTCATTTTCTCACGAAACTAATCAACATCAAAACCGTGTCTCCCGCCAGGTGTAATTTATTTCATTTTCTAAACAAGAAACAAGCCATTTGTAAGTTTTAACATTATTTATACTGTTGTATTATATATTTTCTTTTCTTTTTCCTCTTTCACTATCTTTATCACTGACTGTTTCCTGTTTAGTTCCACAATTAACACCATAATTCATCAATGCTTGCTCCTTTGTTGCAGACAACTAACAAATCTTCTAATGGACTCAAACACACTCCCCGTCAATGGATTTTGGTATCAAGCTCTTGTCCTTGTTGTTCCGTTGGGACCGGCCAAAAGCGTACTTGTACAAATTTTCCCATTTTCACTATCTTCTATATGAAACAATTTATCTTTCTAATATTTACAAGTTTTATGCTTTCAATTATTTAGAGCATAAGCTAATTGCTACGTTTAATCTCTTCATGTAGTTACCTATATCAATGAAGTTTGATAAGGAGGCCCAGTTGATGCTGATTGATATCCACATAGCTATAATCACAATGAAGCTATCATTCCCACATACTTCTAGTTTGTTGAATCTATGTACATAAAAACTATTTGGATTCACACCAATTATACATTTACTGTTCATTGTAATCTATCGGATATGAAATTTCTTACACACTGTACTTAAATGGGCATATTTATTCTGATTTTGACACATGTCTATTCTTTGCTATTCTTTATGGATTTGTGCCGATTTAAATAGTTAATTGAATTTCAATTTACCTGATGAAGATGAGAATAGTTCGTATTTTAAATATTTTTGGGTTTTCAAGTTCTAATTTTGTTGAGGAAAGTATTATTTGTGCTCTTTGCCAACTCGCTCAAATTGTGGGTGTGAATGTGAATATAGGTTAGGCTTTCTTGGAAAACTAGGGTTTATGAAAGAGCTTTTATCATTTTTTTGTGTCTTTATGTCTATGCTTCGCTATTCTTTATGGGTTTGTGTATGTTGCCGAGTTAAATAGTTAGTTGCATTTCAATTTATTGGATGAAGATGAGAATAGTCAGTGTTTTGGATATTTCTCTGTATTCAAGTTTAAATTTTGTTGAGAAAAGTATTCTTTGTGTTGTTTGACCATTTTCTCAGTTCATTTATGTGAGTTTAAATATGGGTTATCCTTTCTTCTTCGGTCCTTTGCAATCATGGGATGCTTTTATGGGTTGTTTGTTGTTTACCTCTAGAGATATGTAACACTCTCTCTTATATATATATATGCATACATACACATATGTGTGTTTTTGTACGTGTGTGTGTATGTACATACATGCACATAAAGACATACATATATGCAAATATATATATATAGATATGTATACATACATACATACATATATATAGTGTGTGTGTGCATATAGATATATATCTTTGTGCAATGTCAAGACCTCTCACTGCAATGCTGTCAAATATAATGGTTTTATACTCGGATATATCCCAATTGCTTTGACCTCATTTTCATTGCTATTTATTAGATTCAAATGCAATGCCTATGTGCATAAAACACAAACAACAACAAATAGTAGACATTATCCCATAAAATACAAGTGTGTAAAAAACTACAAAATGACACATACATATATATGCATGTGTGAATATGTATATATAAAGCTATGTGTATATAGATGTATATATGTGTCTATATGTATGTGCATATGCAAATATATAACTTTGCACACATAGAGTTACATATGTGTATATGAATGTATATACATAGATATATATTTACTGCATTTTTCCTCTGTAAATGTTTATGCATATATATATGTGTCTATGCATATATATGTGTGTGTGTGTGTATACATGCATATGTGGTTACATGTATGTAAGTGTTGATATATGCACATATTATATTTGTGGATATATATATATATATATATATATATATATATATATATATATGTATGTATGTATGTATGTATGTATGTATGTATGTATGTATGTATGTATGTATGTATGTATGTATGTATGTATGTATGTATGTATGTACACTTGTGTTTGCATATAATCTGGTGTCTATACACAAATACATATCTATGTATATATAAATGTATGTGTGTCTACATATATGTGGTTTTTGAAAGAAAAAAAGGTTGCTCTTCATTTTAAATGCAATCCTATTTTCCTCGTGCTTATCCTATTTTCCTGATTTTTTTTAATAATACTACTCAATCTAATGAGCTTTTCCATTTGTAATATTTGATGGGGTTGTTGATTTTCTTGTGTCTTCCCACACATTTTTCATACCGACACTGTACAGTATTGTGTTCTGCTATACCCATTTATCATTTATCTTATTTCTTTTCTTGAGCATTTTTCTATTGATACGCTTCAATTTATTAAATCAAAATGAGATTTATGCCCAAATTACTAGAAAGCGCTCACATCTACAACTATGTCTATTGTATTGCAAATGTAAAAAGAAGTCGTTTCTGAGACTTTAAAAAAATTGATAATAGTTAAATTATGTTTCCAACAGTGAATTTCTAGATCTTCTCAATAATTGAGTGCATTACCTACTTTAAATTAAAAATACATACAATTATTAAAAAAAAAAAAATTATTTGCAAACTAAAATATTTCTAAAAAAAACATTAAATGTTTAGAATAATTGCAATAACTTTTTCTCACAAGCACAACATTCACATATTTGGTATCAACATTCCAAACACAAATATAATATTTCAATTCTTCCACAAGTGCGATTTATAATTTTCAATTAAATTCAATATTAATTTATAATGTCTAATGCATTTTCAAATTTAAATTGAATATATATAAATCTAAGCATTTATTTCATTACATGTATTGGTCCAATTATTATTCTTTCAATATATCAATATACATATGACTACAATAACAATTTGTTTTACTAAGTTTAACTATATATATGCTTTCACTTCGTCCTATTCAATCTTCCACTTTCATCTAAATTGAATTGACTTATACTCTGTTTTGAAGAAGATTCTTAATTAATGTTTTCTACTTCTTGCTTTGACAATACATAGATAATCGTTAATTTCTTTTTAAAATGCATGGTAAAATTACTAACTACTTTGAAGAACAATTTGTAAACAATTTTTACATGTTTTCAACAATTTGCTACAACAATTTATACTCACTAGACTAATTTACAAATACTTTGAACAAGTTATCCAAATGTATAAACCAACATAAATAGTTTACATTTAATCAAACAACAGATGAGCGTTTATTTAAAATATATTTCCAACAGTCATTCTACAAGCGTTTTAAGTTTCACCTATTTGCAAAATACATAGTATGCTTGCTATGGTTAAATAAGGAAATAAATATGAACATGCAATTTTCAATTTTACATAATAACTATCGTTAATAAATGAATTTTACATGTATACATGCAAATCTGAATATGCAGATGTACAATAAATTACCTACATGTCTCAATTTTTTTGAAAATCATTAATTCTTTCTTTATTGACTTCATAATTAAATATGGTTGGTCAAGACATAGAAGTTACAAAATGAGTCATACATCTACCCACAATATCTACCTACACAATACTTGCATTTACAAGATCAATTCTAAATGATGAGCTAGGCTTCCCAACAAGAAAGACGCATAGCCCAGATCTATATAAACAAAACTTTTATCTGCTCATTGACTTATGCTATGGAGAAACTAATTAGGACAACCCCGTTTACCTATTCATACTATAATAAATTATTTTTCTTCCCTTGCTCCTTCATCAAATGTTCTTAGTATTTGATTTTGTTATTGAAAACCACACCTATCTCTTACTTGATTTATCTATTGTTTCTACCTCCATGATTCACATATATATGCACATATGTATGCATTTGTCATTATATATTTATGTCTATGTACATGTGAATATATATATATATATATACATACATTAAAAAACTTGCTTTCCAAAATCGTACCATCACAATTTTTTCTATTCTATCCTCACAACTGCTCAACATTATACAAATGTGCATACAACCGTACCTATCATTACACCTTCAAATATCATAGACAAACTTTTTGCTCCCTTGCAGGGACTTGAGCTCTTCAGAGCACTTGTTTTAATAATATATATAAAATACGCCGAGAGATATCCTATATATAAAATACATCGAGATGTCTCGAGGTGTTGAATTTTTTCAACTTTAATTTTTATTAAAGACGAATGATGAAAAAATTAAATGCCTCGAGACATCTTGACGTATTTTATATATAGGATATCTCTCGGCGTATTATTATATATATATATATATATATATATATATATATATATATATATATATATATATATATATATATATATATATATATATATATATATATATATATATATATATATATATATATATATATATATATATATATTTATATATTAATATATATATGCTAGTAGTAGCCGCGTCATGCGTAACACATTGAATAATGAATATATTTAGGGTTATGATTAGAGTTAGCATTTAGGATTAGGGTTCATATCATTGTTAGGGTTAGCACTAGGGTTAGGGTTTGGTTTAGATTTATTATTATGATTAGGGATAGGGTTTAGTGTTAAGGTTGGGTTTATGGTCATAGTTAGTGTGAGAATTATTTTAGGGTTAGGGGTAGAATTATGGTTAGCATTAGGGTTTGGATTATAATTATAATAGGTTTTAGGTTAGGAATAAGGCTTTGGTTAGTGTTAAGAGTAGGGTTGGAATTACTATTAAGGTTTGGATTGGAATTATAATTAGGGGTAGGATAAGGATTTATATTTGGTCAGGGCTATGGTTTGGGTTTGGGTTTGGGTTTGGGTTTGGGTTTGGGTTAGGGTTAGGGTCAAGGTTAGGATTAAGGTTAAGATTAGCATTAGGGTTAGGATTTGCTTTACGATTGTGATTATGGTGAGGGTTAGGGTTTAGACTTATGATTAGGGTTATAGTTAGTGTTAGGGTTTAATGTTAAGGTTCAATTTTATACATTGAATAAATTAATATAATTAGGGTTAAAATTTAGGGTTACAATTTATATCACAGTTAGGGTTAGCATTAGGGTTAAAGTTTATATCATGGTTAAGGTTAGCATTAGATTTAGGGTTAACCATTTAGGATAAGGATTTAGCATTTAGGTTTATGATTATGGTTAGGGTTAGGGTTATAGTTATAGTTAGGGTTTAGTGTTAAGGTAAGTGTTAGCATTAGGTTTATGGTTAGGGTTAGAATTTTTTTCTATGGTTAGGATTATGTTTAGGGTTTACATTAATGTTCGATTTAGGGTAAGAATTATGGTTAGGGTGAGGAAATGGGTAGGATTGGGATTATTATTATGATTATGATAAAATGATAGAATAATAGTTATGGTAGGTTTAAGTTGAAGATTAGGATTAACTATGTTAATGTTAGAGTTCAAATTATGGTTAGGCTTAGGGTTTAAATTATGGTTAGGATTATGATTAGAATTATCAATAATATTATTTTATTGGTTAAGGTTAGGGTTAGGATTATGGTTTATGGTTTAAGGATAGGTTAACAGTTATAGTTAGTGTTTCAATTACATGGCTAGAGTTAGGGATATGTTTATGGTTTAGGAATTTTATTGTTAGGATTAGGATTAGAGTTAGGGATAGGTTTAGGGTAAGGGTTAGGATTAGAATTAGGTTAAATTTATTATATTATGGTTAGATTAAATTTATGATATTATGGTTAGGGTTAGGGTTAGGATTACAATTAGCATTAGTGTTATCATTATGAATAGGGATAGGTTTAGGATTATGTTTAAGATGAGTGGTAGGGTTGGGGTTGGGGTTATCATATATAAAAAGGGTTACCTAATCCTAATTCTATCTCTAACCCTAACCTTAACCCTAATCCTAACACTAACTACAACACTAATCCTAATTCTATTTATAACCCTAATTATAACCCTAACCCTAATTAGATATCTTTAACCATAACCCTAACCCTAATACTAATTGTATCTCTAACCCTATATCTAACCCTAAACCTAACCCTAATCCTAATTCAATCTCTAATCTTAACCCTTATACTAACCCTATCTCTAACCCTAACCCTAATCTTAATTTTATCACTAACCCTAATCTTGACCTTATCTCTAACCCTAACCCTAACCTTAATCCTAATGCTAACCCAACCCTAATCCTAATTATATCTCTAACAATAACCCTAATCCCAATCCTAACCCTAACCTTAATTAATTTAATGTTGGCTCCATCATAACCCTAACCCTAACCTTAACCCTAATTAAACTATCTTAAGTGTATTTGAACCCTAACCTTAATTGTTTCATAACCCTAACTCTAATTGAACTCTATCCCTAACTTTGAAAGACATTTCTCCCCTCACAAAACCCTCAATCGTAATCCTAATTCTATCTCTAACCTTAACCCTAGCCCTATTCTTGGTCGTATCTCTGACCTAACCCCAACTAAACCTAACCCCAACCCTAATTATATCTATAATTGTAACCTAACCCTAATCTTCACTCTATCTCTAACCAAAAACCTAAACCTAAACCTAATCATAACAAAAACCTCAACCCTAAACCTAATTCTATCTCTAACCCTGACACTTACTCTAATCTTTACCCTATCTCTAACCATCACCCTAATCATAACCCTAGTTGTAATGCTAACCCCAAACCTAATCCTAATTTTAACTTTATGCCTAACCCTAATCCTAATATTAGCACTAACTCGAACCCTAATCCTAATTCTATTTCTAACCCTAATCCTAATTATATCTCTAACCCTAACACTAACCCTAATCCTAACTCTATATATAACCCTAACCCTAAGCCTAATCATAATAATAATGCTAACATAAACACCAACCCCAATTCTAATCCTAACCCTAACCCTAACCCTAACATTAATTGCAACACTAATCCTAATTCTATTTCTAACCCTAATTATAACCCTAATTCTAATTTTATCTTTAACCCTAACCCTAATCCTTACACTATCTCTAATCCTAACCCTAACCCTAACCCTAATATGAACACAAACCACAAACCTAATCCTAATTCTATTTTTATCGCTAACCTGAAGCTAAACCCTAGTCCTAACCCTATTTCTAACCCTAACCCTAACCTTAATACTAACCCTAATCCTAATTCTATATCTAAACATAACCCTAATCCCAATCCTAAGCCTAACCCTAATTAATTTAATGTTGGATTCATCATAACCTAACCCTAACCTTAACCCTAATTAAACTATCTTAAGTGTATTTGAACCCTAACCCTAATTATGCCATAACCCTAACTCTAATTGAACTCTAAACCTAACTTTGAAAGAAATTTCTCCCCTCAGAAAACCCTCAATCCTAATCCTAATTCTATCTCTAACCCTAACCCTAACTCTAATCTTGGCCTTATCTCTAACCTAACCCCAACCAATCCTAATTCTATCTCTAATTGTAACCTAACACTAATCTTCACTCTATCTCTAACCAAAACCCTAACCCTAAACCTAATCATAACTAAAACCTCAACCCTAAACCTAATTCTATCTCTAACCCTAACACTTACCCTAATCTTTACCCTATCTCTAACCATCACCCTAATCTTAACCCTTTTTGTAATGCTAACCCAAACCCTAATCCTAATTTTATCTTTATGTCTAACCCTAACCCTAATATTAGCACTAACCTGTACCCTAATTCTAATTCCATTTCTAACCCTTATCCTAATTCTATCTCTAACCCTAACATCCTAACCCTATCTATAACCCTAACCCTAAGCTTAATCATAATCATAATTCTAACATAAACACCAACCCCTAATCCTATCTCTAACCCTAACCCTAAAACTAATTGCAACACTAATTCTAATTATATTTCTAACCCTAATTGTAACTCTAATTCTAATTTTATCTTTAACCCTAACCCTAACCCTAATCCTTACACTATCTCTAAGCCTAAGCCTAACACTAACCCTAATTTTAACACAAACCACAACCCTAATCCTAATTCTATTTCTATCACTAACATGAACTCAAACCCTAATCCTAACCCTATTTCTAACCGTAACCCTAACCTTAATATAACCCTAATACTAATTCTATCTCTAACCCTAACCCTAATCCCAAACCTAAAAATAACCCTAATTAAACCATCTTAAGTCTATTTGAACCCTAACCCTAATTGTGCCATAACCCTAACTCTAATTGAACTCTAGCCCTAACTTTGAAAGACATTGATCCCCTCACAGAAACCTCAATCCTAATCCTAACTCTATCTCTAACCCTATAACCCTATAACCCTAATGTTGGTTGTATCTCTAACCTAACCCCAACTAATCCTAACCCTAACCCTAATTTTGTCTCTAATTGTAACCTAACCCTAATCTTCACTCTATCGAGCTAGCCAAAACCCTAACCGTAAACCTAATCATGACAAAAACCTCATCCCTAAACCTAATTCTATCTCTAACCCTAACCTTTACCCTAATCTTTACCCTATCTCTAACCATCACCCTAATTGTAACCCTATTTGTAATGCTAACCCCAACCTTAATCCCAATTTTATCTTTATGCCTAACCCTAACCCTAACATTATAACTAACCCAAACCCTAATTCTAATTCTATTTTTAACCTTGATCCTAATTCTATCTCTAACCCTAACCCTAACCCTAAGCCTAATCATAATCATAATCCTAACATAAACCTCAACCCCAATCCTAATCCTAATTCTATCTCTAACCCTAACCCTAACCCTAACACTAATTGCAACACTAATCCTATTTCTATTTCTAACCCTAATTGTAACCCTAATTCCAATTATATCTTTAATCCTAACCCTAACCCTAATCCTTACACTATCTCTAATCCTAGCACTAACCTTAGCCCTAACCCTAATTTGAACACAAACCACAACCCTAATCCTAATTCTATTTCTATCACTAACCTGAACCCAAACCCCAATCCTAACCCTATTTCTAACCCTAACCCTAATCCTAATTCTATCTCTGACCCTAACCCTAATCCTAATCCTATCTCTAACCCTAACCCTAACCCTTACTCAAACCCCAACTCTAATCCTAATTATATCCCTAACCCTAACCCTAACCCTAATCTTGACCCTATCTCTAACCATAATCCTAACACTAATCCTAATGCTAACCCAATCGTAATCCTTATTACATCGCTAGCCATAAGCCTAACCCAAATCCTAACCCTAACACTAATTAATCTAATGTTGGCTCCATCATAATCCCAACCCTAACCTTAACCCTAATTAAACTATCTTAAGTCTATTTGAACCCTAACCCTAATTGTGTCATAACCCTAACTCTAATTGAACTCTAGCCCTAACTTTGAACAACATTGCTTGCCTCACCCTAGGTGAGAGAAGATTGCTTTCTATCCATTTCTTTTCTATTCAAATTTTCTTATTTTCTTTCTCAATGTTATTTTTATGGTCTTATTGTATCCTTCACTTTAATTGAAGTGGAAGTTAATTTATTGTGAACCAAATTTGATGTTTGTGGTGTCATTTTCAATGAGATAATCAATAGCATACACTAAAAGAGCTCAAATTCTAAAACATGTAAGATGCATATTCATTCTAGGGATTTTGGAGTGCATCTTAAAAGAGCTCGAAGTTCATGTAAACCATCCTATGTGAAAGGTATCATTTTTTGGACACAATCTAACAAATCTACATCAAATATAATGATTAGCTAAAATAAACTTATTTACCACTACATTAAACAACAATGAGATAGACACAAATATGAGAATGCTAATGCTAAATATAAATCTCATTAACAAATTTCCCATCACCCATGTTATCTTGTAAGTTATCTTTGGGAATACAATTAGACATTCATCAACCAATACAAATCAATAATGACAAAATTGCTTTTATCTGTAGCTAGAAGATTCCTTTCATTCTTTTACTAATGGGTGGACTTTAAATGTCTATGGTTAGAGGAAATTATAATGAATTATTGCTTGATTATTGAGGCAAGTTAACAATAATATATGCAAATATTTGTGCATGATTCTATCTTATTTGAATATAACATTTTAGATCTTTTGAATATAATATTTTAGATCTTCTTTAATAAATTTTAGTGATTTTTTACAAATTTTTCTTCATCAAAATTTTACAAACTTCTTATGGAATATTGAATAGGGTAAATCTATATTTTAAAATATTTTCCTTAAAAAGAAATAAAATGAATAAATCTCTTTACTGGGTGTACTTCTAGGCAACATGTTCAATCCATAGAGTGAATTAGTCTTTTTGTCACAGACATCTCCATTCAACAAAAAAAAAACACACTAATCGACACACCAAAAGTTTAAGGCATACCAAGGTTTGGATATACACGACCATCAAAGCAGTAAGTCTTATGAAAGAGTTAAACATTTCACTTCTACTCTTCTGCACAAAATTGACTTGTAGGACCATATGATTATACCCAAATTTGCCTGTAAATCGTTATTCCTTCTCAAACTCCCAAGCACAGTTCCATACGAATAAAGTAAAAGTAATTGGCAAAAGAATATGGCATCGCATATCATGTTGGGCATTGGTATGGAGCTTCCCTCCCAAATCGCCTTTTCAAATTGGACGCCAAATATGTCTTCTTGCTCGTAACGTCACCTTGATTGGAATTCCACATTCATGGCATTTCAATAGCTGGCAACAGAATATGAATCAATTCTTTTTGCTAACACCGTTACTTCTGCTGGCCTCCTATAGGGGTCGTGTTGCCATTATAAGGTTTTGCCTCTCGGCGTAAATATTTTAAATATATGTATTTAAAAATATTTTCAATTTGAAATTATTTTATTTACTTAAAATAAAATGTATATATGTAGACATAAATTTTATGCGCTCTTAAATTAGAAATGTAAATTTCTTCTAAAAATTAATTAAATAAATGAAAAAAACATAAAGCTATTTTACTTAACAATTAATTTATTTCTAAAAAAATTATTTGTACATGCTATTAGACAATACTATTGCAATGAATTTCACAATGAGTTTTGCTAATTAATTATAAATAAATTATTTCACAACAAATAAAAAATCATTATTTATCTATTCAAGAAACATGATCCAAGATTTATAATTTTAAATGTTTTAAAATTATTTATAGAAATGATAGATTTTTTTAATTTTTGGATTTTTTTATATTTAAATAATAAATATCTTTTAAAATATTTTTTTCATTTTTTATTTATAATTTTGTATATAAAGTGATTTTTTTATAGAAATATATATAAAAAATATTATTAATAATAATATTATATTTTAATTCTTAATGATTTAATATTTTAGATTTTTTCAATAATTTAATATATTTTAAATATATTATATAATAAATAATATTATATTTTAATTTTTAATGATTTAGTATTTTAGATTTTTTAAATAATTTAATATTGTAGACATCTAAATATGTTCATATACTACACTTGAATTTCTCCCATTCTATCTATTAATTAAATAAATATTATTATAATTTATCCTTATCTCACCTTTAATTAAATAAATTTATATTTATCTAATTAAAACTAGCTTTAGCCCCCAAACCTTCCAACTAAATAAATAAATTAATACCTACTTAATTAATTTATCTAGGCCAATTAGCCTTCATTACCATTTTTTATTATTTAATTCTACATCACCATCAAACTTTGTCCATTCAATCTTAACCCTTGAATCCATCTACATGGATCAATATCTAAACTTTTTATCATGTGACAAGTGTCTTAACCTACCTATCCTAACCCTTTCTCACACATGCGTGAACATATCTCTCAGACAAGTGAAGCCACCCTACTGCTTACATATGTCATAGACATGTCACTTTACCTCTTACACATGTCATAGACATGTCACTTTCTCAAGCCACCTACCTCATATACGTCATAGACACGTCACTTTATCTCTTACACATGTCATCGACATGTCACTTTCTCAAGCCACCTACCTCTTACACATGTCATAGAGATGTTTGTTTCATGTTCTTTCCAATGTGTCCTCACACATGTGTGAGCACACTTTGCTCTCACATCTTCTTTCCCCTTATAACACTTGTCACAAGGATAATCTCATTCAATCTTAATCCTCCATTTATTCAATATGTCTTGGTATTTTATTTTTCCATCAAAAATCTATAAATTGAGACACTTGTCCTCATTTTAAACATCTACCTTCATCATATCTTTATGTTGCTATTTTTTCTATCAATCCTCAATCTCAACATCATGTCACAACATAAACAATTACATTTCATCCAACTACCATATTAAAAGAGCACATAAAGTAGACATGGGTGCATCTACTTAACTCAATCCATGAGGTGAAAAAGGTAAAAGATAAAATAATTGTTCATTATTGCATTTATCTTGTGTTTTATATCTTTATCCATTTCATCTTCTTCAAACATATTTTAAATATATTATAAAATAAACTTTAATATAATAATAATAATATATTCTAATTATTAATCATAGAATATGTTAATTTTTTAATAATTTAATATATTTTAAATATATTATAAAACTAGCATATATATTAATTTATAAATAATATATATAAAAACGTCGAGAGATATCCTTCTTGAGTCATCTATTGCACTTTTTATGTGGGTATTTGATTAAAAAATAGACATCTTGAGAAGGATTTCTCGACATTTATATATATATATATATGCTAGTAGCATTCACAACATGACATGGAAGACAAAATTATTAGGGTTAGGGTTACGATTATGATTAGTGTTATCATTATGAATAAGGTTAGGGATAGGAATTATTGGTGTAGGTTTTTTATTTTCCTAGTGGGTTAATTTATTTTTCCTTAGTCTTAGGTTTTTTCTACACTTAATTAAGTTTGATTAGGATAATAAAGTGAGTTTATTATTTAATAACTAGGAGATAAGTGATGAGTTGTTCCCTTTCTTAAAGGGTGGAACTAATTTCCACTTTTGGTGGTCCATCTCCACTTTTTGTAATTGATTCCTATTGGTTGGATTTGCCACCTACCTTCTCTCCTAAGTTCTATATAAACTCACTACCTAGTTTGTATTTGCATTCATTCTTGCAATACTCTTGCATCCATTCATGCATATTTGCATTGTATCTGTTTAGCTTGGAAGCTCTTAATGCAATTTCGTCATATTGACATTGCATAATCTCTCGGAGTTTTGGTGTGCATTCTTTATGCTTTTCCAGTTTATTTAGCTTTGCTAAATTCTCTTATAAATTTCTTGGGTTATTCAATCTATTTCAGATTTCTAACATGGTATTAGAGCTTTTGTTTTGAGAAATCTAAGTTCTTAGATTCTTGATTGAGAGATTGAGTTTCTTGTAAATTTCTTGTAAATTCTCATATACTCTTCTCTTGCGTTCTTGAATGATTTGGAGAATTAGAAAGGATTTGCAAAGATTTAATTACCTCTTTATTTTGCATATGTGTTTTGTGAGATCTAGGTGATTAAAACATTTTTGGTTATATTGGCAATATTTTTTCCTGTTCCAACGTGTCTAGAAGGCTCGAGAAAGTCAGATTTGGCTTTTGTTTCATCCAAATTGGAGATTATTTGACATAGTTGCAGGCAGGGGTTTGAAGAAATCTATTTTTCATTGGAGCCGTTTTGCTTTTTTCTCCAAAAAATACAGCTTCCACTCATTTTTGAGAAAAATGATTTCTAGGTTTTGTAGCCAAGGTCGAAGTCTCAATTGGGTATCTTTTAGATTTTTCATATCTTGCAAAAGAAAATTGTTGTACAAAACTGTTGCGCGTCATTTTTCTCCTAGCTGAAGGTTAAAAAAATCATTTTTTTCATCTTCTGCTTGCTAGATCAAAAAATGATTTTTGGGTTTTTGTTATTGTCTACAAATAGTGAGTGGATTTTTCAGAAATCAAATCAGAAATAAAACTTTTTTGCTAGAAAAAATTGTTTCCTGCAGGCTAAATTCAACCAATTTTTTAAAAATTCATATCTTTTGCTTCGGGCATTGGATTTCAAAAAATAAGATATCATTGTAAATCTGGAGATGAGAACTTTCCATCCACAGAGATATTGAGAAGACCTTTTCCCATCTTGTACCATATATTTTAGGTTGAAGCTGTCTCGTGCTAATTTCTTCAATAGGCCATAAATTTCGCCCTGGTGCTTTGATTTTCGGAAACGAATAGGCGTTGGAAAGGTATTAAAAAGAACTACACATCCATAAAGCAATTTTTCCAGATTTTATCTCAAGTTCATTTTGCATCAGAATTTGTAATTTTGGCTATTTTGAGCCTATTGAGCATTGTATCTTGGAAAAGGATTTGTAAACACACTAAATTATAAAGTGCCAACCTTATAATATTTAGGGGGTTGATCTTTGATACTATTGAAAAGGGTGGGGGTGTTCTTGGAATTCTTGTGTTCACTTTCTTTCCGCATTTCCTTTTGCATTTATTTATCATGGCATCTACAACAGTTCTTATTCTAACTGCATACAACTATTTTGAGTGGAAAAAATAAATGGAAATTCATATAAGAAGACTTGGTTTGCATAGAGTAGTAATGGGATTGAAAAATGAACCAAAAGAAGATGAAAAAAATTCTGAGTGGTTTAACAAATGTGATAGAGCATATGGAGAATTTTGTGTGTCTGTATCTCTTGATTTACTCTTTCACGTTGAATCTTTGAATACTCCAAATGAAATATGGAAAAAGCTACAATCTCTTTTTGGTGCACAAGATTCTGTGAGGGGTCATTTGTTGGAGAATGAACTAATCAGTTTTTAAATCTAGGCAACTTCAACGCAATTCAGGATTTCTTCACCAAAATGAAATCGCTAAGGTTGCAACTACAACAATGTGGAATTGATAAGAAATATGAACAATTGATTCTAAGTATTCTCTCAAAGCTAAGTTCTGAATATTCAATATTTGTTTCTTCCTTCTATGCTATTAAGGATGCACTTGGATCTCAATTCAAGATGCCATCTTTGGATTGCTACTTCTCTCACATGGGAGCAGGACAAACTAATTCAGATGGGCACTCTTAAGTCTTCTAAGTTTCATGCCTTGGCTGCCAACCTTGGAACAAATGAACAAAGAGGAAAAAGTAGTAATAAGGATAAGAAACAAAAGAATAGCAAAGAGAAGAAGAACCAGAAATTGACTACTCCAAAAGCAAGTAATGAGACCTCATCTTCAAAAGGTGACAAGCCTAAGAAAGAGAGGGTCAAATGCGCCTATTGTAAGAAACCTGGTCATGATGAGCACAAATGTTTGAAGAAACATGTTGATCATTTGACACACATTATTGAGAAGAATAATCTCAGTGTTCCTGATTCCATTAAATACAGTTCATAAGAGGGTTCTCATAAGGCCAAAGAGCACAACAAGGGGAAAGGAAAGGGAAAGTCCCTTGTAGCAGTTGCTTCTCCACCACCCACATGGGTTCTTGATTTAGGTGCTTCACACCAGTGGCTTCAACTGAAGATGAAATTGAATCTATGGAGTTGTTGGTGTTTCAATTAGTACCTCTAGAGTGCTTATTGGAAACAAAAAACTATTGCAAGTGTTTTATTAACAACTCTTTGAACTATAGAGAGGAACATCCCTCTTTGCTGATGTTTTGTATAAAAAGTATAGTAAACTAAGGTTCCTATCTTTTTTACTCATCGACATGACACAAGGGTGCATAAACACAATGCGTTGCAACTGACGTTTTCTTTGGTTTCTGTAGATCTCAACTATAACTAAACTAGCTTTTAATCTATCCTATCTCCTCAAGATAAACAGAGCATGAGGGAATAGGAGCGAGAATGGATGGTTGGATTACTTGGTCCAACTATCTCACCAGAATGAGTTTGAGGCTCTGAACTCTTAGATCTACGCTGTAATAAGGCTTTATGCAAGCAATCACTCTTTATGTTAAGATGGATCTTAGACTTTCCAAGGAGGAGGAACCCCTGTCTGAGGTATAGGCTAGGAAACAACTCACTAGAAACAACAGATTACGATGACTTGGCTAACAAGATTCCCAAGGAGGTGACGACACATGTGCAAAGTGTAGGTTGAAAGACAACTCATTACAGAACATCAAATGATAACTATTAACAACAAAATATCCAAGGAGGAGGAACCCCTATCCAAGGAGGAGATTGAAACAAGTTATAAAAAAAGACATTTTTGAAAGGACTCAAATCTTTCGATCAAACTACATACGCCTTTTGATTTCTTTCTTCAAGTTTTTCTCAACGAATTACAAAGAATTGGGACATGAAAAGGTACAAAATCATACACAATTTCTCATCAAACCAATTAAATCTCATCCAAGAGTGAACAAATACACACTTTCAAACTTGTTGGCAACAATGGCACAACAAATTTTCATAGTAAATAAAGGTTAAAAAATAATGAGCCTAAGGCTCTTATTTATAGAAACTCAAAGGAGTAGGCAACCCTAAAGTCTCCTTGATTTAACAATCAGTTCTTGCCAATCAACAAGATTTCTTCCTATGTCTAAAAGTAGGTGAGCAAACAGTTAGCTGGAACTCTACTTCAGTTAAGTAAAACTAAACAAAGAGTCAACTAGAAATCTACTTCAATTGACTGAAACTAAGCTAAAGGTGAACTTTAATTACAAAATGTGTCTCCAAAATAGACATCCACATTTAGTGGATATCTGAGATTCATAATTCGTGGAAGTCAAACTAGACATCCAAAATTAATGGGATCTGACATGCATGATCAGTGAAACATGGAATTAACTTGGAAAGGGGCAACAAGTTAACTCCAATCACCATTAATGCTATTCTGGAGGGTAGGAAGTCCTTTATTGGTTCTTCACACCTCTTCTCCACTGGTCAATAGTGCCTCAATCTAGTCGTTGACGTCTTCAGCCTCTGGACAATCAATGCTCCTTAGGATGATGATGTGGCATTTCAACATCTCTTCACTAGTCACAAGCTGCTACTGATATTCTATGAACTTGGTAGTTGTATCATCCATCTTGGTGGACATGGATGCAACCTTACTCAACTTGCAACCATTAGGATAATTGAGAAATGTGCTGCGAATGACATCCTGGAATTGTTTTTGTACTGTGCCTAGCTCAATGTATGGACCTCCTTCGTGCTGATAAAAGAAAGGGATGTATATTACCAATGTTCTTGCGAAGTTGATAATACCTGCCACAATATGTTGATACTCAATTAGTTCCATAGAATTGGCATCATAGGATTTCACCTTATATGCAAGTTGTTCTTTCCAAGAAAAGAGACATTGCTTGTTCTCTATAGTGGTAACTGATTGGTATGCCACTTATAAATCTATGATTGTGACTTCATCCATCAGCCTCTTCTTTGTTGTCTCTAGTGAGGAGTCCATGTGCTCTGTCCCTCAATTGGTATAGTTCTGCCAGCATACATCGTCCTCTGACAACAAATTCCTCCACTTGATTTCTCAAGTGTTTTCCATATGAAGTCAGTTGGTGATGGTTTTGCTCTACGAGGAGGTCTCGCAACTCTCATGGAAAAGAAAAGATGTTTGGTGTGCCATACATCAAGCTAGATATGTACAGTCTCAATTGTTGATTTTCAGCCTTTAAGGCTGCTTTGTCTCTTCCGTCCTTAGCCATTTTTTCTTGAACGCTCATTGAGGAAATTTTGAGAAGATCTACCTCCACCTGACAAGTGGTCTTTTCGAGGTTGACCTTCGACAATGTGAAGTCCTCAACCTCTACCTCATTTATATTTCTATCCTTAGGTGGGGTGGTTGTCTCTATGACAAACTCATTATCTACATTTCTTCCTACATGAACTTGCTTCTTCAATTTATTTGTTGGCATGTCTTGGGGGACATGATCAAACTTTGCGAAGTGAAGCTGGTAGGATGACGTTTCTCTCTTCCTTCCTAGGAGATCCTCAAGCCAAATTGAATCTTGACTAGCCTCGCTGGAAGGAGGAATGTTAGGCCCCTAAATGCTTGATGAATGAGATTGTGCTGTAGTGATGTCTCATGGTGGAGAGTCCAAGTCAATGGGGACTTGTGACTGCTATGATGGTGGTGAAGTAGGAGGTTTTGTCTCTATCACAGGCACTATATTTTCTGCAACTGCTTCCACTATGGGATTTGTCTCTATTGTGATTATCTTAATCATTGGTTGGGCTGCAACGGTTTCCATGACTATCTTAGGAATGTTTGTGGCTATCTCCACATATAACTCTTGCGCTCTTCCCCTTGTTCACCTTGAGGAATTACTACCTTCCTTGTCTTCTTACTATCTAAATAGAGTTGACTATTTTTTACAACCCTACTTGTTCTTTCCTCTATAGATGTGTTCTCCTTTGCATACCAATCCAATTTTCCAAGTGGTTGTGATTCTCCTTGATCCATGAAGAATGAAGGGAGAATGACTTACCCTTCATCATCAGATAGGCCCTCCATGTCTTCTGACATGAAGTCAACAATTTGTGGGAGCCTAAATCAACTGTAGTTCCTTCTTCGCACATCAAACTCATCATCACAGTTGACCCAGTAGTCTTCCATGGAAAACTCATGTGATTAGTGCTGCTCAAGGTGCATTGCATAAAGGCCTCTTAATGATGCGACCATCTCTCAATGAGATATTTGAGATTGAGTCTCACCATCTCTTGGCACATTATTTTGACATCAGTCATTGTTTTACATTTGTAGAGTCCCATTTGGATAGGAAAGCTTGTAGCTATCTTCTTTTTAAGGCACATATGAGAATGAACTTTAGCCAAATGCCACAAGAACTCCATGAAGACTACCCTATCTGAAGGGTAGTGTGGCATCATGGAAAGATGATCATTGTATCCATATACATGTATATAGGTGAAGGTGGGGAATTGGATGAACCAATTCGCCCAGTCCACCATTGCCTCCTTGGCTGCTGGTGATATACGTACATGCATTTCATGGTCAAGGTCCCTTACGGTGTGCATAATGAAAATATCATTTATCCACTTGAAATGTCATTCTGCTTGTGTAAACTCAAGTCACAGAAGATATTCATGGACCTTTTGCACACCTAAGGTTCCCACAATGTTTAATGTCCTGAACTGGCCTTGGATGGAAATTAGGTATACAAGATAGGAGCACATGTGGAATCTATGGGCCTCTAAAAACCTGGTCATTTGCTGGTGGAGTGTGTCACTAATTGGGGTGGGCCAGTCGTACTGGTCTTTGTTGTTGACAATCTTAGCGATGATGTAGTACATCCATGACTGAAATTGGTTCCAATCTTCCTGTCCAGTGATTCGGTTGAGTAGAGTGATCATCACTGCATACTCGTCTCAAAATTCTCCACTCCCAACATTCTTGGGAAAGTTGGCCTTTTTCACTTTTAACCACTTTTCTGCCATTCTCTGTAGACACTTTTTCTTTGACACTTCAAATGCTTTTTCACATTCTTTCATAGATATGACTACATTGGTCGGACATGGTGGAATAGTAAAACACCGTTCAACATCCTTGGGTTTAAGGCTGCAAATCACCCTTCCATCACTGATCGAATTTCTCGTGTGGTAGGATTGTAATGCTTAATGCAAGAAATTACAAACTCCACTTTCTGTAATGTGATGGGGATTGATGCAGCCTCAAGCAATCCGGATTGCTCGATGTTTAATAGTGTGATTTGGTCCATGCCTTCCAAATCTTTTGAGCTGACCTCTAGGTTTACTTGATGTAATTCTGTGTCTATTATTTTTAGGAAATCATGGTACAAGAATGTTTTGGTCTTGTATTGTACTTGGGAGAACTACATCTTGAAAAAATTAAAGATCAACTATGCACACGACCTTGTTCTGACAATTTTTGAAAACCCTTAAAAATAGCGCTTGCCGAGAAGTATTTTTTGGAAAAAACTTGACACATGGGTTTTTTTTGTGCTTCAATGTTGAACAAACCCAATTTGTTAGATTTTTTATTCTGTGAATTTTTCGAAAAAAAACCCCTAAAAATAGGGGAAGCAAGTTTGTTGTTTCTAGAAAATTTGAAGAGATGGGTTTTGTTGGAAAACTATAATGATCATACCCAATTGGTCAGATATGTGATAGCTTGCTGTTTTCCATGACATGCAAGAAGTTTAAGACATAAGAGAGGAAGAATACAAGAGGAAGATTGGAAGTTATTTGTTGCCCTCTTGTAAAAATCTGCCTCTGGATGCAACCTCTGAGAATTTATCCTTCTGTGCAATTGATGTTCAAAAAATAATGAATGGTCAAAACCCTCTGTCAGATCTTGAAAAGATGTCTTGGAGAGAAAATTGATGTTTTATCCTTCAACCTGCAAAAGAAAATAATGAAATGAGACGCCTAGCTTGATTATATAATGATTGATGCCTAAATGCATCAAGTATGAGTGCCAACTCATGATTGAGGACTGATTTGGCCTGATCTGGAGTTCCCGAGAGTGATTTCCACTAATTGTGGGATGTTTTAGACATGAAAGGCCTTCAATTATCTAACTTCAGTCAAAAAATCTCTCTTTGAATTTTTGGCATCCTTTTTGAAGTTGAACACTTTTTTATCATTTTTTCATGGTGAGGTGCCTATGTTTGATCTTCAATCCTAGTTGCTCCATTGATCTTGAGTAGTTGCTGATGGATCCATTACTGAGATGGAGCAAACCTAATTAAATGTGCTTGGGAGCTGAAAATATCAAAGACTGAATCTAATGGTTCTAATTCAGGGGGACCTTTCCTTAATAGGGGCATTTTTGGCCTCAAACTTAGTCAGTTTCTTGACTGTTCTTCAGTTTTTACCATTTTGACCCTTCGTGCTCTGATCTAAGATCATTGCTGACTAATGAGTCTGATGATCTCACTAAAACATGGGATGGATAACTTGTTGAGTCCTGGAAAGTTTGACTGGTTTCATGGTTCCTGAAAGTCAGTTTAAGTCCTTCAAAAGTATGGGCACCCCTGGCCACCAGGAGTGCCTTTGGTTGTTTAACTCATGATTTTCATGTTGCAAACCTTCAAGAGTGGTCCCAATATGATCTCTATTGTCAGGTGTTTGATTTGTCTGTTGTCTTCACTGACGGTGTCATCGTTGAGATTGATCAAAATGGAGAAGGTCAACTGGAGGTCACCAAGCTTGTAGATAGCATCTAATTGCACAAAAAGATGGGCGCCTTTCTTCAACAGTGGCACTTTTCCTCAACACTTAACCAATTTCTTCATATTCTTCCTTCAGCTTTCACCTTTGGTTGTCTTTTGCTTGATCTCTACCTTTGATTGCTTGATAGGTCATGTGGACATGTAGCTAGATTGATCGTGAAGCTAGGAGAGAGTTGAGAAAATGCCATGTAGACAACAATGGTTGGAAACTTCATCAGGTGCTTCAGATTCAAGGGTGCCCCTAGCCATCAGGGGTGCTTTTGCCTTGATATGTATTGATTTTCCATTGATTGTGCATTCTCTAATGATCAACTGTTGCTGTCATTTGATGTGTCTCATAGGTTGGCTAACAGGTTCGTTGCAAGGCTGAGCTAATGCTGAAGAGATCATTTGAAGAAAAGTTTTCTCAAAAGTGGCATCGGGGTCATCTAGTTCAAGGGTGCCCCTAGTTAGCAAGGGCACTTTTCTTCATGTTGAATGCATATCCTCAGTAGTAAGGTGTTTCTTTTTCTAGAGTTAACCAATTTTTGGCATTTTTCAGTTTTGAGAATCCCCTCCATGAGATAACATCTTTTTGGAGTATTTCCGCCATGGTTTCTTCATTGAAGCTTAGCTTTTAGCACCTAGTACTAGCCAATCTTCCATTAATGTCTGTGGAGGCCCTAACTTTCTTCCTGAAAAATGAAAATAGACCCACCAAAGTAAAACTAACTTTTTGGTGATTTTGACTTGACCAGTGTGATCATGAAGTCAATTCATCTTATCAAAATCAATTTCAATGAATTCTGGCAAGGTCCTATTTTTAGGGGTTTCCTTAAAAATAGGGCCATGAAACCCTAATTTTTAAATTTTTAGAATTTTGCACATACGTTCCTTGACACAAACCCAAAAAAAGCCTATGTTTGGTTTGACCTAAAACATACTTTTGACAAAAAAATTACATGATCTAGATCATTTTAACAAAAATATATTTTTGAAGTAAAAATTTATTTTGGGTACAACATTAGGCTCTGTTTGGTGACCATGTCAGATTCTTACGTCATAGGAGAATCGAGAATCTCTAATTTTGCAAACCAGAACTCTTATCAGTTGGGAAATGGAGTCAGGATTTATTTCCTAATTCACCTAATAATTGGAGTTCACTTATTTATTGGAGCTCACCTATTATTCACCTAAAACAATACTACCTAAGAAATCACCTAAAACACAATGATACTTCTCAGAATAGGGAAACATATAACAACATAATGTTAAAGCAAAATAAAATTATTTACAAAGAACTCACCCCATCCCGAAGGGATGAAATGTTTCAAGTACTGCCCGTTGTATGGCAGTGGGAAGAGCCTTCCATTTGAATGTGAGAGAATGTAGGAATTCTCTCTTGCAATATCATGGATCTGGAACAACCCCAGCCAAAGGGAGTCAAGTTTTCCATGCATTCCTTAGGCTCATGTCTCTTGTCCCATAACAAGACCTTGTCTTCGATCTCAAAGTCTCATTGCTGAGCCTTCTTGTCGAAGATCTTCTTCACTCACTCTTGGTGTTGAGTGATTTTATGAACTATCTCCACCCTCTCCTCTTGAAGTTTCATCAGGCACAAGATGCACTTTTCGATGGGATCTCTGAATTCCTCATCCTTTATTGTGGATTCCAACTATAAGGCGGACAACTCTAGAGTGATAGGCAATACAAACTCTATGCCATACAAGATAGTGAAGGGGGAAGTGTCGATAGCTCTCTTGGGTGTGATCCTATCAACCCAAAGAGCATTGTACAACCATTTGTGTCAATCCCATTGATTGGAATCAACCATCTTGCGCACAATCGTGACTATGTTCTTGTTAGATGACTCAACTTTTCCATTGCCTTATGGATAGTAATATGAAGAGTAGGACAATGTGATGTTGTAGTCGAAACAAAATTCTACTAACTCCTCTGACGAGAAGCTTGTAGCATTGTCAGTCATGATCTTTCTTGGTACTCCAAAGCATGTAATGATATTTTCTTTGAGGAAGTTACACACAACTTCAGGAGTAGATTGCTTCGTAGGGATCGCCTCAACCCATTTGGTGATGTATTTTGTCGCCGTAAGGACATAGACATGTCGCTTATTGGAATGTGGGTTGATGGGCCCTACGAAGTCTATGCCCCATTGCTGAAATGGAGCATCTATTACCACTGGCCTTAGTGGAAGGGCTTCCAGCTTGAGTTTACTAACAAATTGTTGGCACAATTTGCATCTGTGAACCTAGTCATATGCGTTGTAGAACAAAGTCAGCCAATAGAACAATGCTCGCAGGATTTTGAACGCAGTGACCCTTGATGAGAAGTGGCCACGACATGATTGATTGTGAAATACCTCCAAAAACCATCGTTGTTGGTCCTTGCTAACACATAGTAAGAATGTTCCATCAAGCCCACACTTGTATAGAACATTAGCTCGAAGCACATAGCTTTGTGCTTGTAGTTTTAGAGTTCTTCTTTGTTGTTTACCTAAGTGTGTTGGGCATTCCCCGTAGGTCAAATAGTACCACAATTTTGTGTACCATTCTTCTGTAGATTCAAGTAGTAAGACCATTGGAAGGTCTTCTTAAATTTATATTCATGGGATACCATTAGTAGCTTGGTGCTTTAGATCACCATATTTTGTTATGAGTTGACATAGACCTCTCCAATGGATGAGCTTGGTAGGCTTGATTTCCAAGTCGTATTCTTGGACTCTTGCAATCTAGTTGCCTCTTTTGGTTCCCATCTCCTATTGAGTAAGGAAACTCTTATCCATAGGGTTTGTAACATACACAGTGGTGTGAGAGTTTAGGATGTAGAATTTGAAATTATTGACTACCCTCACAACTTCATAGGCATTCTTTTTGATTTGGGAGTACCAAGACTCGCTGTTCTTGAAACTACTACTCATGAAAGCAATCGGCGATTCGGTCTCCTCATTTAACTTCTATGTCAATATGGAAAAGAGGGTGTTTTTTGACATGTAACAATAAAGAATGAATTCCTTATTAAATTTAGGTTGGACCAACACTGGTGCCTTACTGATGTATTCTTTTATTTTGACAAATTCCTCCATTTCTTTTTCAGTCCATTTGAAGAAAAACATCTTCTTCATCATCGCTGATATATCTTTAGTCAACTTTGAGAAGTCAGGTACAAACCTTCATATGAAGTTCACCTTTCTAAAGAAGGAATATACTTGAGTTGTATTTGTTGGGAGATAGGTCTTTGATTGAATCAACCCTATCAGGATCAATCTGATTTCCCTCTTTGGAGACGATGTGGCCCAGTAGCTTGCCTTCCGTCATCGCAAAGATGGATTTCTTGGGATTCAAAGATATATGGTGGTACCTACATCTATCAAACACTTTCACTAAGTGTTGCAAATGGTCTTGCCGCTTCTTTGAGAAATCGGTAAGGTCGTCAAGATAGACGAAAATTAATTTGTCCTTGAGGTCCCCAAATGTCAAGTCCATGGCTTATTGAAAGGTGTCACCAACATTGATGAGGCCAAAGGGAATCCTTTCATAAGCGAAATTTCCCCACGGGGTGGTGAATGCTATCTTAATATGATCTTCCTTGGCCACCACAATTTGGTTGTATCCGGAGAAGTCGTTAAGTAATGACAACATCTCCGATCCGGTTACTGTCTGCAATGTGTGCTCTATGAGTGGTAAAGGATAATTATCCTTTAGTGACGATTGGTTGAGGTTCCTGAAGTCTACGCAGATCCAAATCTCTCCATTCTTCTTGTGTACAGGAACGATGTTAAACACCCAGGTAGAATGATGGATTGGAAATATGATCTTTGCATCCACAATCTTTTGTACCTCCGTGTAGATTGTGTCTTGGACACGCAGGTTGTATTGTCTCCGCTTCTACTTAAAGGGCTTGATATCTGACTTGAAAAGAATTGTATGAGACAATTCCTTCAGTGTGAATACTTTCAAATCTTCATAGGTCTAGGCAAAGATGTCCTGATATTGTCAGAACAAGGAGATAAGCTGTTGCTTTCCTCTGCGGTGCAACACTTTCCCAAGTTAGCAAGCTTGGGCTTGTCTTCGGTACCGATGTTGACTTGATAGTAATTGAAAAATGTCTTGTTGGCCAAATTTCTCTGATCTTGCACATGCTTGTCATGCCTGTCAAATATGTCCTCCAAGGACACTAGACCCTTAGGGATGTTGTTGCCTCTTAATTGGATGATGCCTGATTCCGTTGCTTTGGAATTTTCTACTATGGATTCTTTGAAAGGAGAAGCACTACCTTCAAAAAATAGTTCTTGGTAGTTGTCCCCCATGCAGAGGAACTCTTTGATGTCATCATCATCATAAAATATCTACTAGTTGTCATAGTTGTCGGGGACATCCAACCTGTAGACGAGCTCAATGGTGAAGGCATTATGATGAAATTTAGAATGGGGCATGAGGAGATCAACCAATACTGCGAGGGAATCTGCTTTGCTATTTTGCTTGTGTGGAATGTATCTGATGTTGAATGCCTCAAACTAGTTGATCACATTCCACACCCTTTGTCGATAAGCTATAAGGTGACTTTTCCTTGATATCACTCTCTAATCTGTTGGACAATCAGCTCTGCATCACCTTTGACTTGAAGGTATTTTATACCCATATCCCTTACATTTTTGAGGCCTAGTATGAATGCCTCATATTCTACAGTGTTTTTTGTATTATCAAACTGCAAGTGATAAGAAAATGGATACAAAGTGCCTTTGGGAGAGGTGATGAAAAATCCCACTCCGAAGCCTACTATTGAGCAACTCCCGTCGAATTGCATTGTCCACATTTTTGAGCTTTCTTTTGATGTGCTTGTGGAAAATGCAAGCCTCTTTTCTTCTTCAGTCACTTCAGACAACATGGCATATGTGTTGAGACCCGTACTTTGATGTAGCACTTGTGCTTGGGGGTCTTAAGACTTCACCACTGTGAATCTAGACTTAGCCTATGGTTCCAACTTGAAGCTACCTTTCTTTAACGGGATTGTCGCATACAACCAATCCAATTGAATCTCACCTCTGAGATCCTTGCAGAAGCTTCTGCTTAGGAGTATCCCATTACTTATTGAAATGTCAACTATGAGGATGGTCATCATGATCTTTTTCTCTAGACAGGATGCCAAATTTACTTGAGCGTCCTTCAGTTGGCCTACCAATGGCACCAATTTTGACTCAAGTGAATAACACTTGTCATGAGTTTCCATGCATGATAGTCCCAATGAGTTCATGATCTATAAAGGAATGACATTATATGATGCCCTTGAGTCTATTATATAGTTGTTGAGTTTGTACCCTCCCATATACAAAGATATGTAGAAAGGTTTTGGCTTTTCTCCCTCTAGTATGAAAGATTCTAGCAACGTGGGCTGAATTATAGCCTTCTTTTTTTACTACCTTGAGAATTCGATCCAGTTGATCAGGATGGTCTTGGAGATACTCTAGCTGTGAGATATGTACCTTTTTCTTCATCATAAATGTCATGATGTCAAAGTTCGTTGAAGACGAATCTTGAGCATTTGACGTGACAATCTCATGTGTAGACTTGGGATTAGAAGTGGAAGCTTCTTTTCCCTTTTCATTTGACTTCCTTCTTTCCTCTTCTTATTTTTGTGCTTTGAAGTGTTGGGAACGTTTGAACATAGGTGTCGAGATATTCTCGTGGTTGACAGTGAGAGAGTATTGATGGTAGTCTTCTTCTTCTTGATTTTTGAGCTCGCTATGGAAGTATCCCGTTGCAGAGTCGCCATTGAAGTTGTCCGTTTGTGGTGAGACAACATTCACATTTGAAGGTATGAAAATTGAGCTTTGAGCTTGATCTATGGCACATACCATGATCTAATTCATCCTCTGATTCTCAGGGCATGTGGATCTGGTGTGTTCGTCTAAATCATGGAAACAACATAACACATTAGACTTTTCAACCTTTTCCTGTCTTGGCAGAGGTCCTAAAAATCTAGGCTTATAGTTATTGAAAGGTTGGAAATTATTCCTCTTTGGCTAGTACGACTATTGAGGCTGGTACTACTGTTGAGGCTGGTATTGCTGTTGTTGTTGATACGGTGGCGGTGTGGGCAATTATTGCTTCCCTTGATTGGATGACTGTCTCTTGAGGATAGTCACCTCATTTGCTACCTTTTGTAGCAATGGATCTACTAATGCTTGGACTAGTGGTCTGATAGCATCTTCCTTCATATTTCTCGTGGTGATCTTATGATCCTCGAGCCCAATAGAATTTTCTTGTGCGAATAGCAAGTCCTCTTTGTGGCTTCCTTTTTTGAAAAAGGCTATCTCTGAGGGAAGGGCGTTGATGACGTTTCTCATCAAAATATCATCTGATAGATTGAGTGTGTGAGAGAGACGTGTAACAAGGTAGTTAAACCTCACTGCAAATTCTCTCATCAATTTTGTGGGCTCCATCTTAGAGTTTGGTAATCGGGTAAATAGCTGATGGCTATCTTCAGCAGGTTTGATCCTTGCTAAGAAATTTTCACTCACGACCTCCCAACTTGTGATGATACCTGGTTGTAAGTGATTGAACCAATCGAAAACATTTTCCTCAAGAGTTTTGACAAAGATTCGAACGATGATATCTTCATGTTGTACGAACAAAACAAAACAAGTCGCTGTGAACACTGAGATATGCTTATTGGGGTGTTGAGTCCTATCATTGTAGAATCTTGGGAAATGTTTCCACAATCCTTTGGGAAGTTCATGGTGTCCTTGTAGGGTCAATGGACCTATGTCATTACCCCATGGAAATGGGGTAGGAAATCTCACATTTCTTGCATTACGACCATTTCCAAATAGATTATTGCCATTGTCTTTATTGCCATTGTTACCATTGCTGTTATTACAGCCATTTCTGTTGTTGTTGTTAACATTGTCGACCATTTCTTGAGCAGGAGGTTCTTGCTGTGGTTCTTCTTGAATGTTTCCTTGAACCTCTTTGCATGGATTTTCTCTATTTTGGATGCTTCTCCAATGTCCTCTTGAAATAGAGGATTGGTCCTCCTCCTCGTGTATACTCGGTGAGCCAGGATGCTTACTGCCACACACGAGGTGGTAATATTGGACTCTTAGCTGCAAGATCAAACTTTCATTCTTCCTTGTCTAGAGTAATAGTTGCGACTCTCCACTGAGTAGGTGATGTATTCTTTTCAAATATGAAGATGCATAGACTACTAATGATGTCCGATTGCTCTCCTTGAATGTATGTAAGATCTGTTTGGAGAGTTGCTAGAGCAAGATCAAGTTGTTCAACTGGGGCCCAAGGATTCTAGATAGTCATTCTTGTGACATAAAAGAGTTATCTTTTCTTTGAAGTTTTATGCCTCGTTGCCCAATGGTGGGTGCCAGAAAATTATTGGCATTTCAATTAGCACTTCTAGAGTGCTTATTGGAAATAGACAACTATTGCAAGTGTTTTAGTAACTGCTCTTTAAATTATAGAGAGGAAGACCCCTCTTTGCTGATGTTTTGCATAAAAAGTACAATAAACTAAGGTTCCTATCTTTTTTACTCAGCAGTAGGACACAAGGGTGCATAAAAACAATGCGTTGTAGTTGAGGTTTTCTCTGGTTTCTATAGATCTCAACTACAACTAAACTAGCTTTTAATCTATCCTATCTCCTCAAGATAAACAAAGCATGAGGGCATAGGAGCAGGAATGGATGGTTGGATTACTTGGTTTGACTGTCTCACCAGAATGAGTCAGAGGCTCTGAACTCTTAGATCTATGCTGTAATAAGGATTTATGCAAGCAATCACTCTTTACGTTAAGATGGATCTCAGACTTTCCAAGGAGGAGGAACCCCTGTCAGAGGTATAGGTTGGGAAAGAGCTCAGTAGAAAGAACAGATTACGATGACTTGGCTAACAACATTCCTGAGGAGGTGATGACACCTATCCAAAGTGTAGGCTGAAAGACAACTCATTACAGAACATCAAACGATAACTATTAACAACAAAATATCCAGGGAGGAGGAACCCCTATCCAAGGAGGAGATTGAAACAAGAAATAAAAAAAGACATTTTTGAAAGGACTCAAATCTTTAGATCAAACTGCATATGCCTTTTGATTTCTTTCTTCAAGTTTTTCTCAATGAATTACAAATAATTGGGACATGCAAAGGTACAAAATCATACACAATTGCTCATCCAACCAATTAATTCTCATCCAAGAGTGAACAAATACACACTTGCAAACTTGTTGGCAACAATAGCACAACAATTTTGTGTAGTAAATAAAGGTTAAAAAATAATGAGCCTAAGGCTCTTATTTATAGAAACTCAAAGGAGTAGGCAACCCTAAAGTCTCCTTGAGTTAACAATCAGTTCTTTCCAATCAATAAGATTTCTTCCTATGTCTAAAAGTAGGTGAGAAAACAATTAGCTGGAACTCTACTTCAGTTAACTGAAACTAAACAAAGAGTCAACTGGAAATCTACTTCAGTTGACTGAAACTAAACCAAAGGTGAACTTTAATTACAAAATGTGTCTGCAAAATAGACATCCACATTTAGTGGAGATCTGAGATCCATAATTCGTGAAAGTCAAACTAGACATCCACAATTAATGGGATCTGACATGCATGATCGGTGGGACATGGATTTAACTTGGAAAGGGGCATCAAGTTAACTCCAGTCACCATTAATGCTATTATGGAGGGTAGGATGTCCTTTTTGGGTGCTTTACACCTCTTCTCCACTGGTCAATAATGCCTCAATTTAGTTGTTGACCTCTTCAGCCTCTGGACAATCAATTCTCCTTAGGATGATGATGTGGCATTTCAACATCTCTTCACTAGTCACCAGCTACTGCTAATATTCTATGCACTTGGCAGCTGCGCCATCTAGCTTGGTGGACATGGTTGCAACCTTACTTAACTTGCAACCATCAGGGTCATCAAGAAATGTGCTATGGATGACATCCTGGAATTTTTTCTGTACTGCGCCTATCTCAATGTATGCACCTCCTTCATGCTAATAAAGGCAAGGGATAGATATTACCAATGTTCTTGCAAAGTTTATAATGCTTTCCATAATATGTTAGTACTCGATCAGTTCCACAGAAAGGGCATCATAGGATTTCACCTTGTATGCCAACTGTTCTTTCCAAGCAAAGAGATGTTCCTTATTCTCTATAGTGGTAATTGATTGGTACACCACTTGTAAATATGTGACCATGAATTCATCCCCTGGCCTCTTCTCTGCTGTCTCTAGTTCTGATTATTGGATCTCTGCGTGGAGCCCATGTGCTCTGTCCCTCAATTGGTACAGTTCTACCAGTATACACCGTCCTTTGACAAAAAATTCCTCCACTTTATTTCTCAAGTGTTTTCCATATGAAATCAGTTGGTGATGGTTTTGCTCTGTGGGGAGGTCTAGCAACTCTCATGACAAAGCAGAGATGTTTGGCGTGATGTGCATCAAGCTAGATATGTACATTCTCAATTGCTAATTTTCAACCTTTAAGGCTACTTTGTCTCTTCCATCCTTAGCCATTCTTTCTTGAACAATCACTGAGGCAATTTTGATAAGATCTACCTCCACCTGATGAGTGGTCTTTCTGAGGCTAACCTTCAACAATGTGAAGTCCTCAACCTCTACCTCGTGTATATTTCTGTCCTCAGGTGGGGCAACCGTCTCTATGACAAAATCATTATCTGCATTTCTTTCTACATGAACTTGCTTCTTCAATTTCTTCATTGGCATGTCTTGGGGGACATGATCAAACTTTGTGAATTCAAGCTAGTAGTATGGCCTTTCTCTCTTCCTTCCTAGGATACCCTCTAGCCAAATTGAATCTCGACTAGATTCCATGGAAGGATGAATGTTAGGCCCCTGAATGCCTGGTGGATGGGATTGTGTTGTAGTGATGTCTTGCGATGGAGAGTCCAAGTCAATGGGGACCTATGACTACTGTGATGGTGGTGAAGTAGGAGGTTTTGTCTCTATCACAGGAACTATATGTGCTACAACTGCTTCCACTATGGGCTTTGTCTCTGCAGTGATTATCTCAATCACTGGTTTGGCTGCAGCGGTTTCCATGACTATCTCAGGAATGTTTGTGGATGTCTCCACATATAACTATTGCACTCTTCCCTTTGTGTGCCCTGCCATTTGCATCCCTTTGGGAGGATTGTTCCATTGTTTTTGTCTGGGATTCTTCCTTGATATGGAAGGTAGTGAAGATTGAACCAGTGGCGGCTCTCTCCATGGAATTACTACCTTCCTTGTCTTCTCACTATCCAAATAGAGTTGACTATTTTTGACAACCCTACTTGTTCTTTCCTCTATGGATGTGTTCTCCTTTGCCTACCAATCCACTTTTCAAAGTGGTTGTGATTCTACTTGATCCACGAAGAATGAGAATCCCCCTTCATCATTAGATAGGATCTCCACGTCTTGTGACATGAAGTCAACAATTTTTGGGAGCCTAAATCGGCTGTAGTTCCTTCTTCGTACATCAAACTCATCATCACGGTTGATCTAGTAGTCTTCCATGGAAGACTCGTGTGATGAGTGTTGCTCAAGGTGCACTACATAAAGGCCTCTTGGATTGTACAACCATCTCGAAATAAGATATTTGAGATTAAGACTCACCATCTCTTGGCACATCATTTTGGCATCATTCGCTGTTTTACATCTGTAGAGTCCCATCTAGATAAGAAAGCTTGCAACTATCCTCTTTTTAAGGTGCTAATGAGAATGAACTTCACCCAACTATCACAAGAACTCCATGAAGACTACCCTATTTGAAGGGTAGCATGGCATCATGGCAGAATGACCATTGTATCCATATAAGCGTATATAGGTGAAGGTGGGGAATTGGATGAACCAATCCACCCAATCCACCATTTCCTCCTTGGATGCTGGTGATATATGTACATGCATTTCATGGTGAAGGTCCCTTACGGTGTGCATAATGAAAAGATCATTTATCTACTTGAAATGTCATTCTGCTTGTGTAAACTCAAGTCACAAAAAATATTCATGGACCTTCTGCACACCTCAGGTTCCCATAGTGTTTAATGTCCTGAATTGGCCTTGGAAGGAAATAAAGTATACAAGATAGGAGCACATGTGGAACCTATGGGCCTCTAAAAACTCAGTCATTTGTTGGTGGAGTGTGTCACTGATGAGGGTGGGCTAGTCGTAGTGCTCTCTATTGCTGACAATATTAGCAATGATGTAGTACATCAATGACTGAAATTGGTTCCCATCTTCTTGTCCAATGATCCAATTGAGTAGAGTGATCATCACTGCATACTTGTCTCAAAATTCTCCACACCCAACATTCTTGTGCAAGTTATCCCTTTTCACTTTTAACCACTTTTTAACCATTCTATGTAGACACTTGTCCTTTGACACTTCAAATGATTTTTCACATTCTTTCACAGATATGACTACGTTGGTCAGACATGGTGGAATAGAAAAACACCATTCGACATCCTTGGGTTTAAGGCTGCAAATCACCCTTCCATCCATTGATCGGATTTCTCATGTGTTAGGATTGTAATTCTTGATGCAAGCAATTACAAACTCCACATTGTGTAATGTGATGGGGATTGACGCAACCTCAATCAATCCAGATTGCTTGATGTTTTGTAGTGTGATTTAGTCCATGCCCTCCAAATCTTCTAAGTTGACCTTTGGGTTTACTTGATGTAAGTCTGTGTCTATTATTTTTAGGAAATCATGGTACAAGACTATTTTGGTCTTGTATTGTACTTGGGAGAACTTCATCTTGAAAAACTTAAAGATCAACTGTGCACACGACCTTGTTATGATAATTTCTAAAAAACCCTTAAAAATAGCGTTTGCCAAGAAGTATTTTTTCGGAAAACATCTGACACGGGTTTTGTTCATGCTTCAATTCTAAACAAACCATGTTCATTAGATTTTTGATTCTTACTTTTATTGAAAAAACCCCTAAAAATAGGGGCAACAAGGTTGTTGTTTCTGTAAAATTTGAATAGATGGGTTTTGCTGGAAAACTGTACTGATCACACCCAGTTGGTTAGATCTATGATAGCCTGCTATTTTTTGTGACGTGCAAGAAGTTTAGGACAGAAGAGAGGAAGAAGACAAGAGGAAGATTGGAAGTTATCTGCTACCCTCTCATAAAAATCTGCCTCTGGATGCAACCTTTGAGAATTTATCCTTCTATGCAACTGATCTTCAAAAAATAATGAAGAATGGTCAAAACCCTTTGTCAGATCTTGAAAAGACGTCTTGGAGAGAAAATTATTGTTTTAGCCTTCAACCTAAAAAAGATAATAATGAAATGGGATTCCTAGCTTGATTATATAATGATTGATGCCTGAATGCATCAAGTATGGGCGCCAACTCATAATTGAGGACTGATTTGGCCTGATATGGAGTTCTTGGGAGTGATTTCCATTGATTGTGGGATGTTTTAGACATGAAAGGCCTTCAAAATATCGAACTTCAGTCAATAAACCTCTCTTTGAATTTTTGGCGTTCTTTTTGAAGTTGAACACTTCTTTATCATTTTTTCATGGTGAAGTGCCTCTGTTTGATGTTCAATCCTGGTTGCTCCATTGATCTCAAGTAGTTGCTGATGGATCCATTGTTGAGATGGAGCAACCTTGATTAAATGTGCCTGGGAGCTGAAAATCTCAAAGACTGAATCTAATGCTTCTAATTCAAGGGCGCCTTTCCTCAGCAGGGGCTCTTTTGGCCTCAAACTTAATCAATTTCTTGATTGTTCTTCAATTTTTACCATTTTGACCCTTCGTGCTCTAATATGAGGATCATTGTTGACTAATGAGTTTGATGATATCACTGAAATGTGGGATGGATAACCAGTTAAGTCCTGGAAAGGATGACTGGTTTCATGGTTCTTGAAAGTCAATTTAAGTCCTTAAAAAGTATGGGCGCCCTTGGCCAATAGGGGTGCCTTTGGCTTTTTGACTCATGATTGTCATGTTGCAAACCTCCAAGAGTGGTCCCAGTTTGATCTCTATTGTCAGGTGTTTGATTTGTTTGTTGTCTTCGCTGATGGTGTCATCATTGAGATTGATAAAAATAGAGGTCACACTAGAGGTCACCAAGCTTGTAGAAAGCATCTGACTTCCCAAAAAGAATGGCATCTTTCTTCAGCAGGGGCACTTTTCCTCAACACTTAACCAATTTCTTCATATTCTTCCTTCATCTTTCACCTTTGGGTGTCTTTTGCTTTATCTCTTCCTCTGATTGCCTGACAGGCCTTGTGCACGTGTAGGTGGATTGATCATGAAGTTGGAAGAGAGCTGAGCAGATGCCATGTAGATAGTAGTGGTTGGAAAATTCATCAGGTGCCTCAGATTCAAGGGCGCCCCTGGCCAGTAGGGGTGCTTTTTCCTTGATATGCATTGATTGTGCATGCTCTGACGATCAACTGTTGTTGTCGTTTGATGTATCTCGTAGGCTAGCTGATAGGTTCGTTGCAAGGCTGAGATGATGCTGAATAGATAATCTGAAGAAAAGTTTTCTCAAAAGTGGCATCAGGGTCATCCAGTTCAAGGGCACCCCTAGTCAGCAGGGGTGTTTTTCTTCATGTTGATTGCATATCCTCCTTGGTAGCAAGGTGTTGCTTTTTCTAGAGTTAGCCAATTTTTGGCATTTTTTAGTTTTGAGAATCCCCTTTGTGAGATAGCATCTTTTTGGAGTATTTCCACCATGGTTTCTTTGTTGAAGCTTTTGAAGCTTAGCTTTCAGCACCTGGTACTGGCCAATGTGCCATTAATGGCTGCTAAGGTCCTAACTTTCTTCCTAAAAAATGAAAATAGACCCACCAGAGTAAAACTAAATTTTTGGTGATTTTGACTTGACTAGTGTGATCGTGAAGTTAATTCATCCTATCAAAATAATATTCAATGAATTCTAGCAAGGCCCTATTTTCAGGGGTTTCCCTAAAAAATAGGGGCACAAAACCCTAATTTTCAATTTTTCAAAATTTTGCACATACATTCGTTGAAACAAAACCATAAAAAGCCTATGTTTGGTTTGACCTAAAACATACTTTTGACAATGTTTTTACATGATCTAGATCATTTTAACAAAAATGTCTTTTTGAAGCAAAAAATTATTTTGGGTACAACAAGAGTCATGTTCTATGCCTTCCATTTTGATGGGTGATGACACTCCACTTGAGGTGTGTGGGAGAGGGTCTGTTGATATGGGGGATGACACATTCTAGAATGTTCTTTGTGTTCCCTCATTATCAACTAATTTCCTATCTATCTATCAAATCACTCACACATGCACATGAAAGAGGGTTGAGTTTACTCCTGATTCAGTGGTGATTCGTGAGATGTAGAATGATTCTAAAGTTGTAGTTGGGAGAGAAGATCATTAGTCTTAGCTTTATTTGTTCTCTCACTTTGTTCTCGATCCTCCTTCGACCGTTCTACTCACTCATTCAGATGATATGAGTAACTTGTGGCATCAATGGTTTGGTCACTTGAACTACTGCTACCTGAAGTAGCTCAACAAACAGGACATGGTTACAGGATTGCCTATATTTCACTTTTCTAAAGGTGTTTTTCATGGTTGCATTCTTGGAAAGCATCTTGAAGAGAAGTTTGACAAAGGAAAAGCTCAAAGAGGCTCACATCTTTTGGAGTTGGTGCATAGTGATTTGACAAGGCCATTTCCACAACCATCTTTCAGTAGAGCTCGATATGTTTTGACATTCATTGATGATTTCTCCAGGTACACCAATGTGTACTTTCTCAAACAAAATTTTGAGGTCTTTGATTCATTCTTGGAGTATAAGGCTTTTGTAGAAAAACAAACTGGAAAATCTATCAAAGTTCTAGGTACAGATAATGGGGGGAATATGTCAACCACAAGTTTGTAAAATATTGTGCTTCAAAGGGCATTGATTTGCAATATATAGTCCCATACAGTCCTCAACATAACAGAGTTGTAGAATGGAATAATTGGTCCTTGAAAGAGATGGCTAATTGTATCATTCACTCCAAGTCCTTGGCACCACCTTTCTAGGAAGAAGCCATTAACTGTGTGTGCTATATTCAGAACCATGTTCCCGACAAAGTTGTGAAGGGGGTAACTCCTTTTCAAGCTTGGACTAGTCAGAAACCATCATTTAAGCACTTTCAAGTGTTTGGCTCTAATACATGGGCTCACCTTCCAGCAGAGAAACACAAGGCTATGGATCTGCAAATCAAGCCTTGCATATTTGTTGGTTACCTAGATGATGTCAAAGGCTACCTGCTTCTTCATCGTACCACACATGAGTTGTTCATTGAAAGTAGTGTTCAATTTGAGGAGAGTACTTCTAGTCCTTCTCTCAACACTTCTCCTACCACCATCAGCTTGGAGTCCTTTTATCATGATGATAGTTCTTCAGAGGTTCATAATACTTTATATCATGATAAGGAGTCTTCTTCCTCCACTTTAGATGATGATAGTGATCATGAGGATGCACACAATTCATCTTCAAAGGATGATGATTCTCCTCTAGATTCTCCTCCTCCAGCTGTAGGCCCTCTTTGGGCTCATCAGACTTTGCATTCAATAGGTGATTGGGGAGGGGATCCATCAGATCACATGAGAAAAAGATCACATTTTTAGGATGCTCCACATGCCTTCCTTTCTTCAACTTTTGATCCACAAACTTTTCGAGAAGCTTCTGGTGTCCCCGAGTGGGATGCAACCATGCAAAAAGAGTTCAGTTCCTTGGAGAGGAACCACAATTGGGATTTTTTCCTACTTCCTAAGGTAAGAAAACTTGTTCAATGCAAGTGGGTTTATTGAAAAAAATATGGAGCGGATGGGTTAGTTGATAAGCATAAGGCTCGCTTGGTTTCCAAAGGATTCTCACAAGTTCCAAGGATTGACTACTCTGAGACTTTTGCACTAGTCACCAAAATGAATTCCATTTGACTTGTTCTTGCCATAGCTGCAACACATAGATGGTATGTTCATCAGATGGATGTGAAGAGTGCTTTTATTCAGGTGATCTTCAGGAGGAGATATACATGGAGCAACCATAGATATTTTTTTAGGATTCTTTGCTTGTGTGTCGTCTTTGAAAATGTCTCTATGGCCTCAAATAGGCCCCTTGGGTTTGGTATGCCAAGATGGAATCCTTTTGTGGGATTCAATCAATGCCATTATGATCCTAATGTCTACATATTGCAACAAGATGATACTGAAACCTTCTTGGTTCTCTGTGTTGATGATTTGTTGATCACAAAGAGTCACTCATCCACCATTCGGGCAATGAAAACTGCCCTTGATGATCAGTTTTCAATGTTAGACTTGGGCTTGTTGTACTACTTGTTGGGGATTGAGATTACTCAGTCTTCCTCAGGTATCACTCTTTCATAGTCTAAGTATGCACTTGACATGCTCCATAGGTTTCACATGGCTGATTCTAAGCCTACTCCAGCTCCATTTTTGTCAGGGGTCAAACTTGAGGCTAAGTGTTCTTCACCCTTGGTTGATGGCGCTTTGTATCGACTACTTGTTGGTAGTCTCATCTATTTGACTCATATGAGGCCTGGCATTTCATATGCAGTAGGCATGGTCTCTCGATTCATGTAGGATCCGCATGAGCTGCATTAGAAAGCAGCTAAGCGGATTCTTCACTACATCAAAGGTACTCACAATTATGGGATTCATTATGCAACAATCTTGGATTTTGACTTGGTGGGACACACATATTCAGATTGGGAAGGCAATTCTCAGGATTGTAAGTCTACTTCATGGTATTGCTTCTCCCTTGATTCCGATCCAATTTTTTGGTCAAGAAAGAAGCAGTTTGCTATTGCTCTTTCATCTACAAAGGTTGAGTATTGAGGAGCAGTTAATGCTACTATTGAGGCCATTAGGCTTCAAAAAATTCTCATTGAGTTTTGCATTCCCTTGCAGAAGCCCACAATAATCCATTGTGACAACTAGAGTGTGATTCATATCTCTCAAAATCTGATCCATCATCAGTGGACCAAGCACATCGAGATCCACATGCACTACATTCGGGAGATGATTCATAGTGAGATCATTGATCTCAAGTATTGTCTGAAATCAGATCAGATTGTAGAAATTTTCACCAAACCCTTGATAGAGAGAAAGTTCCTTCATTTGTGAGCTTTGATTGGGATGCGGTTGGTGTCATCTATGGGGGGGATACTTAGTCCTTTTCTTCTTTTCATCTCTCTTTTGGGGAGGAGTTTTGTCCCACTAGGTTTTCTCCTTTTCTCTGGTTGTGAGAGATTTTTTCTACATTGCATTTGTACATGGGAACATAACATGGCATCATTTGCTGGGACCCATCATCTTTTACATCCTCCTAAGTTGCGCTTAAGGGGGGGTGTCGGTGTAGGTTTTTATTTTCTACTTGGATAATTTATTTTCCCTTAGTCCTAGGTTTTCCCTACACTTAATTAAGCCTGCTTAGGATAATAAAGTGTGTTTATTATTTAGAGATAAGTGATGAGTTGTTCCCTTCCTTAAAGGGTGGAACTACTTTCCACTTTTGGTGGTCCATCTCCACTTTTTGTGGTTGATTCCTATTGGTTAGATTTTCCACCTACCTCCTCTCCTAAGTTCTATATAAAATCACTACCTAGCTTGTATTTGCATTCATTCTTGCAATACTCTTGCATCCATTCATGCATATTTACATTGTATATGTTCAACTTGGAAGCTCTTAATGTAATTTCGTCATATTGACATCGCATAATCTCTCGGAGTTCTGGTGTGCATTCTTTATGCTTTTCCAGTTTATGTAGCTTTGATTTTCTCTTATAAAGTTCTTAGGTTATTCAATCTATTTTAGATTTCTAACGGGAATAGGGTTATGGTTAGAGTTAAAATTGGGATTAGGGTGGAGTTAGTATTAATAGTAAGATTAGGGTTAGGGTTAGGGTTAGGGTTATGATTTTGATTAGAGTTAGAATTATAATTTGGGTTGGGGTTATCATCCCAATCAGATTTAGGGTTAGGGTTATGATTAGGATTAGTGTTATCATTATGAATAGGGTTAGGATTATGATTAGGGATAGCACTAGGGTTAGGGATAGAGTTAAAATTGGGATTAGGGTTGGGTTGGCGTTAGTAGTAATATTAGGGTTAGGGTTACGATTACGATTAGAGTTATGATTAGGATCAAGATTAAGGTTATGGTTAGGGTTAGAGATAGAATAAGGATTAGGGTTAGGGTTAGGATTAAGGTTATAGTTATGGTTAGAGATAGAATTAAGGTTAGGCTTATGGTTATAGTTAGGATTAGGTTTAGAGTTATGGTAAGGTTGAAAATTATATATAGAATAAGGATATATCTTAATTCACCAAGATGAACCCACACTCAATATACTTGCACACAACATAAATTCAAACAAAACAACAAGAAATAACACATCACAACCCTAATTTAACACATACATTCATAATGTTGGGTGAATATTTTGTAATTTCTTTAACAATTACAAAATGGTAGTTTCAGCCACAACTATGATGAGATTAATCTCTCCTCTCATAAAGGGGAGGATCCCTTCTTATTGCTCTCTAAATCAACTAGAAATTAAACTGAAATGAGTTACAATAATGACCTTATTTTCACAATAAGTAATAAACTAAATAAAACTAGTTGGTGCAATAATAGTCGATACCCAATTCTATTAGACGTAAGAATAACAAGAATGATACCAGCAACCGATAGTAACTTAGAAAATCTAGGGAAACCCAAAGTCTTTCATCACTTTCCACGATGGTTCAAACATAACGACACCAACTTATAGCTCAAAGACTCCAAGTTATTCCCAAAGATGATTCCAAAGAGTAACCTGTGTAGTAAGTTGTATCTCAAAGACTATCAACGAACAACACCAAAATCCACAAGAATATAGCTAACAATCGTAGCACAAAGACGATGAGTTCTCAACCAAATTCATATACAAAACATATAGCTACAAATGTAATATGATAACACAAAGTCTATCAATACCAAATCTGAATTCCCCTTAAATAATGAAATAATACACCACTTATATATCAACTTCAAGATGATATGACAAGAGAGACATACAAACACTCTTACGTACAACAAACGTGCTCCAAAACAAAGGTTGGAGGAAATTTGATTCTTTTATTGATTAAATTTTAATTTGCACATTCAACTCAAAGATTGCAAGTATGCTCTTCAAAATGGTATTGTTTTGTTTCAAAAGATCAAAAGGTCCTATTACAAAAGAACTCCCTCATATATATAGAGGAGAGTTGAGAGCTAACCTAGGAAAGAAATAACTAAATTGACTTATTCAACAGGAGAGTCTGATTTGATTTAGGACTTCTCTATTTTTACATGTAATTACATTTTCAAAAATGACATGTAAAATATCTGAAACTAATTACACAAAGCATGGAAACACTAAAAATTAAACAAGGCACATTCAACTTTCTCCACTGTCTTTCTCGATGAAATCTTCATACTTCATGATTGTTTGAACTTCATCATTATCAGGACCTGAAGTATGTTTGGAGATACGTAATACCCTTGTTATGGAATCCTTTACGGTGTTACAAGCTTTCTCATGCCTTAAAACACCTTTAGGTTGTCTAGAGTTAATTGAATATCCATCAACTTGTCCATTGTATCCAATAATAAGGCTTGATCTTCAAATTCTCTCTGAACCATATTGGTGAATTCCTAGACAACCACATCTAAGCAAAGGAACTTTTGGTTGTCATCAAGTAACTTATAAGGAATCTCTTCAACCCTATTTACAAGATTCAAATCATTGTCCTCACTGACTTCTCGAGCACTTTGTAAGTCGTTGATCAACTCCTTGATGATGTTCACTTTTTGTATCATAGTCTCCTTTACCTCAAAAAACACTTCCCTATTGGAAATGATCCCAATTTCCACTAATGCATCTAGTTTGAGTTTCATCATTTTGACCCAATCTTGCAAATTTTCTTCCATGTCTTGTTGTTCCTCGAATAAAGTATCAGTAGTTTTGTCTATAACTCTAATCTCATGTTTTTCATCTTTTCCATTTTCTCCACGGAGGATCTTAAAAGTTGTGAACCTTTTGCAACCATTCGATCTAAGAACTCACCGACTACCTTGCCCCTTGTCTGAACTTTTTCCACCTTCTACATGACTAGATTCTCAATGCTCATAGCCATAGGTTCAACTGACTCCGAAGACTAGGTAATCTTCTGGAGTACTGCAGTTTGTTGTTCTGCCTTGGAATTATATTGATCCTTCACCTTTTTGACTTCATCAAATTTCTCTATGAGAGAATTCAATGTGGATTGAGTATCCTCTTTAGCACTTTCATGAGTTATCTTTCCCAAGTCAACTCTTGTGATGGAATAATCAGAGATGTCCACTTCTTCCAAAGTCTTGTTAGGAGGAGGTTGTGCCACCTCTGCACACATGTAACCTTCTTTATCAAACAACAACCTGGAAAGGGTCTTGGCCTCTTTCTCAGTTTTTTTCTTCATCGGTGCTAGTTTCTCAAAATCAAAGTCATCTGGGGAGATGAATTGCTTCTTCCTATTAGGTTTTTTGGATCAGATCTAAGGTGGAAGCGGTGAGCTATCTTTAGGATTGGTAGCCATGGCTTGAGTCAATGTTGTTGTGCTAACAAAAGTTGTGACAATGGGAGAAGTGTTGGTCAAAATGGCACTAGGAATTTCCACACTAGAGAATTGCATAGACTCAAACATAAACTATTCTAAGTTGGATTGAGAAGTAATATCAAATGAAGGCGATGATAAAATAGGAAAAGATATAGGAGATCCTAAAACATTGTCCAAATAATGTTTGGAGCTATAAAATATTGATCCTAATGAGGGGGATGAATGAATGGATTGGATTGACATAGTTGGAGGAACATTAACAATGACTGTAGGAATAAAAATGGTAGGAGCAATGGTAGAAACTGGTGAAGACATAGGAGGAGGAGTATGGGTAGATACAATTAGAGAAGAAGAAACAGGTGGTTCCTCTAGAATGTTCTCATGAGGAGATACTTTTTCTTCCTCATGTTATTCTTCTTCTTTCCTTTCCTCTTGAGAATATTCTTCTTTCCCCTCAGTATATTGGACCCTCTATAGTTGTTTTACTCTTTTTCTTACGACCTTTCACAACAAACACGATCTTTGGCCTAGAAGGCTTGCTAGAGCTAGGAGCATCACTTTTATTCTTTGTCCTTATTTATGACTTCTTGCTTGCAAGATCTTGTTCCTCTCCCTATGACCCAGTGAGAAATTTTTTCAATCAAATTCCCTTCTCTCCTAACCACACATTTGTGTTAGCAAGAATTGGTTCTAACCTTTCTCTAATCGAAGTTACCTCTTTTTGTGACCACTGGATGGCTAGTAAAGGAGATCCTGCAACATTATCCTTTTTGTAGGTAGGATCTAGGATGTATCCATCATCTTCCATACCTTCAAGAATATCAACTTAGTCAAGTTCCTCAATCTTTTTCAATGTCACTCTTCAGTATTCTAGCTTTTGTATCTCATCCTCTGTCTTGTTGTCCACCCACAAATCCTCAATTCTATGCACATGTGTGTGAGCTTTCTTGATCATGTCTTTCATGCCTCGATAATCAAAATCAAATCTCCTTTTGAAAGTATTCAAAGTGACCAACTGTAACTTAGATTCAATGGCCTTAGCCTTTGGAGATTTTTGAATTGAATATCTACCAATTGTTAAGAGAAGCTTGAAACCTGGCTTGTGAGATTCCATATGTTTGTTATGGACTACCATTATTTGTCTACATAGCTCCATTAATAAAATTTTGTCATTGGGGTACCTTGGGAGCATGTATGGATATCCCATGAAGCAACCAACCCTTAAGTATGTGAATATGGGAAACTGAAGGTAGAGGCAACCATACTTTTTCACCACTGCCTAGGCTTCATAAAAAACCCATTTCCTTTCCAACTCAGGATCAAATACACACATGAATGGAGAAAAGAAAGCATCCTTCACTCTTCTGAAATGGTGAATGCTTCCATCAAGAGTAATCTAAGGAAAATACTTGTATAGTGGGGTCACCCTTCAGTTTCCTTATGTTTTCAACCTAGGAAAATCCCTCATCATAGCAACAACATACACCAAACTTAGGATGTCATTTAGAACTCAATTGTTGTATGTACTTTGATCAAATGATCATGAATTGCATCAATAATTTGTTGACCCCAAAATATCTGTTGTTTCCTCATCAATATGATTTTGATGTATAAATATATCCAATTTTGGAAATTGGATGAGGTAGGAAAACCTTGCACTCTATTGAGAAGAGTGATCAAATGGTTCACCTCTTCGATGAAATCACTGCGTGGAAAGCTCTTAGGCCACCTTGAAACAGTATACCTTGGGTTCTTCAACTATTTTTTGTTAATCACCCTCTTAGTAGAACCTAGATCTTTATCATACTCTTCCTGTGCATATTCCTTGGTGATATTTGCATAGGAATCAAACTTGGACATATGAAAGCTTTGCCAAGAAAATCTGCATCTAACCTCATGACCACATTTTCGTTGGCATCACTGATGCTTTGATAATTTCTATTGTAATGAGTGGCATACACTAGAAAAGGAAATGAAGCTACTATATGTATATTACTTTCAACTATAGATCTCATACCATCATCTAATGGTTGCTTTGGAGTCCTTTCCACAAACTTGGACATATCAACATGTCCAATTTTAGTGTCCTTAATCTCATCATTTTTTGATGATATTGAAGTTACTGGGAACACTCCTTGATATTTATACTTCATTTATTTTTCCTTGCTTGGAGAGGGATCTGACATTTGAAGAGTAACTTAGCAAGTGATTATATCCTTGACGGAATGTAGATGTTAAAATCTCACAATGTGTGCACAAAAGCTGCATTACAAAGTTCATCATTTTGTAATGTTAGAAAATATTTCATGGTTGGAAATTATAGTAGTGGGAAGAGTCTAAGAACTTGCATGAGTTTGGAGGGATTAAGCACGATGGAGGTGAAAAATGAAGTGAAAGCGAGCAAACTGGTAAAATGGAAAAAATCCCCAGTGTTAGAATTTTTTTACAAAAATGGTGTAAGGTCGTTGAATTTTAGCACCATTGCAAGTGGTTTGATACAAAAAGTGTTTAAGTGCTAAAAAATGACGCTTCTATATGTAGATTTGATGCATTGCAAAAATGTGTGCAAGGTTGGAAAAAATTGTTGGCCCTGCATGGGAAGATATTTTAATGTGCAATGTTGCTAAAAATTAGCCACCTTGCAAGTGTAAAAACTTTGATGTGTTAAGCTAGAGAAATTATGTGACTTTAAATGTGGGTAGTTCATTTGAGTTCAAATTCGTTAAATTTTAACAACCCTACAAGTGGGGGGGGGGGTAAAACTTCACTAAGTGTAAAGCACAAAAAGATTATACACTTGACTTATGCCAGATGTCTGGTCGGTGAAATTCACCAACCCTACATCTTACGATGGATGTTTATGCACAAGTGGTGAAAAACCCCACTTGTGCACTTAATCTTTGAAGTTAACTTTTATGTTTGAGTGGGAAAAAATACCTCTTTCATAAGGGAAAAAATCTAAGTTCATCCGACATCGGAGAAAAATCCTGATGGTGCACTTAACATTGAGTTCAATATGTATGTGAAGGCAAAAATTTCCTTCGACTATGCATATGAAAGGGAGCACTCATGTATCATTATTAAAAAACACCAACATTACCATATCCTTGCAATGAATCAAAACACATGGATGATTAAACTTATCATTACTGGAAGCAAGCAAAGACATTCAACACGCATAGATGGGGAAAACCCCCACATATGCATATGAATTTTGAGGGTTTGGTTTCACAATAGGTAAATATGGTGAGTTAGTTTATCACTAAGGAAATGGACATACGTTGGTTAGGATTTAAAACCTCGACCATGCAAGTGATGGGAAGTTGGGATAACCAGGGTTTCTCGACAAAGACAAATGAAAACATAACAATGTACACAGAAACCATTGAGGAAAAAATGATTTCAAATACAAGGAAAAAGTGAAAGAAAATAAAAAACCTAGAATCATCAATCCTAAATAAAATTCATTTAAATATAAGGGGAAGCTAGAACAACTTACCTAGAGAAATGATGATAAAGAAGAATAGAAAAACCCTAGCTCGACTCAAACAAAAATCCGCTCCAAATCGGTGTACAAACAAACTCAATGGTCTATCAAATACGCAGAAGCAAAGGAAGGATAACAAAGCAATAAAAAAGGAAAAAAAAAAAATTAAAACTTGATTTAAAATATTGATTTATAAGCCACATTTATTACACTCATGTGGACTGAGAGTTGTTGAGTTGACAAAACTTAATGCTAATGCAACTCAATTTTTTGTAAACATTATGCAAGGTTGGTGAATTTTTTTGACCTTGTAACTTTTTTTTTTTTGCATTTAGTCATGTAGGGGCATTGAAATTTAGTGCTCCTGCATGGACGAATAAATTTCCTAACTCTAAAAATGAAATTTTGCAACTTGGACCAAATTGTGAATTTTGATGAACTAAAAAAGGTTAATGCTCAAAACAATGTTTCAAGACTAAAGGACCACACATGAAGGCATGAATGATCTACCTCGTTTTGCATGCTTAGAGTACACAAGTTACAAAATGGATAAGTTTCATAGGGGTTATCCCACGAATTGAGCTCAGCTAAATTCAAGGATAACAATTGACTCTAACTAGGGAGCTTCCTTCAATATCACTCTTTGAAACGATCGAAGGGAGAAGAATTCAAATCTCTAAGTGACTTCATCCATCCATTGGGCATAGAGTCAAACGAAAAAACAAAAATACACAAAAATACTTAAAAGGAATAAGACGTAAAAACTGCACAAGTATTTACAAACCCATTTGTCGCTTGACTGAGTGAAATGCTTCAGATGATGTATGCTATGTGGTAGAAAAAATGGAGTTTCGTCTTGGTATATGAACAAGAAAATATTTTCACCACAAAGCTAGTGAAGCTTGAAAGTTCCTCTCCATAGTAAATAAAACTTCCCATGCATACCTTTGGGCTCTCTTCTTTTGTCCCATAAGAGGACTAGATCTCCTACCTAGAAATCTCGAAACTTAGCTTTTTTTTCAAAAAGCTTCTTGACCTGGCGTTGGTGTTTCGTTATGTGATCGACCACTTCAACATGCTTCTCCTCCAATTCAGTGAGGAACATGATGTGTTTATCCACTAAATTTCAAAAGTCTCATCTTCTATGGCCTTGGCCAACTTTAGAGTGGGCAATTCCAAAGTGATTGGAATTTTTGCATTCAACCCATACAATAGTTGAAATGGTGACATGTCTATTTCTTATTTTGGGGTAATTTGATATGCCCACAATGCATCATACAATGCTTTGTGCCAAGATCTCTGGTTCTCATCTTGTAGCTTCCAAATGGTGGTGACCATGTTCTTGTTGCTAGATTTTGCTTGACCATTACCTTGAGGGTAATAGTCAAAAGATGTGATAATGTGATCCCATGCTCAAAACAAAATTCCATGATCTCACCTGATGAGAATGAAGTAGCGTTATCCGCTACAATTTTGTTTAGGACACCAAACCGGGAAATGATGTTTTCTTTTAGGAACCTACATACTGCTTTTGAAGTAGCATGTTTGACTGGTATGGCCTCCACCCACTTAGTAAAATAATTGGTGGCTATCAAGACATAAAAATGTCCTATACTAGAATGTGGATTGACAATGTTGATGAAATCAATACCCCATTGTTGAAAGGGCTCTTCAATGATGACCGACTTAAGGGGAAGAGCATCTAGCTTGGGTTTCCCCACAAACTATTAGCATAGTTCTCACCTATGTACCCAGTTGTACGCATCTTGGAATAGGGTGGGTCAATAGTACTTCACTCACAAGATTTTGCGAGTTGTTATTGGTGCTGAAAAATATCCACCACATGCCAAATTGTGAAATGACTCCAATAATTTATTTTGCTAAGCTTTATCAACACAACGTAGAAAAGTACCATCAAGAATTCTCTTATACAAACCATTGTACCAAAGGATGAAGTTTTCAACCTTATGTTTGACTATTCTCTTCTCTTTATATGTCAGGTGCTTTGGACACTCTCCATAAGTGAGAAAGTAAGCAATGCTAGAATACCATTCATCAATTGTATAGACAAACAACACTGTGACAATATTGTCATTTACTTCCTCATCACTTGATACCTCTTCTAGTTTATTATTAGCAATAAGCTGACACAAAACTTTCCCACATACCAACTTGGTGGGATTAATATCCATGTCATATTCTTGGATTTTGGAAATCCAGTTACCTCTCTTAAGTATGTAAAACCTAAAATTCAATCTTGGTTCTAAATTCTTGTTTTATTAGGATAGACTTTACCATAGAATCTAGCACCAATGCAACGTGACATGAGAGTTCAGTATGTAAAACCTGAAATTTTTCACTGCCTTAACCACAACGAAAGCATGTTTTTCCATTGGAGAGTATTTCAACTCATGAGCCTTCAATGGACAACTCATGAATGCAATAGGAGATTCAATCCCCTCATTGTTTTGCTGCACCAAAATTGCAGATAACGTATGCTCAAAAGCATAACTATACATGATGAAATCTTTGGTGTAGTTTGGATAGACTAGCATTGGTGCATGCACAATGGCTTCTTTGATATCATTAAATGCAACTTTACATTTTGCACTCTACCAGAAAATAGCCTTTCCCTTCATCATATCAACAATTGATGTGTCTTTTTTGCGAAGTTAGGGGCAAACGTACACAAAAAAATTTCCTTTCCAAAGAAAGAGTGAACTGCTATCTTACTCGAAGGTAGAGTAAGATACTGAATTGATTTGAACCATTCTGGATCAATTTTTATACCTTCCTTGGACACAATGTGATCAAGGAGTTTACCTTTTGTAACCCCAAAAATTGACTTCTTGGGGTTGAGAGAAATTTTGTGCTAACGACACCTCTCAAGGACTTGTTGTAAGTGATAAAAATGTTCTTGATATCTCTTTGAGAAGATCGTCATGTCATCAAGATAAAAAACAATAAACTTACCCATGAAATCATGGAAAGCTAAGTCCATTGCTCTTTGAAATGTAGCACTGATATTGATTAAACCTAAAGGAATTTTGTGATATGAAAAAGTACCCCATGGAGTGGTGAAAGCAGTCTTATGTTGGTCTTCTTCACTAACCTCCACCTGATTGTATCTTGATAAACCATCTAGCATGGATAGCATTTCAAATCTTGTCACTATCTGCAATACTTGATCCATTACTGACAAGGGGCAATTGTATTTTAGTGACAATTGATTCAAATTTCTAAAATCCACAAAAATGTAGATTTCCGCATTCTTTTTCTGAATTGGAACTATATTTTCTATCCACATTGAATGGTGAATAAGAAATATAATCCTTGCATTAAGCACCTTTTGAATTTCAGAAAGAATAGTACCTCAAATTTTAGGATTGTATTGCCTCTACTTTTGCTTGTGAGGCAAAGAACTTGCTTTTAGGGGAATCTCATGTTGTACCTCCTTTGGATGGAAATACTTCAAGTCTTCATATGAATAGGAAAGCACATCAACGTACTGCCATAACAACTCCACAATCTTGTATTTCTCATCCGGCGTGCAACACTTACCGATGTTAACCATCTTATGATCTTCCTTAGTTCCCAAGTTGACTTTCTCTACTTCCATCAATGATTTGAAACTAAATTGTTGTTGGCTTTTGACATAATGGTCATGTTTGTTAAAATGTCTCTCTCAAGATACCAAAACTTTGGGAATCTTGTTCCCTTTGAGCTACAACACTTCTTTTCCAGAGTCTGGATCATTCTTAGAAATTGACTCTCGTGGAGGAGATCACTACCTTCAAAATATAACTCATTAAAATTTTCAGCTTTCTCAAGAAAGGTAACGATCTAATGATCATCATTGAAAATTTGCCAGTTATCTAAGTTGTGTAGAACACTGACCTGAAACACTAGCTCAATAGTGTAAATAGTACCATGGAAATCCTTATGTGGAATTAGGAGAGTAGTTGATACCTCTAAAGAATCAACTTTATCATTAAAATCCCAAGGTCCCATAGATATATTAAAAGCATCAAAACATTAAATGCAATCCCAAATGAGATTACAATAATCCCTAAGTCTCTTGTTTCTCGTTTGATACAAACATATTACTTGGCATACCACTAACTTAGCATCTCCTTGAACATGAATTTTTTTTATTCCCTTCCTGCATGCAACTTCCATACCTAACAACAATGCTTCATACTCTGTTGTGTTGTTAGTATTATCAAATTGTAGTTTGAAGGAAAAAGGAAAAACCTTCCCTTGTGGGGATATGAATCCAATCCCCCCACGAGATTCTATAGAGGAGCAACTATCATCAAATTCCATAACCAAAACACCATTTGGGTCACCTAAACTGATAGCTTTGAAATCTGAAGTTTCCTCATATGAAGAAATTTCATCATTTGAACAGGACATATTATCTGAAGACGATTCTCTTTCTAAAGAGGAAAAACCATTAGATTTTGATTCTTTACTTGAATTTTTTCTTGAAAAACTTAGAATCCTTGTTAATTTGCAAAAAGTATGTACCCATACCTGAAGATTCAAAAAGTATTTGAAATCTTGGGTCATTTGACTTTGTTTTAAAAAATTTAGATTCCCTTTTAGGAAGCAATTTCTGCATCACACCCTTGATGGGTATTCTTGCTTCTGACCAATCCATATTAATTTCACCTCCTACATCCTTACAAAAATTACGTTCTAGCAATATCCCATATGATGCTAGGACGTCAACTACTAGGACAATCATTTTGATATTTTTGTCCGGGAAGGCAACAAATGCAAACTGCGCATCCTTAATTTTCCCAATTAAAGGCACTTGTCTATTCTCCATTGAAAAGTAACGACCAAAAGTTTTGGTTAGATTGAAACCCAAAGTGCTAGCCACTTTGGCGGGCATCACGGTGTTAGAGGAACCAAAATTAATAACACAATTGCTTAGCTTGTAACCATTAACTAACAAGGAGATATAGAATGGATCAATATTTTTGGGGATAGATGAGGGAACTGAAATCAAATTGCTTTGTGGAAGCTTAAGCTTGGGAACAACTGGTACGTCTTGAGAAGAATCCCAACTTGGATGAGTTCCCTTATCTTTGATAAACTTAACAAGTCTTTCAATCTGGTTAGGATTAGCCTTAAGATATTCTTCTTCAAACATTTGTATCTTGGTTTTCTTTGCATGGTCAATTATATTAAATGTTTGAAATGAATTTAACAAAAAAGATTGGATAATCTCACTAGTAGGCTTAGAAACTAGAACATTGGTCTTTGGAACTGGAGTATTGGTCTTAGGAATAGAAGAAGAAACAAGAGGATGAGAAGTACTTACTTGCTTACTCCCAACTGTATCTTTCAGTTGAATTGGCAAAGGAGACCCCCTTTTAGCAATAGTAACTGGTGGACATGGGCTATCCTTTTCTTTTGATACATCACCTTACTGCTGATTGAGCTGATTTTGTGAATGTGTAGAAACAACATAAGTATCAACAATAGGTTCATCCTCTTGATTAGATTCCTTTTCATAATTTAAATAACCAATATTTGAGTCGCCAGCCGAATCTTCTTCCTCCTCCTGGAAGAGATTGGAATTTTATTTTGATTGATATTCTGGCTGTGCAGAATCTTCTTGCTTAGCTTCATAGTACCCCACTACTACGTTAGTGGGAGATGCCTCAAGAGAAAGCCTTCCTTGCGGTGCATGAAGCCTTCCTTGTGGTGCAGGAAGTCTATTCTAGTTTCTTTGAGCATTTCTAGAAAAAATAGAAGAATTAGGATAGGTTATCCTTGGAATGTCCTTGTAGGAAGGAGCGGATGAACCTTGAGATATTTTTTTCTTCAAAGCTAGCAACTCATTTGCTAACTTCTGCACCATAGGATTTGTGTTGCTTGAGAAATTTTTAACTGAAGATGTTTTTCCTTTATTTCTATTTGTTTCTTTCCTCATATTTACGAAAATAATCAAATCATCTTCAAAACTAGTAGCCAACTGTTGAGCTACTTCAAGATCATTTGGGGCTGCCTTTTGCAATAAGAAACTCACCTCTGATAATTGAAAAATAACTTCAAATTATGCTCAGTTGGTTGGCCATCAACTGGAATCCTCATTGTCAACTTGTTAAGATTTTCCATGAACTCACGCATGGGTTCATGTGATTCCTTTCTCATTGTCCTAAGTTGACCCAACAAGGCATGGGCATCCTCAACAGGCATGGGAATCCACAACAGGCTTGAACATTTCTTCGAACTTAGTTCAAAGAGTAGCCCAACTAGTAATAGTACCACCAACAAGATTATAGAACCAATCAATTGCTACTCCTTGATGAGGTATAAATAACCTCATGATTATAATAAGTCAAATACCCTTCCTTGTTTCTACCAATCACTTTAACCTTTCCAATTGTTTATTTTTAGGATTAATAATTACTTACTTTTTAAAAAAAATGTATAAATCTTTATTTCCTAAATTGATTGAAATTAGCTGAATAATGCTAATATAATGGTATACTTTTCAGTCATTGTACAAGACATTATGCATGACCAAGTGGACTTTAAGTAGACTTCAAACAGTTGAAGATAGAGTGCCGAAAGCCTACGCACTAGAAATTCAGGAGTGCATAGTGGAATAAGTCCTTTTAATGCTTTCTATTTAATTTATGTTTAAAAACTTTATGGCTCCACTCCAAGGCTTTAATATGTTTTATGTCATGGACCTTAGTCAGTTGGTTAGTTGAAATTTAGGATTTTGTTAGCAGTATAGTATATATGTAACCACCAAAAACAATGCATACTTGATATCATTATGATGTTATGATATACTTTGAACTATGACTTTGTGTTACACTTTTTTGATATGAATAAAATAAAATTTGTCAGTCTTATTCTGAGTTTCTAGTTATGTGTAATGGAATTATCATGGATGGATTCATTTTGAAGATACGAAAGTTCATGTCATATGAGTTAATTTTAGGCATACCCGAGAGCTGGCCACTCGAGGGATCTCGTAGGATAGATAAGTATTTTCATTTTTAATGTTGTTTCCTTTATTCTGTATATGATAAATTTGGATGAATGTTATTTGTGCGTGTTGAGCTTTTTTAAATATTCCTGTAGGTCGTAGTTTTGAATTTGCAATCTTTAAGTTCTGTTTATTTGGAAATTTCAGAGCATCCACTCCTGTTATTAGTTACAAGTTGTCAAGTTTACTTACTGTTAGTAGTTAGTCATTAGCCATTAGTTATTTTCATTTAAATTTTACAGTTTTACTACGAGCTTTTCTTCTTAGGTAAGTTATATGCTTTCTAGTTTAATTGTATCATGCTTTCTAGCTTAAATAACTTCATGCTTTCTAGTTTAATTACTTTCTAGTTAAATTTTTGTTTACAAACATTTTAATAATTCAAAAAATCTAAGAAAGATAGCCAAGATGTCCCCTATTGCATACAACCTTTGAACATTACCCAGTCGATATAATTGAAAATTTTCAACTAAAGCGATAGGACCTCACGACAGTCTGTCACTTTTTGGCGCTGTTTCTAGGGACCTTCTTTTTCTAGTGTTAGTAGGAGATTGCTTGAATACCTCTTTTAGAAAAAAAAAGTTTCCAGGCTTCTTTTTTTGCATGGTCAAGAAACGAGGTCCACACAAGATTCATACCAACCCCCCTAAAAGACGTTCCAACCACAAGTAAGGAGCAATAAGTCTCATCTGAAGAACTTATCGAAGAATTGATCGAGCAAGATCAACCTGAGACCTCCCAGTATACCCCAAAAATTCACCCATTAGAACAAAAATTTGTAGAGGAAAGCATTCCTTTGCATACCCTAGAACCTTAGCTATTAGAGAAAACTTTTGAAGAGGAACACATCCCTTTCAACGTCATGGGTGACCATAGAAATGGTAATAACCCAATAGGGGAGTTAAAACATTTACTTATCATATTGCTCTTGATCATGATGACGATACACCTATGAATTGTTTTTTCCAACCTTCTTACCAAATTTTAGAGGTTTATCCTCCGAAGACCCTGACTAATTCCTATTTGAGTTTAAAGTTTTGTGTCAGACGTATGACTACAAGAATGATAACTAAAAAGCTGATTTTTTTTCCCTCCACCCTAAAGGAAATTGCAATGCGTTGGATCATGGGATTAGCTTTAAGGTTGATAACCTCTTGGGATGATATGGAGTCTACCTTTTTGGAAAAATACCAGAGTTACTGTAGAGTCAACGATAGGAAAGAGGAGTTGTTCAAACTAAGGAAAAACGAAGATGAAAGCCTAGAAGATTACCTAGATAGGTTCATCTTCTTATCTAAATGATGTGGTGGAGAAGCCATAAGTCTAGAAATTTTGAAGATCATATTTCTCAGGGGAATTGACGAGGATGCTAGGAGAAGCCTAGATTTAATGGGAAAAGGAGATGTGTCCCAACTTGGACTCGATGATATCACTAAGTTATGCTGAAATTTCTCTCGTACTCGAGGAGGTATTTGTAAATCTACTTTTTTCAAAGGTTCCAATGAAATAGGTAAACTGCATGAGGAGATAGAAAATCTTAAAATTGACATTCTTGTTCAACTAAATACCACACTGGATGGAATATAGACTAAAACACATAATCCTAAGACCTCATCCATCTATTGTCCTAGGTTTCAAAACAAACATCTATTAAGAGAATGTCCCTTGGACAAAATTGATGTTTTCCAAGTCTGTGAGAAGAGTCATGCCATTGATAAATGTGAGATCCTAAATGCAATCAAGAATACCAAGAAAAGGACATCCTAGATTAAGGAGGAGGTCAACTTTGTAAATCAAATACCTGGAGGGATTTCTCTTACAACCAAAATTCAAATCCCTCCTAGTGGCCCCCAAATAATGGGAATAATAATCAATGGGTAGCACCTTGGCCTCAAGCACCACCTAATTGGGGAGCTTACCCTTAGGGACCACTTGAATGGGAAAATCAGTCCTGGGGAAACCCCCAATGGCCAAACCAAACTCAACAACAATGGTATCCTCAAAATCCTACTCCTTAATGGAATCAACCTCAGAATCAGTTTTACATTGGGCCAAGGAGAGTGCCTAATCCACAACAAAACCTTTTACCAGCCCCTTAGAACCCTCAACAAAATGAGCAGGTCAACCAAACACAACTTCTAGCACAACCTGTCTCTAATCCAAAGAATAATCGACAAAATACCTCAGTGTATTCTATGGAATAGGAAAATGTGATTGAACTTAATATTATCTATTGTGGAAACCTACAATTAAGGTCAGGAAAAATACTCCAACAACCTACTATAGTTGAGATCCTGGATGATCCAATTAAAGAATCTGTTGAAACACCTAAGACATCTTCCACACCTTTAGAGAAAAACCCAGTGAGTGATCAAGACAAGACCCTTCCACAATCCTCATCTGGAACTTCTAAGTTACCTCAAGAGGAGAGTGGTCAACGTCCAACGAATCTTTTAAAGGACTCCACCTTGAAAGAGAAAACTCAAGCACCTTTTCAGGAGCATCTCAAACCAACCACCTTGAAAAACCCTCTGAAAATGACTTTATCCATTGAAACCGTGTTGATACAAGAGATTAAACAACTTCAAATTGAGGTTCCTTTGTTACAAGTGATTAAAGAGATCCTTGAAATAAACCAATTAATAAAATAGTTGTGCATCAAAAAACCAGGAAGGAACCAAAATGGATTAATATTGTTCACATAAATAGATATCTAGCTGAATTTTTGGCTGGAAAAACTGTAGCTCCAAAATATGATGACCCAGGAAGTCCACTTATAACAGTGACAATCAACGAGGCAGTGATACCTAATGCACTTGTGGACCTAGGCTCGACCATTAATGTAATGACAATCGATGTTATGGAAAATTTGGGACTTATTGAATTACGTCCCACAACTACAATGTTGTAGATGGAAAATCAATCCATAGCTATTCCCAAAGGTGTCATAGAAAATATTCTTGTTAAGGTTGATAGTTGGGAATATCTAGTAGATTTCCAAATAATCTAGTCTCTCACACCAAAGGATAGTTATCTGATAATTCTAGGAAGACTGTGGCTAGCTACAATTACAACCAAGATTAACTGTAGGGAGGGAGGAATGACCATTTCACATGGTCCCGATAGTAAACATTTATTACTGTATCCCCCCGCTAAACGTGTTGAACATAACCAAGTTTGGGTTGATGAACCAGACAGTCCCAACGAACAAGAAAATATAGCCTCACTTGCTATGGTAGTAATTAAACAACATCCTGAAGAGTTGGAAGATGAACTAGAAAAAAAATATGGAAAATATTATTGTAGACTCAAGTGATGAAGAAATGATAGACGTGGAAGAGATTCTACGGAAACAAATCAACATTGATCATACTGAATTTGATTACACCAGCTTAATGGGACTACCCTGTCCCCTAGCTAATATCATTCCAAAAATGGATCACTTCTTTGAAGATATTGCTAGACTACATAGAACCATACCACATAGTTTTCCTCTCAACACTTTGACTAGAGAAGTTTATACTATCACCTCCAACCATCTAGGGGTAAAAACCATCATGTTATTACCAGGAAAAAAATTGAATATCAACAACTAGTTGATAGAGCCAGAAGAGCACAAATTGTTTAATGTTTTGATGAATAGATATAAATCTTTTGGTTTGGATATATACAGACATGAGAGGAATACACCCAAGTGTTTGTACCCATCAAATATATACTGAGGATGTTAGACCCATTTTTCAACCACAACGAAGACTCAGTCTTGCCTTGATATACATTGTTAAAATAGAAATTGAGAAACTCCTGCAAGTAGGATTCATCTAACCCATTTCTGACAGCAAATGGGTTTCACCTCTGGTTGTGGTCCTAAAGAAAAATGGGAAGTGGAGAGTGTGTTTTGACTATAGGGAACTCAACAAAGCTACCCATAGAGATTACTTCCCTCTACCATTTGTAGAACAAGTCTTGGATAATTTGGCTGGAAGGAAGTATTTCTCATTCCTGGATGGATTCAGTGGATATAACCAGATATACCTGTAGCAACATAAGACTAGGAAAAAGAAAATTTTACTTTCCCCTAGGGAACATTTGCATATCGAGTCCTTCCCTTCGGGCTATGTAACACTCTTGCAACATTTTAGAGAGCTATCCTAACCATATTTGCTGAGCTAGTGAATGACCGTGTGGAAGTTTACATGGACAACTTCACTGCGTATGAGTCAACTTTTGATGAAGGAATTCAAAATTTGGACAGAGTGCTGAAGTGATGTGAGGACCATCAGCTATCCCCAAGTCATGAAAAATGCTTAATAATGGTAGAACAAGGGATAGTGTTGGGACACCACATTTCAGTTGAAGGGATAAAAATGGATTCTAAGAAAATTGAGGTAATACATCAACTTGAGACTCTGAAAAACCAAATTGGCGTTAGAATTTTCTTAGGACATCCTAGATACTACCAGAGATTCATAGAAAATTTCAGCAAGATTGCAGCCCTATGTTTTCCCTCCTCCAAAAGAATGTAGATTTTTTCTGGACAATAGAGTGTCAATCATCATTTGAGATCATTAAGGAGAAACTCATTTCTGCTCATGTCCTACGAGGACCTAATTGGAACCTTCCATTCCATATTTATGTAGACAATTTCGATGATGCTATTGGAGCGGTTTTAGGTCAAGAAGATGAGAATGGGGGAAAGTATGCTATATATTTCATTCCCACTAAACGAAATTACACCACCACAAAGAAATAATTTTTAGTTGTAGTACATGCGATCAAATTTTTTTGACATTACATTACAGGGTACAAAGTGACTGTGTTCACAGACTATTCAACTATCAAGTACCTAATGAACAAACCTGTAGTAAATGAAATGATAATCAGGTGGTTATTGCTTCTACAAGAATTCAATGTGAACATTATTAACAAACCTGGGAAGTTCAACGTAGTTGCTTATTTCTTATTGCGTATCAAACAAGATAATGGAAATTGTGCTCCTATATAGGATGAATTCCCAGATGAAAATCTATTTGCCATCTCCATTAAAAATCCTTGGTTTGCTAATATCGCCAACTACCTGGCCACTTCACATTTCCCACTAAACTTCATGTCAAAACAAAAGAAATGCCTCGTTTGGGAAAGCGCTCTATTCAAATGGCTTAATGGAATATTATTTTGATGTGGTCCTGATATGGTTTTATGATGCTGTGTTAGAGCAGATGAAGCATATAGCATCCTTAGAGCTTGCCATGATGACCCCTCTGGAGGAAATTACTCTACCAAGAGGACGTCCCATAAGATTTTGGGTGTAGGATATTACTGGCCCTCTATGCATAAAGATGCAAAAAATATGTTTGTCATTGTGATGAATGCCAAAGAGTAGGGAGACCCACTGCATCCAATGAAATGCCTCTGCAACCCCAAGTAGTTCTTGAACCATTTGAAAAGTGGGGATTGGATTTTATCGGTCCTATAGACCCCCCTTCACAAGGGAAAGAGTAAATTTTGGTTTGTACCGACTATCTGACCAAGTGGGTAGAAGTTCAAGCTCTAAGAGTCGCTAGGGAAGACCAAGTAGTTGAATTCCCGTATAACAAGATTTTTCTTAGATTTGGAGCCCCTAGAACAATTGTCACAGATCAAGGACCCCAGTTTATGTCCAAAGTTCTGTTAGCTTTCATTGATCATTTCTAGGTAAGCCATAAGAAGTCATCACCCTATCACCCACAAGCAAATGGTCAAGTATAAGTCACTAACAAGGAGCTAGAGAATATTTTAACAAAAAAAAATTCATCGAGAAAAGATTGGTGTAAGGTCCGTAAATATCACATACTAAAAAATAACCTTCAATAAGCAAATCAATTCCTGAAATAATTAAATAGTATAAGATAATTATTATATGGTGCTAAAAGGAAATAATTAAATAATTTCATCATTATTTTCAAATGGAATTACACACATTAATGAGTCAATATGCATATCAACACAAGGCCGTGCCTTTACAAAGTTTAGCCATGTAGGCTTACACAAAGATAACACAATAGCAATACATAACATCTTTCCGCATGTGCACCATGGAACCTGAGAGAGAGTATCATTGTGGTGATATCCACCCTACCACGAAGCACAAAGCTTCCTTGTGCTTCCTACTGGGAAACCTGACCCATCACGAGGGGTCTAGCAAATTGGAACTGGCATAGGTGAAATAATTTGGTGCTCTACTTAACTCATTATACATAAATGCAAGAATGGAAAAACTACATCCACAACTCATACATACTTTTCAAGTAAGGTAAAATACATATGCAATGAAATGTTATTCTTCCCAAAGAACAGTCATTCGTTCTTGATACCCTAATCACATACCATGGACATAATTGAATTCATTTATCCATCAAAGTCAAATTAGATCTTTTTCCCCATAAAGCATAAAAATGATTGCATACATAACCCCAAATCATAAGACATCATTTCTTAAAGCATAACACACATTAATACCATGATAGATTCACAAGGATGACTCAAGCATGTACAATTGATTAAATACCATAGTCTTGAAAGTCTATGTCTTAGGCATACTTATCATTTTGATTGCAATACCAAGTTTTTCAAAAATAATTGATACTTATGCATTTTAACAAATACAAGGTTATATGGAACCAAACATCAATCTTCTCAATTGTAAGGCCATTTTTAGATGAATCTATCTCCTAGATTATATTTTATAAACAAAATTAGGGAGATCATCCTCGTTTGTATATATTGACTTTTTCTCATAATTCAAAGAATAGTTTGTTTAAAGTTCAAGCGTTCACTAAAATGTGTCTTTTTTGGAAAGATAGAGATTACTCGAAAGATTCATTATTCTGGTTTGCATGTTCTTGTCAAGAAACTAAGTTTTTACAATTTCAATGATATAATATAATCTATCAAAAGTGAAGTTGTTTGCCAGTTTTGTTATAAAATAGCAGTTTGCAACAAAAACGAATCTACTAGATTTCCTTCATTGTCGGTTTATTTTTATCTCAATGGTTTCAGTATATTCTACTGGTAATGTGAAATCACAATATAATATGCTTTTTTTTATTAGACTACTTAACAACATTTAATACAAGAAAAATTTCAGACAATAAATTTATATAAGGAGTCTACTTGTGCTAATTACAACAACATTTTTCCATTCCAAAATATATTTAATGGGTTTATATATAAATCCATATATGTATATGTAACATATATACAATTGGTCGACCGATTCACATAATATAGAACAGTCCTACATTAGCAGCGATCAACAATAAGATTCAAATACATGCAATAACACATAAGTGTATATATATGTATATATTACAGAGTATACATTGATGGATCGACAATAGCAGAGATTAATATGCAGCGATATGTAGAGCCATATCATGACATTATACTGCAGAGTTTTTGAAATATTATAATTGACATACCTTATATAGTATATAATGAACTGCCAAAGAATGACATTATTCAGCATTGAGTCAAAGTTCAAAGAACTTATGATAAAAATTAAAAGAGTTTACAACATTTAAAAGGCGTAGGCCTCCATTATGGAGCATCGCCACTGCCGCGGTCTCCACAATGGAGACCATGTGGGGGCTTTACAGTTGTGGGTCCGTTTCGACCACTAGAAAATTTACAGTTTCAATAACTTTCAAAATAAAAACTAATATAGTTATTAATAGTATTCGCTTGGAATTTAATCAATACACAGTGAACAATTTCAATACTATGAAATTCCAGTATATACTAACAACAAAGTTTGATTCATAAACAATATAAGATTTATAATATGAACAACATATATTCTGGTATATGTATATAGCTTTAAATCATCACAGTGTAAATCATCACAGTGTATATATGTATATCTTTTATATTTACATTTACAATAAATATATAAATCCATCATAGGGTAATGACAATTTTTAGTTTTTCTCATTTATACAGTAAACATACAGTAACCACGAACAATATATATATATATATCATAAAAAACAATGACAATAATATTGACACTAACAATATGGTAACAAAAAATAGTCACACAATCTTTTGTTTACACAGATTTGGAATAATTACGGATTGAATAAAAACTTGTTTTACACTTTCCGGTGGCTAAGTCCCTTCCTGTTCTCCACTCCTTCCTACTGTTCCTCCTTGCTTCTTTTGCTAAATCTCCAAATTCTCTTCTTCTGTTCTTGTTTCTTGAGAATGAATATCATGTGTGTGAGAATGAGAGGGTTTTCTCCTTTTAATAACTTTCTTTTCTTCTCAGCTCTTTCTTTCTATCTTTTTGTATTTTTATTTTTTTTCTTTGTTTTTGTGTTTTTTTTCTAAATTTAAGTCTTTTCTATTGTTTTATTTGTTTTTATCTTTTGTTTTGTTTTTTTCTATATTTTATCTCTAATTTATCAAATAAAAACACACATTCTATTTTCGAAAAAATCAAATATTTAATAACATAATTTTATTAATTAAATTTGGAACACAATTATTTCTAAAATAATAAATGATAATAATTCTAATTCTTCCTTCACATATAATTTCAAATATAAATCACTTTATAAATAAATTAAAACTACTTTATTTCACTAAGAGTATTTTTAATATTTAACTAACACTCAATTATAACAATGATTTTTCTTTTCTACTTAAAATGAGAAGCAATATATCAATATGATTAATTTATGCAATAACAACGCAACTATATGCCATCTAAGTGCCAGTGTGTGCAAATTTCTTTCACCATAGATGCTTATAGTAGCTAGACAACCCCTTCCCGATGATACTCTCTCTCTACTAAGAGTATTTTCCTGTCACACACATGAAACAAAGTTTGGTCAACGAACTTTTAAATAGTAATATTAAATTATAAATTAATTATTGAAAATAGGGGTCATGACAAATGGGCAAAAAAATTACCTGAAGTCGTTTGGGCTTATAACACAACTTGGAAATCAACCATTGGTTTCAATCCGTACGAGTTATTTTTTGGGAAGAAACCTCTTCTACCCATTGAATTTGAATTTCAAACTCTGAGAACAACAATGAGGTTAGGCTTATATCTCAAATGAGCCTAGGTTGAAAGAGTCCTACAACTTAGTGAATTAGATGAACTCCGTTTAGATGCTATCCACCAAACTGAGCTAGTTCAACACCAACAAAAGGCCTGGCATGATAAACACATAAAGGAAAGAGAGTTCCACAATGGGGATTGGGCGTTGTTATTTGATTCCCAATATAAAGATCATCAAGGGAAACTGAGGACTCATTGGCTGGGTCCATATAAAATTTCTGAAGTATTTTCAAATGGAGCTTTGCAACTCAAGCCCATTGATGGTGATAATCTAACTCTGCTAGTCAATGAACATCAATTACACATCTACCATAAACCAGTTAATAGGGAGGAATTTACAAAGATGGTAGAAATGCAAGGAGAAATACAATGCATTAAATTTGCTATGACAGAGCCAATGGAATGTTCAGATTAATAGTCTAATAAAAAAAACTTTGCATGTTTATGCATTTGTAATTACTTAAGGGCATTTATTTTGAATTTTTCATCTTTTGGACTAGGCTAAAATTCATTTATATCTTGCAAGACTTTATTTCTAATCAAATACAAATTTTGGCACATTTTGCTACAATGCTTTGAAACTTGTTGGCTCGGTTGCTGCGATACTCCGGAACTTGCACGCCTGACTGGTGCCATTCTTTGTTTTATTCTTGTAGTTTGGTGCATCTTTCAACGATGCTCCAAAAAGTATAAAGTCCAAAATACTTCATTTTGCTTCCTTCTTCTAACATCTTTTAGTGATGCTCCAAAAAATTTCTTACTGCATTCCAGTTGCATCTTTTGGCGATGCTCCATAAATTTTGCTTCTTCCTTTCGACAGCATCTTTCAGTGATGCTCCAAAAATTTTGTTACTGCTTTCGGCTGCATCTCTTAGTGATGCTCTAGAATTTTTCCTTTTTTCCATCTGGCAGCATCTTTTAGCGATGCTCCAGACTTTTGTTCCTGCATTTGGGTTGCATCTTCCAACGATGCTCCAGAATTTTGTTCCCGAATTTCAACGACATCTCTCAGTGATGCTCTGGAACTTCGTTCCTACATTCTGGCTACATCTTCCAGCAATGCTCCAGAACTTTGTTCCTAAATTCTGGTGGCATCTCTTAGTGATGTTCTGAAACTTCGTTGCTACATTCTGGCAGCATCTTTCAGCGATGCTCCAAAATTTTCTTCTTCACTCCGACCGTGTCTTCTAGTGATGCTTCAAAATTTTGCTACTTCACTTTTTCATTTTGGCTGCATCTCTCAGCATGCTCCAAAATTTTTGTTCTTCATCCCGGATGCATTTTCCAGTGATGCTCCAGAATTTTGTAAATTCCCTTCTTTTCCAAATGCTCTAATATCTCCAGTGTCATACACATGCTCATCTTTAAATTTTTCTATCACCTTCAAAATCCACGCCCTACACTGCCATCTCTTATCATAATAAATCAAATTATTGTGGCTACTTTCTACCATAATAATTACAACATTAATTAGCCGTTCCATCCTCATTCATAATAAATTCTTTACCACCCTCGCCATCCCAACCAATTATACTGTTATGTTAGCAAAGGTAAGCGATTTTCAAGTTGATGACGGGACGTAAGGTATGTACAAATTTTACTTTAAGTAGGTAAATATTGTGAATAAAAATAAACAATGACACGTTCCACCAGCCCTTTCCAAACTTAGTAAATTGTGTGGATTGTACGTTTGCTTGAGGTGCGATAGTTTATGCACTTTTTCTCATGCAAAGTAATAATGGAAGTACAACGAGGCCCAAATGCAATAATTAATTCATGTTCCATTTGTTGTATTAAAGTGCGAATGGTTGAAAATTTTATATTTTCTTTAATCTGTGTTATAGTTTTGATTAAACAGTTTTTCACCTTTTGAACCCCATGGCATTCAACATAAATTGAGCATAATCACAATAAAGGGACAACATGGGAGGAGCCAAGTGAAAATAAGATCCAACTTTCATTGACAAGTTATTGGCACTAAGTAATATTTCAAAATTGTTTTAGAGGGTTGTTTGGTTGGAGTTTATGAAGAAGTTTGAAGGGCACAATGAGTAGATGGTAAAAGAATTTGCAAAGAATTTCTCGGATGATCAGTCTATAGTATGTGGCAAGAGATTCAAGGTAAGCCCTCATACCATTTATCATTTATCTAGTATTAGAAATGAGGGTATAAATTTTTCAAAAACCACAAATATTTCCTATTAAAGAATGGTAGAGATTTTTAGTCGGGAGGCAGAACCTAGTCCTTTGCTTGTTGTTACCACTTGGGGAAGAACAAGGGATTTCAAATAATTTCAATTCTGGAGCCATGGAGAACAATATTTTCTTGGATTATTAAATATTTCACATGTGAGGGACAATGTGTTGTCATAGTAGGTCCACCTTTTCGACTACTCACTCATTTGCGCCATGGCACTAGAAACCTTGAATTTAGGGTTAACCTTCTTGCATTTCTTAGTGATTCTATTGTTAACATGATAGAAAGATTCAAAATTGGTTTAGGGCTGCTAAAAAATCATGGCCTCATTCATTTAATCTGTAAACATCATTTTCGAAGAAAAACGGAAGGGAAATGGCTAAAATTTCTTCAAAATTTTGAAAACCTAGAGCCCACAAGACATTTTGAAGAAAATGAGTCATTTGGTTGGGAAGCTCAAAATTTGAAAGAGCTTTTCCCTGAGCCCTAAGATGTTTCTAAACTCCAACATGCCAAAACAACTCGTGATTGAGGAGCGTCAAAAATTTCACCCAATATTTCAGAAACCCTTGGAAATCAAGAAAATGTAGACAATAAATTTTGGAGATGAGAATACTCCTCTTCACAAGAAGAAAAAGAGGTAAAAAATAACATCACAAACACCTCCTCCTTTAAGGAGAAGTAAGCGATTGTCTACTGAAATTAGTCATGCAATAGCTTGCGATCAATTGCATGTCCCTAAAAAGAAGAGGCACGACCAGAAACAACATTATATTGTAGCGGGCAATCATTGGAAAATGAGGTTCAACCATATGTAGAAACAATAGAAGAAAGTGAAAAAAAAACCAGTAAATCCCTTGAGTCTGAGAGGGAGGATGTGCCACTTCAGTCAGGATGAGTAGAGATAGGGGAACAATCGCCACACTATATGGGTGTTCAGGATGAATCTGTAGAACAATTGTCTCCCTTGGTTGCCATTGTTACTGAGCAAGGTTCATTTGAGGTACAGGATGGAGAAAAAATAACTAGTAATGATGTAGAAATTCTTAATTTTCCTTTTTCTACCAATATAGAGGTTGAGAAATTTGATAATAGAGAAACAGAGTTAGAAGAATTAAAAGCATAAATTATTCAGTTGAAATGAAAATTGCAACAAAATGAAGAAAAGGTGAATAAGAAAAAGAAAAAAATTAGCATGCAAACTAAACTTCTGATGCAAAAAGATCAAGAAATTGCAACTTTTAAGGTTCAAATAGAACAAAAAGATAAAACCATTGAATGGTTGTAGTTTCAAGTACAAGAGATTGATGGGAAAAATAAAGAATTTTTGGTTAGTTTATCTAAAAAAGATAAACAAATTAAGAATTTAACTAATAATTTGATGCAATCATTCACATCTTTTGTAAAAGAGTAGGGAAAACATAAATATGAGTTCAATGCATCTTTGAGCAAAATTGTTGAGTTAGAACAAGATTTGCAAGAAATTAATGTTAAACCAATAGTGGAGTCAAAAGATGTACAAACCAAACCAACCAAAATGGAGTGGTTTTAGGTTCACATTCCTCCATTGTTGGTTAAATGGATGGAAAGATGTTATTTCCTGAGACAAGTAGGGGCAGAGAATGCCAAACTTAAGAAGGAAATAGTTTTATTAAAAGAATCATATGATAGGCTTTATCAGGCTAAAACAGATGCATGCCAAATTAGGGAGTTATTATTAGCCTGTAGAAGACCATCCAGGTTGTATTCTATGTTTTTGAATGAGCAATTGCTAAGATGGAATTGTTGAGAATTTCTTGCAATTTGCCTCATGATCTAGATGATAAGCAATTTTTAAAAGCATTTAAAGAGGTAACACTTGTTCAACAAAACTTGCTTTGTGAATTCTTTGTACATAATATATTTTTAGAGAGACATACTAATTTATTTGTCAACCTCTTTGTTGGAGAAGTACAACTCAAAGCATTCATGTCCACTATGAAAAATTACATTCAGTGGCAGGAAAGGACCAAAGAGTATTTGCAAGAAGAAAGGACTGTGGGACTTCAAATGAGATACTCTAATAGAAAACCCTTTTCCTTTAAAGCTCAATTTCAAAGAATTAAGAGCTATGAAGCTGTGAGAAGTAAATATAATGATAATCTTCAGATTTTTTTTGAGAATTTCACAGTCTAGGGGCCAAAATTGATAGAAAAAGCATGGAGTGCCTGTGAGGAGAGGTACACTCCTCTACCTATATATCTTAAAAAGAGAGAGGTGATTTCACCTAGCAATATAAAGTGGTCCTACAGAAGGGATGAGGCATTGGCAGAGATACTACAACAACTTAAAATTGAATGGATAGGGATGAGGTATAGACTTCCATTACTTCTTCAGCCACCCCCTCCGGTACTTGTCACTACAAAGTAGAATCTTGAGAACTTACATTCATGGAAAGTAAGGGTAAAATACAACGCGGGTTTTCTTAGAAGTCCTGATGATTGGGATAGAGAAGTAGAGGATCCATATGACCTCAATGCCAAATACGATTAACTAAATAGGAACAGGGATATGGAAAGGCAGAGGACACAGTAGAGAGCAGGAGGACCTACTCAGGACTAGGAAGGGGAGAGTGATGAGGTATAAATAACCTCATGATTATAATAAGTCAAATACTCTTCCTTGTTTCTACCAATCACTTTAACCCTGCCAATTGTTTATTTTTAGGATTAATAATTACTTACTTTTTATAAAAAATGTATAAATATTTATTTCCTAAATCGATTGAAATTAGCTGACTAACGCTGATATAATGGTATAGTTTTCAATCATTGTATAGGACATTATGCATAATCGAGTGGACTTTAAGCGAACTTCAAATAGTTGAAGATAGAGTGTTGGAAGTCTAGGCATTGAAAATTCAGGAGTGCATAGTGGAACAAGTCCTTTTAATGCTTTCTGTTTAATTTCTATTTAAAAACTTTATGGCTCCATTCCGAGCCTTTAATATGTTTTATGTTATGGACCCCAGTCAGTTGGTTAGTTGAAATTCTATTAGAAGACTTTTTCAATGGTGATCTTCCACCATTCAAAATTTAAGATTTTGTTAGCAGTTTAGTATATATATGTAACCGCCAGAAACAATGCATACTTGATATCATTATGCTGTTATGATATACTTTGAACTATGTCTCTATGTTACACTTTTGTGATATGAATAAAATAAACTTTGTCAACCTTATTCTGAGTTGCTAGTTTTGTGTAATGGAATTATCATGGATGGATTCATTTTGAATATGCGAAAGTGATCTGAGTTAATTGTAGGCATACTTGAGAGTTGGCCACTCAAGGGATCTCATAGGATAGATAAGTATTTTCATTTTTAATGTTGTTTCCTTTATTATGTATATGATAAATTTGGATGAATGTTATTTGTGTGTGTTGAGGTCTATCAAATATTCCTATAGGTCGTAGTTTTGAATTTGCAATCTTTAATTTCTGTTTATTTGGAAATTCTAGAGCATCCACTCCTGTTGTTAGTTACAACTTGTCAAGTTTACTTACTGTTAGCAGTTAGTCATTAGTTGTTAGTTGTTAGTTAGTCATTAGTTGTTAGTTAGTCAAGTTTACAGTTTTACTGCAAGTGTTTCTTTTGAGGTAACTTATATTCTTTCTAGTTTAATTGTCTCATGATTTCTAGCTTAAATAACTCCATGCTTTCTAGTTAAATTTCTATTTACATCTGTTTCAATAATTAAGAAAATCTAAGAGAGATAGCCAAGATTTCCCCTATTGCATACAACCTTCGAACACTACTTAGTTGATATAATTGATATGTTTTCAACTAAAGCGATAGGACCTCACGATAGTCTGTCACTCCTTGTAAGGTTTCCATGAACAACCTTACTGGAACATCTTTATGTTCCACACCAAGAACACCACATACAATATAAAAAGCAACAATATATTCATCAAGATTTTATTTTCCATATCCATAGAATTTAGGGATGTTCTTATGTGAAACCCGAGGAAGTTCATGCAAAGGTGCCACAAAATGAAAAAGACCAAAGGCATTACCCCAAGGACCTTGTGGTGGTTGAGCTACAATTATTCCTTGATTGAAAGAAGGGAAGACAAACCTTTGAATTGGTGTTACAGCTAGAAGCTTCACTTGGAAGAGGTGATCTTACACATCGAGGAGGAAAAATCCTCGTGCACTACAAAGGTGATCTTTTCCTTGAAGGAATAATATCAAAGTTGTGTTTTTGCAACAATTCAAATATAGGATCAATTTACCCTGCACCCTTTGACTGCATGTATAGCTTCTATTTTCCAGAGTGTAGTCTTTGAAAAGAAATGAAAATCAGCATTAAAAAGATATATAAAAATTACAATAAGGCACTGGTATACTCGTCTAGTTCAATCGAAACTATGAGGCTTTGGTTGCATGATCATATCCCCAATAGAGTCACCAAAAAACTATTGTTGGGTGAATATTTTGTAATTCCTTTAACAATTACAAAATGGTAGTTTCATCCACAACTATGATGAGATTAATCTCTCCTCTCATAAAGGGGAGGCTCCCTTCTTATTGCTCTCTAAATCAACTAGAAATTAAACTAAGAGTATGTACACTACAACTATCCATGAGGGCGTCTCCATTAGCATACTCTCTTTTTTCAAAATAAGGGAAACGAGTTACAATAATGACCTTGATGTTCACTTTAAGTAATAAACTAAATAACACTAGTTGGTGCAATAATAGTCGATACCCAATTTTGTTAGTCGTAAGAATAACAAGAATGATACTGACAAATGATAGTAACTTGGAAAAATCCATGAAAACCCAAAGTCCTCTGTCACTTTCCACGATAGTTCAAACATAACAACGAAAAAAACTTACAGTTCAAAGACTCCAAGTTATTCCCAAAGATGATTCCAAAGAGTAACTCGTGTAGTAAGTTATAGCTCAAAGACTATCAATGAACAACACCAAAATCCATAATAATATAGCTGACAATTATAGCACAAAGACGACGAGTTCTCAACCAAATTCATATACAAAATATATAGCTCCAAATGCAATATGATAGAACAAAGTCTATCAGTACCAAATCTGAATTCCCCTTTAATAATGAAATAACATGCCACTATAGATCAACTTCAAGATGATATGACAAGAGAGACATAAGATCACTCTTACATACTACAAACGTGCTCCAAAATAAAGTTTAGAAGCAATCTGATTCTTTTATTGATTAAATTTCAATTTACACATTCAACTCAAATATTGCAAGTATGTTGTTCAAAATGGCAACATTTTGTTTCAATAGATCAAAAGGTCCAATTACAAAAGAAATCCCTCATATATATAGAGGAGAGTTAAGAGCTAATCTAGGAAATAAATAACTAAATTGACATATTCAACAAGAGAGTCCGATTTGATTTAGAACTTCTTTGTTTTTACATGTAATTACATTTTTGAAAAGGGCATGTAAATTTTTTGAAACTAATTACATAAAGCATGGAAATATTAAAAATTAAACAAGGCACATTCAGCTTTGTCCACCGTCCTTCTCCATGAAATCTTCATACTTCTTCATGATTGTTTGAACTTCATCATTATCAAGACTTGAAGTATGTTTGGAGATAGCTAAGACCCTTGTTATGGAATCCTTTACAGTGTTACAAGCTTTCTCATGCCTTCCTAAAAAACCTTTAGGTTTTCCAAAGTTAATTGAATATCCATAAACTTGTCCATTGCAACCACTGAGAAGGCTTGATCTTCAAATTCTCTTTGAACCATAATGGTGAATTCTTGCACAACTGCATCTGAGGAAAGGAATTTTTGGTTGTCATCAAGTAACTTGCAAGGAAGCTCTTCAACCCTATTGACAAGATTCAAATCATTGTCCTCATTGAATTCTTGAGCACTTTGTAAGTTGTTGATCAACTCCTTGATGATGTTCACTTTCTATATCTTAGTCTCCTTCACCTCAACAAATCCTTCCCTATTGGGAATGATCCCAATTTCCACTAATGCATCCAGTTTGAGCTTCTTCATTTTGGAAAAAGCTTGCAAACTGTCTTCCATGTATTTTTGTTCTTGGGATAGAGTATTAGTATTTTTGTCTAACTCTGATCTTATGTTTTTCATCTTTTCCATTTTCTCCATGAAGGACATTAAAAGTTGTGAACCTTGTGCAACCATTCGGTCTAAGAACTCATTGACTACCCTACTCCTTGTATACACTTTTTCCAACTTTTGGATGATTGGTTCCTCAATGCTCACGACCACAAGTTCAACTAACTTTGAAGATTGGGTAGTCTTTTGGAGTACTGCAACTAGTTGTTCTACCTTTGCTTTATATTGATCCTTCACATTTTTTACTTCATCAAATTTCTCTATGAGAGAATTCAGTGTGGATTGAGCATCCGCTTTAGCACTCTCATGAGTTATCTTTCCCAAGTCAACTCTTGTAATGGAATAATCAGAGATGTCCACTTCTTCCAAAGTATTGTTAGGAGGAGGTTGTGCCACCTCCTTATACCTATAACCTTTATCAAACAACAACCTGGAAAGGGTCTTGGCCTTTTTATTAGTTTTGGTCTTCACCAGTGATAGTTGCCCAAAATCGAAGTTGTCTAGGGAGACAACTTACTTCTTCCTGTTAGGTGTTTGGGATGAGAGCCAAGGTGGAAGCGGTGAGCTATCTTCAAGATTGGTAGCCATGGCTTGAGTCGATGTTGTTGCACTAACAAAATTTATTGTCACAATGGGAGAAGTGTTATTCAAAATGGAACTAGGAATTTCCACACTATAGACTTGCATAGACTCAGACATAAACTATTCTAAGCCGGATTGAGAAGTAATATCAAATGAAGGTGATGATAAACTAGGAAAAGACATAGGAGATCCTGAAACATTGTCCAAATCATGTTTGGAGCTATCAAAGATTGATCTCGAGGAAGGGGATGAATGAATGGATTGGACTGACACAGTTGGATGAACATTGACAGTGACTATAGAAATAATAGTGGTAGGAGGAATGGTAGAAACTGGTGAAGTCATAGGAGGAGGAGTAGGGGTAGATACCTGATGGTAATAAGTTTTGCAACCTAACTCAACGCTCTTGCAACTTTTTTTTTTTTGCATTTAGTCATGAGGGGCATTGAAATTCAACACTCCTGCATGGATGAAAAATTTCCTATTTCTAAAAATGAAATATTACAACTTGGACCAAATTACGAATTTTAAAAAATTGAAAAGGTTAAAGCTCGAAACAACATTTTGAGGCTAAATGACCACACACGAAGGAATTAATGTTTTTCCTTGTTTTGCATGCTTAGAGTACACAAGTTACGAAACATACAAGTTTCGTAGGGGTTATCCCACGAACCCCTACACCATGTGAATCCCTAGTCCTCCTCCTATGTCTTCACCAACTTCTACCATTTCTCCTACCACTATTATTCCTACAGTCACTGTCAATGTTCCTCTAACTGTGTCAGTCCAATCCATTCATTCATCCCCTTCCTGGATATCAATCTTTGATAGCTCGAAACATGATTTGGACAATGTTTCAGGATCTCCAATGTCTTTTCCTAGTTTATCATCACCTTCATTTCATATTACTTCTCAATCTGACTTAGAAAAATTTATGTCTGAGTTTGTGCAAGTCTCTAGTGTGGAAATTTCTAGTTCCATTTTTACTAACACTTCTCCCATTGTGACAACAAGTTTTGTTAGTGCAACAACATCGACTCAAGCCATGGCTGTCAATCCTAAAGATAGCTCACCGCTTCAACCTTGGCTCTCATCCCAAGCACCTAAGAGGAAGAAGCAATCCGTCTCCCTAGATGACTTTGATTTTAGGCAACTAGCACTGGTGAAGAAAAAAACTAAGAAAAAGGCCAAGACCCTTTCCAGGTTGTTGTTTGATAAAGAAGGTTACAAGTATGCAGAGGTGGAACAACCTCCTAGTGACAAGACTTTGGAAGAAGTGGACATCTTTGATTATTCAATCACAAGAGTTGACTTGGGAAAGATAACTCATGAGAGTGCTAAAGAGGATGCTCAATCCATACTGAATTCTCTCATAGAGAAATTTGATGAAGTCAAAAATGTGAACAATCAATATAAAGCCAAGGTAGATCAAGCTAATTAGTTTTGCAGACCCAAGGATATCAAAGCATTAATATTTTTCGAACTTGCAACTTTTTTTTTTCATTTAGTCATGCATGGGCACTGAAATTTAGCGCTCCTACATGGATGAAAAATTTCCTAACTCTAAAAATGAAATTTTACAACTTGGACCAAATTGTGAATTTTGAAAAATTGAAAAAGGTTGATGCTTAGAACAATGTTTCAAGGCTAAAAGACCACACATGAAGGCATGAATGATTTTCCTTGTTTTGCATGCTTAGAGTACACAAGTTACCAAACAGGAAAGTTTCATAGGTGTTATCCCACGAACCCCTACACCATGTGAACCCCTGCTCCTCCTCCTATGTCTTCACTAGTTTCTACCATTGCTCCTACCACTATTATTCCTACAGTCACTATCAATGTTCCTCCAACTGTGTTGGTCCAATCCATTCATTCATCCCTTTCCTCGAGATCAATCTTTGATAGCTCCAAACATGATTTGGACAATGTTTCAGGATCTCCTATGTATTTTTCTAGTTTATCATCACCTTCATTTGATATTACTTCTCAATTTGACTTAGAACAATTTATGTTTGAGTCTGTGCAAGTGTCTAGTGTGGAAATTCCTAGTTCCATTTTGACTTACACTTCTCCCATTGTGACAACAAATTTTGTTAGTGCATCAACATCGACTCAAGCCATGTATGCCAATCCTAAAGATAGCTCACTGCTTCCACCTTGGCTCTCATCCCAAACACTTAAGAGGAAGAAGCAAGCTGTCTCCCTAGACGACTTCGATTTTGGGCAACTAGCATTGGTGAAGACAAAAAATAAGAAAAAGGCCAAGACCCTTTCCAAGTTGTTATTTAATAAAGAAGGTTACAAGTATGTGGAGGTGGCACAACCTCCTCTTGACAAAACTTTGGAAGAAGTGAACATATTTGGTTATTCCATCATAAGAGTTGACTTGGGAAAGATAACTCATGAGAGTGTTGAAGTGGATGCTCAATCCACATTGAATTATCTCATAGAGAAATTTGATGAAGTCAAAAAGGTGAAGGATCAATATAAAGCCAAGGAAGATCAACCTAATTAGTTTTGCAGACCCAAGGATATCAAAGCATTAATCTTTTTCGACCTTGCAACTTCTTTTTTTTTAGTCATGTGAGGGCACTGAAATTCGACACTCTTGCATGGACGAAAAATTTCCTAACTCTAAAAATGAAATTTTACAACTTGGAACAAATTACGAATTTTGATAAATTGAAAAAGGTTAATGCTTGGAACAACGTTTCGAGGCTAAAGGACCACACACAAAGGCATGAATGATTTTCCTTGTTTTGCATGCTTAAAGTACACAAGTTACAAAATGGACAAATTTCATAGGGGTTATCCCATGAACCCCTACACCATGTGAACCCCTACTCCTCCTCCTATGTCTTCACTAGTTTCTACCATTGCTCCTACCACTGTTATTCCTATAGTCACTACCAAGGTTCCTCCAACTGTGTCAGTCCAATCCATTCATTCATCCCCTTCCTCGAGATCAATCTTTGATAGCTCTAAACATGATTTGGACAAAGTTTCAGGATCTCCTATGTCTTTTCCTAGTTTATCCTCACCTTCATTTGATATTACTTCTCAATCTGACTTAGAGAAGTTTATGTCTGAGCCTGTGCAAGTCTCTAGTGTGGAAATTCCTAGTTCCATTTTGACTAACACTTCTCCCACTGCGACAACAAATTTTGTTAGTGCAACAACATCAACTTAAGCCATGACTGTCAATCTTGAAGATAGTTCACCGCTTCCACCTTGGCTCTCATCCCAAACACCTAAGAGGAAGAAGCAAGTCGTATCCCTAGACAACTTCGATTTTAGGCAACTAGCACTAGTGAAGACAAAAACTAAGAAAAATTCCAAGACCCTTTTCAGGTTGTTGTTTGATAAAGAAGGTTACATGTATGCAGAGGTGGCACAACCTCCTCCTGACAATACTTTGGAAGAAGTGGACATCTCTGATTATTCCATCACAAGAGTTAAATTGGGAAAGATAAATCATGCTCGAGTGCTAAAGTGGATGCTCAATCCACACTGAATTCTCTCACAGAGAAATTTGATGAAGTCAAAAAGGTGAAGGATCAATATAAAGCCAAGGAAGAACAACTAACTGTTGAGATATGGTGTTGTACATCATTGCATAAAATGATTTATTATAATGTTGTAATTAAATAATTATTTATTTGTGATGCACCTTGGTGGTGTGGAGAATCACACTAGGTAATTATTTGGAGACCACTTGATGTTGTATTGTAACATTGTATTATTATTTAATGTGTGGGAGACATGTGATAATAATTTACTATTGGGGAAATATTAAATAATGTGATGTCTTAGTACCCAATATTAAATAAGGGGTTAGTGGTTCTGTATTCACATGGTTTCACCTTACCACTAGTTGTATTTTGTGTGAGCTCGTGTCTATAAAAGCAAACACATGTGTAATGGTTTAGGTTGGTCGAGTGGGTTGGCTGTCATTATTGATTCTTCTTGTGGAGTGAATTTGTGAAGCATGGTATGGGATGTGCGGATTCATACTTGGAAACATGGGAATGCATTGGAGGGCTTGATGCTTTAGAGGTATTCTTCGTAACTCTTGTATTATTTTATTGCTGAATAATATGGAGTATGGATGCTTTTGAAGCCGGGTTTTTCCCTCTTGAGGGTTTTCCCAAGGTAAATCTTGTGTTATCTTGTCACTTGTCTATTTGATTTACGCATTTGGAAAACTTGTATGCATGTTTATCTCTCATGGGTTATGTAAGAAATGATTTAAGATTGTGGGTTTGAATGCAATATTTCCTAAGTGGTATCAGAGCTTTCATGGTTGAAGAATTTTTGTTATAACCCTAGTTTGAGAGTTTTTGCAAAGTTGAAGCCATGGAAATGCATGTAGGGTTTGAGGAATTACAAGATATGAAACACATGTTGCAGGTGTTTTCATATTTGGGCTTTTGGGTTGTCAAGATTTGTTGGGTTTATTGCATATATCTGAAGTTTTCCAAATTTGTGTGCAAAAGGGTTTCTTGGTTTGAGTTTGAATATGAGGGTTTTGTATGGGAAATTTCATAGATGACCTCTTCAGACAAAATGGACCTCATGGTTGGATTCAGGTTGGCCGAGAGACGAATTTTGACATAAAATTTGACCTATTTTGGAAAAGTTGAAAAAAAGGCAATTTTTTTTAGGAAAAAGGCCAATTTTCCCATGTGCAGAAAAAAATTAATAAAAAAAATAAATCCGAAAAAATAATTCTGTAGAAAATTTATTTATGTCGGGTTTGTGAATTTTTTTTAAATACCTGCAAAATAGAAAAGAGCTGAAGGTGAGAATTCTTTTTAAATAGATTAAAAAATAAATAAATAAAAGTTTATTGTGGGGTGTTCGGCCCCACCCCGTACGTAGATAGCCTCCTGTTGTAGGTGGTACCGGCAGGGTACTACTGGTACGAGGTGTCAACCTTGCTGACAATCCCTGTTGGCCATCACCGATGACTACAACCAGTCTGTGGGTGCCAACAAGTAAAACCTAAACACCCGTTCAAAATTTTTAATGAAATTTTTAAAAATTTAAAATCCACCACTTGAAATAATGTCCGTTGGACTTCAAACAATTTCAAAGCCATATTTAAAATCTAGTCAGGTTCGGTAGGGGGGGAGGGGAAAATTTTTGTTTGGAAAAATTAAATGAAATTTGATAAATATTTGGAGTCTGCCGCCCTAGCTCCACCTGAGCGCTGCCCAGGCACCAACGCCACTGGTGGAGCCACCAGGCCACCACCCAACAAGCCTAATAGTGCATTTTACAATAGTTTTTTTTTAAAATTGCATAACTTTTTCCCAATATGTTGGATTTTTGACTTCTTGTAGTCATTGGAAAACTGGTTCCGAGCACTATGCAGTGGTATAGGTTTGGTTCCTTGATTTTTCCATTTTGACATGTTTTTGGAGCCTAGAAGTCAGATGTTCTCGTTTGCATGGTTTTGGTCATAACTTTTTCATACGGAATTGGATTTTAGATTTTGAAGAGGTGTTGGAGACAATTGTAGTGTACTACATAGTGGTTTAGATTGTTTATCAGTTTAAGGAGCTAGTTGAGCTTGGTACCTGTTTGATCGCTTGTAGGAGCTTGAGATTTAGGGTGATTGTGTGAGCATTCAGATGATTCAAGAGGTGAAACCTTGAGGGAGTACATGTTTTTATATGTTATTTATGATGCTACAACTGATTATCAGATTGGTTCTTTTAGGTACAGGTTTACAGGTGATTTTCAGAGTTGGGACTTTGATGGTGACAGGTACACAGGTTGTCTTCAGTTTTGAGGACATGGTTGGACATTGTTTGAGACTTGGAGTCTTGTATGGGTGATAGTTGAGTGCAGGTACAATGATGGCTATGGTTATGGTGTCATGGATATGCAGGTACATTTGAGGCATTGGCACGACATGATCATGTATATGGTGTTTAGTGGTGATATGGTTTGATGTTAGGAGATTGTTTTTATCTTGATGCTTATTTGGTTCCTTGACTATGATTACTCATTTGTGGACATGTTTGGAAAATTAGATCAATGGTTGATTTGGTGTTTGAGTCTTGATGTTTATAGGATTACCTTATTTGATATCTCAAATTTTCAAGTTACTAATATGATGGTGAGTTTGCATGTTTCAGTGGTTGGGTCTACGAGTTATGAAGTTGTATGGATTGATCACCCATTTAGTTACAATGGGATGACTAGGATGTGGACTATCTATATCCACCAGGTTTGATTCCTTGTTGTTGCATATTTCATTAGTTGGCCTTTTCTGTGGTCAATTGTGCATTAGTATGTTATTTTGGGATTGAGAGGATGGATGATTTGAGTACTTGATTAGTCAATTCATGGGACTTGTAGCATGTGGTTTGATCACGATGTCATGATAGCTTGTTACATTTATTAGTTATACACTTTTAGTGGGATATTTTGATAGTGATGACTTGGCAGTGTTGGATTGGATTGGTTTGTGATGTTTTGATGGCGAATGGATGTATCTTCTTGGCTTGGAGATATTGGTTTACTTGTATGTTATTGACATTGTAGTTAAGTGTGTGTAGACCTGGATGATCTTCATGGAGAGGATGGTAGTCATGATGTCATGTGTAGCTCATATCATGGTTCACTGGGAGTTTTTGGCATAGACGTGGATGCATCATTTGTATGGTTATCTTCATGTGATTGGAGATATGGTTTCTTGGTTTAGAGTGTATTTGTTATGATGTCATGTTATACTCTTGATACTAGTTTAGAGTTAGGAATATTACATGTTCTCTTAAGACCAGGATGTATGTTATGGCACATGTGATCTCCTAGGAGGAGACGGTTAGATCATGTTGTCATGATAGGTTCCTGATTCTATGGTTGGAGCTTTGACATTGATCGTGTTAGTTCTTTTTGTATTGAGTACATTGATCATTTTCTTGATTACTTCATGATGGTGCTATGTTGCATTTGGAGTTTGGCATGTATTTATCGGTTATAGGTGCTCATGGATACTTAGAGATGTAGGTGATGGTTGGAGTTCTCTTTTGATTAGAGACATTTGCTTGAGATGGTTACTCTTTGGAGGTTTCAACAGGAAGACCGAGGAGCTTTCACCTGGTATGGACCAATAGAGTAGATTGTACTTGGAGTGAGTCATGATGACTTGGTTATCCTAGAGGAGCATTCTCATTCCCCACTCTTGGTCTACTCGACAGTTTATGATTTGAGAGGTATTTTCCCATTATATCTTTCAGATGTGTTATGTTTCATGCTTTGATTCTCATGGGATTGTGTTGATTCATGGTGATTGTGGATACTTGTTTGAGGATGGTTTAGCATGAGTTTATATGCTTTATCTTTCATAGATATGGATCTTGAGCTATGGATAGTTAGTTCTGGAGGATTCATTTTGAGGGATGTTATGGCATGGTTATCTCCTTGTGCATTTAAGTTTATGATATCATTCTTTGATGAGGATTGTTAGGAGATGGTTTATGGAATGATTTCTAGTATTTTGGGGATGATTACTATGAGTTTTATCTTCTTGATTTGAGAGGCTTACATCCATGTTGGAATTGTTACATTGTTTCATATGTTGTACTTGATCTATGAGATTGAGTGATATGAATGTTGTTGAGGCTTTTCGTTTGGGGTTGGTTAGGAGATCATACTTGACACAACAATACACTTTAGGGGTGTTAGTAGGAGGACATTATGGTTTATAGGTATCTCTATTCATGGTTTCTCCTTGGATTTTTATGTTTTAGGAGGATGGTGGCAACATGTTGTGAGAGATTATGTAGCTTCTTGGGTTGCATGTTTGGATCATTGTTATTGTTCTTGGTACTTCATGCTTTGATTTATTTATCACATCTTGATATAGTGTTGATTGGTAGACTTGATATGCTTTAGCATTACCTATGCAGTGGGAGTTCCTGGATATGTATGTTCTTCATTGACATGTTTGATACAGGGATCTTGATTGCAGTTTAGAAGTTGCATATGTTCTTGGAATGAGTTTATTGATATATTGATACCTTAGAGGTATGGATGGTTGGATGTATTAGCATGTGCTGTGGATGCTATTTCTGATCGTGTGGGTTTTTTAGTTGACAACAACTTGGTTATAGCCTTTGTTATCACTTGGATTTTATGCTTGTGCTCATGGATTGGTGCATCTTCATCGTGGCATGTTCATTTTCTTCCATAGGTGGCACATTGGGGGCTAAGAAGAGTTCTTGCTTGATATGGTGGTCACTTTGTTCTTATTGCAAGTATCTTGGTGGATCACGAGAGTATGTTACAAATTCATGTGGTTTCATGGATGGCTATAATGATGTATATCATGCATTGATCCCTTATGCAATGTATACAAGTGGGAGAATGTTGAGATATGGTGTTGTACACCATTGCATAAAATGATTTATTATAATGTAATTAAATAATTATTTAGTTGTGATGCACCTTGGTGGTGTGGATAATCACACTAGGTAATTATTTGGGGACCACTTGATGTTGTATTGTAACATTGCATTATTATTTAATGTGTGGGAGACATGTGATAATAATTTAATATTGGGAAAATATTCAATAAATGTGATGTATTAGTACCCAATATTAAATAAGGGGTTAGTGGTTTTGTATTCACATGGTTTTGTGGTACATGTTTTCACCTTACCACTAGTTGTATTTTGTGTGAGCTTGTGCCTATAAAAGCGAACACATGTGTAGTGGTTTAGGTTGGCTGAGTAGGTTGGTTGTCATTATTGAGTCTTCTTGTGGAGTAAATTTGTGAAGCATGGAATGGGATGTGTGGATTCATGCTTGGACACATGGGAATGCATTGGAGGGCTTGATGATTTAGAGGTATTCATTGTAACTCTTGCATTGTTTTATCGTTGCATAATATGATGGAGTATAGATGCTTTTGGAAGCTAGGTTTTTCCCTCTTGAGGGTTTTCCTAGGGTATATCTTGTGTTATCTTGTGGCTTATCTATTTGATCTATGCATTTGGAAAACTTGTATGCATGTTTATCTCTCATGGGTCATGTAGGAAATGATTTAAGATTGTGGGTTTGAATCCAATATTTCCTAACACTAACTGCAGTACTCCAAAAGATTACCCAGTCTTCAGAGTCAATTGAACTTGTGGTTATGAGAATTGAGGATCCAGCCATCCAGAAGCTGGAAAAAGTGTATACAAGGGGCAGGGTAGTCGGTGTGTGAGGCATAGCTAATATTTTAAATGATATGTTTATTTAATAAGATGATTTGATAATGCATTTTGGATAAAAGATTAATTTTCACAAAATGAAATACTTTTATATTATTCTAGATCGTATAATTATTTAATATTAATGTTACATTTAATGTTTTGAATTATAATTTTCAGAAGTACTAATGTCTCTCACAAGATGTTGCAGGTGGGCAGTCTAGGTCCTTGAATTTTGGAGACAAAGCCTACATACTAAATGTTTATTATTATTTTTAATTTGGTCAAGGGATTTTAGTGTTGGGGTGCAAATTGATTTGTGTGTGTAAAGGGAAATATGTTTTCATTTGTATAATATTTTCATTTGGATTAATTTTTAAAGGAAATATGAATGGTTGGGGGAAAAGGAAATGAAAGGTTGTTCTCTTATTTATTGTTTGCTTCTGGGTGGAATAGGGGATGGCGAGAAAGAATTGGTAATCTTGGGAAAGTGGATTGGGCTGATCCTAACTTAGGCAACCAAGGGATGCTTTCTATTTGTGTTGTTAATGGATTCTTGATAGTTGCTAATTGTATTGGTGGTTTTTGTGTTGTTATTGAACTGTGCCTTAGAGGGTCTGGGTGTGTGACAGGATATCGTTAGGTCCTAACACTTTAGTGAATAAACACATCAATATATCGACCGAGGAGTGTCCAACGACTGTATGCAATAGAGGACATCTCAAATTCTCTCTTAAGCACGAATCTACTGAAAATGAATCTATCTAGAAAGCAGGAAAATGACTCAAATCAGAAAATAGAAAACTAAGAATCTGAAAAGCATCACCATTAAACTAGAAAGCATAGAAACGATTAACCTAAGGAATGCGTAAATTGTTGAAGAAGTAAAGCATGTAAAGAAATTAGGAAACATTTATCTAATGCATAAAATCACAAGCCAACTGCTAATCATAAAACCATTAATCAAAATCAACTGGAGAAAGGTGCTCTAGACACTCAAATGCTAAGCTCAGAAGCTACAGACTCAGTTACGACCTGCAGGCTTGACACTAATAGTTTAACATGTACCAATGAAAATAAAATGCAAATGTAAATTTTATTCTATCAAAGGAAAATGTAGAACATGAAACACATACTTATCTATCTATCTATCTCTAACCCTCAATTGGCTAGCTCATGGGTATATCTACTGCTACTTTAGATCACATGCACTAGAAAAATCTCTCTGTTACTTCATTCCACAGATGCATCCATGTTACATAGTTATTCAAAGAGTGGCGGAAAAACTCATATTCATATGGTAGTTTTTACTCAAAAGACAAATTGACAGCATAATGATAATCTTCTTCTCATTATTTGTAACAGTTACATACTTATATGAAAAACGACTAACATAATCCTACTTTTCAGTTGATCAAGTCTTTCAACAGACTGCCCATAGTAAAAGGGACTTAAAAGCCCATGATATACAATATTAAAGAGGCTTCACATGAGCCATAAAGTCTTTGAAACTAAAAAATAATAGAATTATAAAGACTTGGCCAAAACGTGTGCTCCTAGAATTTTGGTGCCCGCTCGCTAGTTTTCAAAAGTATGAGACTCGCATTCATTTCCCTTCTGACTAGAATATTGGATGGCGATGAAGTTGACCTACGAAATACTAAAGATTAAACCATTAAATCGGCATAAGTTAGTTTAATTTAATCAAATCCAAGAAATAAGTTTGTACGATTATTCATAGAAAGGAAAGCAATTATTTTTCCTAAAGGTAATAAATTGGTAGAGTGATTTGGGCTGGAAGGTTTATATTTGTATATTGAGGCCATTATGTTGATGAGGTTATTTTTACCTCATCATTTCCTCCCCTTCCTAATTTTGAGCAGGTCCTCCTGCTCTGTGGTGTGTCCCCTGTCCATCATTCCTTCTATTCATTTCCTCATATTTAGCACTGAGATCATACACATCATCTACCTCTAATCTCTAGATTCCTCAATAATCCCTGATGAAAAGTGACCCTTTGTTTCCATCTAGAAAAATTGTCTTCACTTTGGTCTAGGTTGTTGTACACTGAAGGTGGTGGGGAAAGAAGCAAGGGAGGTCTATACCTCATACCAATCCAATTGGTCTTAAAGTCCTCCAGAATTTTGATCAAAGCTCCTGCTCTTCCGTAGGACCATCTGATATTGAGAGGTGAAATTATTTCCCTCTTTTTGAGATGCATTGGAAGAGGGGTGTACCTTTCTTTACATGCATGCCATGCTGGTCCTATTAAATTTGGCCCCTATTCTTGAAAGTAATCATGACACACCCTGAGGTTGTTATCGTATTTGACCCGTGCTTCTTGTTTACTTTTGCCACCTAGAAACTGTTTCTTGAAAGAGAGAGGCTTCCTATGAGGGTATCTTATTTGCAACCCTACAATATTTTCTGCCTGAGCATACTCTCTTGATCTGTCTTGCCAGTGAATTTGGTTTCTCATAGTGGACATGAATGATCTTAATTCTGCTTCTCCTACAAAGAGGTTAATAAAGAAATCTGTATACTTTTCTAGGAGAAAATTGTGAACAAAGAATTCACACAACAAATTCTACCGTTCAGGGAGTGACTCAACAAATATTTTTACAAATTCCTTGACATCAGGGTCATGAGGTCGGTTTTGGCGAATTCTTTGCAACTTCCATCTCAAAAGTTGTTCATTAAGAGACATGGAGTACAACCTAGATGGTCTTCTACAAGCTAGGAGCAATTCACCAATTTCACAGGCATCTTGCTTACCCTTATATGCCCGATGGAAAGATTCTTTTAACATGACGAACTCCCTCTTTAACCTATTGTTTTCAAATTCTACATATTTCAAGAGGTAACAATGCTCTATCCATTTCATAAGCATTGGGGGAATACATACCTGGAACCAATCTATAATAATAGGTTCAGTTTGTGTCCCTTTTGATTCCATAATTGGTTGAGTATCACTCTCTTGTAAACTTTGTTCTAGCTCCACAATTTTACTCACAGAGGCATTCAACTCAGCTTTCTGTCAATTCTTTTCTTCTTCAAAGGCACTGAATAATTGCATAAAATTATTTTTCAAATCTTGAATACATTTTTCTTTTTCACACAGAACATCCTAATTATGCTTGCCCTGTTGATTCCATTGCTGGATTTGGAATTACAACCGCTCAATAAGCTTGTATTTTTTCTCCATTTGTGCAGTTAATTTTACAATTTCTTGATTCCTTTTATGGACAATGGCAATGTGCACCTCCATTTCTTCTTTTTGTTGATTAATTTGTGCTTCGTCATCCTGCAACCTGGACCTTAACCCTTCAATTTTTGTCTTTAGTTTTTCTAATTCCTCATTTCTTCGATTGGATTCTTCCGCCCCTGTGTCCATAGAGAAGGATACATGAGGGATTTATTCATCAAGATGAGACACATTTTCCTCTTTGTTGTCTTTAGGAAGGGATGAATAAGGAACTTCTTCCACTTTTTCATCAATATGGGGTGCATTTTCTGTTTCAGTGCTCTTAGGAAGCACTTCTTCTACTTCTTATGTATTCTCAATATTAGGCATACTTCCTTCTTTAGTTTCTTCAGGTAAGGAGGAGCAAGGAATTTCTCCATCCATATGAGGTCTATCCTCTTCTTCATCAATATCCATAGAGAAAGATGCATGAGGAGTTGCCTGAGGCACTCTTTCCACAAATTCAAGTATATTGTCCAACTTGTCAAGGAAGGACGAGAATCCTCCCGCAGGTTCATCTTCATTTTGTTCTGAGTGCAACGATTGTGCTTTCTCCCCTTCCTACTCTTCAGATGATAGGGTTTCTTTGTCCTCTTCCTTGGGAAGTTCCTCCTCTTGCTTTCCTGCTTCATCAATTTCCTCATTATCAGGTGGACTGTCAATTTATACCACCTTTACTAGAGTCCTAGCCTTTTTCCTTTTTGAAGTACTGCCTATATCTTGGGGTTCAATTTTAATGACCCTTGAAGATAACCGTTTACTCCTCTGTAGAGGAGGAGTTATTTGAAAAACAAATTTACTTCATTTCTTTTTCTTTCAAGGGGGCTTCTCATCTTCTCTGGAATGCACAATTCCCACCTCCTCTTCTTGTCATAGGGTTTGTAATTCTTTTGGCAAGGATTCTGGCGTAGCACCACTGGGAGCCGTGGAGGTATATTGGGACTCAGGGCCGCCTAAGGCCTCTAAGGAGGGTTCTTCTACAGATTGCTCCTTTTTTTATAGGATTCCCCTTCCTCAAATGACCTCCCTGGTTCGTCATTTTCAAATTTCCATAGGAACCTTTGCCACTTCTTCTTTGGCTTATTGCGGAAATGATATTTACATATTAGTTGTATCAAACCATGATGTTTAAGGGGCCCCATCCCAATTTTATACTTTTCTATCATAGAGGTGACTGAATGGCAGAGAAAGGATGGTAGATTTACCCTAAGGGTAGGGTCCTCAATGCCATGGCATAAATGAGTCAGCAGGCAGAAAGGGGGTCCCACTACTGTAGTCATTTGTCCCTCACAAGTGAAATATTTTATAATCCAGGCTACAACAGACCTCCAGGGTTCTGGAATAGACATTCTATGAATTCCCTTATTTTCCCCCCTGGTGCTTATGGTCAGTACAGGTTGGGGTTCCCCTTCCCTATGGAACAAATCTATTAAATTTTGATAAGGGACGTGGGTATTTTCATTCAAATGAATCCCTTTATTTTCAAGACCAGAAAGACAAGCAAGGACTTTTGTACTTACCCAGAATGGTTTTCCATGCACCATAGTCTTCCCATCTGCAAAATTCTCAACAAATTCCTTCACCAGCTACTTTGTGTGCCCTTCGAATTGTTTCATGAAGTCTAGCCATCCAACCCTTTGAAATAAAGCGGCTATATCGCTTAATGCTAGCAATGGTGTTGCAAAATTTGGCTCAGACTTTTTCTTATTGCCTCCCATCTCCCTTGCTTCCTGGTGAAATTTTTCAGAACTCTAGAATGCTTGCTTCTTTGAATTACAGACAGAGAAAGAGTTATGTGTCGATATACTCGACGGGGAAAGAATTAATTATCAGCTTTCTTGTCAACTTACTGTATCATTATGACGACCTTTCATAGGGAATTACAACTACTGCCATACTCTCACCAATTTTGTGTAAAAGGGCACAAGTTTAAAAATTACAAGGGGAATAGATCATGCCAATTAACTAACCTTTATTCAAAATAAATACTAACCCTTCTAATAAATAAATTCACACATACCTTAGGTCTTGTCGTTAGATCAAACGTCACTTACTTGTGTTGACGTAATTGGATAGTTATATGGTTGGCGAGGGTGGCGGCGAATATTAATGGCGTGGATGGGATGGTTGAAGTAAGGACAAAAAATATTATGACAAAAAGGGTGTCATAATAATTTTATTTATTATGGAAATATTTTATTTGATATGGCAGAGTAATCATAAGGGAGCGGATCTGAAAGTGGCATTAAAGAATGGACATGTGCGAAACTTAGGAAAAATAAGAGTAATGTGACCGAAGTAGAGAAGAAGAGAGTTCCAAAATTATTTTAGACAGATGTCATCAGAACAAAGTAACTAAATTGAGGATTTTGGAGCATTGTTGAAAGATGCAGCCAGAGCAACAACCAAAATTTCTGGAGCATCCGAGCACATTCCAAAGCATCATTGAAAAGATGTAGCCAGAAGAGAAACAATAGAATTCTGGAGCATCGCTGAAAAGATGCAGCTGGAAGAGAAACAACATAATTCTGGAGCATCGCTGAAAAGATGCAGCTAGAAGAGAAACAACAAAATTCTAGAGCATCGCTGAAAATATGCAACCAAAAGGAAGAAGATTGTGACACTTTGGCCTTGACTCCCCAAAGCACAATTGGATGATGCATCAAAATGCAGGATTAGGATAAGAAGTGGAACCAATCTGATGTAAGGATTCCAGAGTATTGCAACAATAATTCTGGAGCATCGTAGCAGGGTGCGCCAGAGTTGGGTTCGCCAAAAGATAAAGTCCTGCAAAATGTAAACAAAACTTTAGCCAAGCCCAAATGATGGAGTTGATGAGAAAATTGAAGAAATTTTTAGAAAAGGTAATCAATTGGCAGAGTGATTTGGGATGGAAGGTTTATATTTGTATATTGAGGCCATTATGTTGATGAGGTTATTTTTACCTCATCAGTGTGTATAAGAAGCCGATCTCGCCTAAGGGCTAAGAGCCTCCTTTGTGTGGGGTTGAGGAGGGTGCAAAGCCTCTCTTTGGGATGGCTGATCAAATATGAAAGTATGGAATCATGATGATATGGGAAAACCATGGCCATTGGTTATTGTAATGAATGGATGTGGGTTGGATGGTGGTGGTAGTGGGTAGAGATGATTGGATGGATGTTAGTGGTGGTGTGTGGAGGTTTGAGGATGAATGGTGGTGGTTGGGTTGGGAGATTGTTGGATGGGTGGTGGTGATTGTATGTTGTGAATGAAGTTGTATGTGGAGTCGATTGCTTTGTTGTTTCCCCAAGAGGGAAGGGAATCCCCCTTCTACCCCTTAAAAATAATTCGGTGAATGAATTCATTGTGTGTGAGTCATTGTTAATGATTATTTGATCTGTAACTTGGAAATTAGGTTTTTGTCTCCCGCTCAGGGGTGGACTTTTCAGTCCTATGGCTAGGAGGAGAGCAGGACTGAGTTGCTTGGCTGGGCTTAACTAGCACACACTAAGGTACTTTGACCACTTATGTGGCAGATGTGGGCCCCTTCCTCTCGCCAGCGCCCATTTTCGTTCCCATTCAAACAATAGTCTCCGTTAATTTCAGTTTAAATTGTTCCCGTGCGGAAGTCAGTGGATGCATTGATTGCATAAAACAAGAAGTCAGAGCAACAAGGTATCAAAACAAAAAAATGGTTGATGCAACTGCGACATTGGGAGCTTCAGAATAGGGTATGGACAACCATCAAACCATAATGGAAGACAAATTATTGTCAATTATTACATCCTAGTAGAAATGTATGCAAAATGTGGTAGCATAGACAAGGCACGTGAACTGTTTGAGCAGATGCATCAAAGAAATGTGGTCGCATGGATGCTATGATTGCAGGATATGCACAAAATGCATTTGGTGAAAAGGATTAATAAACTTTCGATCAAACTTGATTCACAAGTGTAAAGCTAGACTGCCCAACCTTTGCCAGCATCCTCCCAGCTTGGGCGAAAATGGGAGATTTGGAACAGGGTATGGACATCTAGAGGAATTTTCTAGAATGTTGTAGTTGCAACCGCCCTGGTAGAAGTGTAATAAGCATATACAATGCTCGTGAACTGTTTGGAAAAATGCCTCCAATATTTTTTTGACAGAATGTTAGGATTGCAGGATATGCAAAATGTGGAAGCATAGACAAAGCATGTAAAATGAGAGAAGAAAGAATCTAAAACTAGTTCCAAAGAAAGTCTGTGACATTTTCTTTTGTATCATTCAAACATTAAGGGCCTAGGGAATGTACAAAGCTTAGCAAACCATTAGATAATGTTCTTCAAACCTTCCTAATAATTTGGTTTCCCTTAATTTCATTAATCTATTGGATTCCCTTAATTCTATTAATCTATTGGATTCCTCTAGCAGATTATCTAAGAGTTATAATGAACAATCATTCTACATTTTTCATAGGATTAATATTGGACACCATACATATATTTGTACGATATTCAAGCATAATTTTGTAGATCAGATTATTGATAATAATGTGATTAATGTTGATGAGGAAATTGTTTGGTTGATCCACTAACATAAAATTGGAAAATTTATGCTAATATTTTTCCATTGCATACACAATCTAGTAATATTGAACACTAATAGATATTCAAGCATCTTACTAATTGTATGATGTATACACATATGAACAAAGATCTTATGGATACAAAGCATGTTTGTTCCTCTTCCGACACTTCTACAAAAATCTACATCCCTATTCCTCAATTTCACCTCCATATGTACCTTCAATTATTTCATTTTATAAGGAGATCCCAAGCCACAATTATTATGGTCCACTTTATGGTCATGGTTTTCTTCATGCTCAACAATGTGAAGGTATTCACATTAATCTAGTTGTTTAGTATAACGTATGCATAGAAGAATTTGATATAATTGAGACTTTAGAATCAAACAATTATACACATTTATGTGTTTCTCTAAACATAACTAATGACATTCTTGTGGACACTTTGGGGAGTATTGTCTTTCCCTTCACGTGGGCTTAAGGGGGTGCATGAATTTCTACATATCATTCCTTCATTGGCTAGATTTTGTATTTTACTTGGGAGAGATTAGTTACAATAGTTAAATGTGATACCCTCTATGATACATTAATGCCTAGAAAATATGTTCGTCAAGAGAAAATTGTGAAAGTGACGAGAGATACATATGTACCTATTTTCAAGTCAACTACTTCAAAATTGAAAATTATGTTGTCACTCTCAAGGACATTTTTTATGACTGCAAAGGCAAGGAACATCACATAGAAACTCCTTATGAAACCAAATATAGAATTCATTAATAATAACAAACTCATGTGCAAGAAAATAGTCAAGAAATTTTAAAAGGGAAAATAAGGAGAAAATTAAACCCTCATAATTTCCTCCTAATATGCCTTTAGAACAAAAACCATCTTATAACTCTTTTCCTCCATCAGTAAATAAATAATAACATAATTTTATTCCTTCATATGTACCTAAGCAAGGATGATTTCCTCCTTATGCTCCAAAGAAGAATAAGAGAAAAATTTAACAATTCCATTGTGGCTTCTTTTAAAAGTGCTACTTCTATATGGAATCCAAAGAAGAAATATAACATTAAAAGAGAACAAGTGAATTTGATCCCACAAGTACAATAACAATATTACAAAGGGTCTTTCTCCTATTCTACATATATCAAGCACATTGAATGGCATCATATCATGCTGAAATTTAAAACATTAAAGATGGTTGCAAACCACATAAATAAGATGATAATAATGCATTAGATGATAATCCATATAATATTATTGGTTGAGATTTGGAGCTTTTGTAGAATACATACATGTCTATATACTTTACAATATTTTAATGGTGTCCCCTTGTTGGGTATATCTTTTGGCATTAAATTCCATTTCCATACTATATTTTAATAAAAACTTCAATTATGATGATTACATTAACATTTTTACGTGTTACTAACATTATCATTCTTGTGATGATTGCAATATTTTTAAGATATTCCAAATGATCAATTACATTTTATAGTCGAGGCATTTCACACTTGAAAATTATCTTGGACACTCTCAAGGATATTTGTTATGGTTGTAAGAGTAAGTAACAATAAATAGTTGTTTCTTATGAACACAAATAATTTATTAATTATACCAAAGGAATTTATGACAAAGAACCAATAAAAATTTAATAAAAGAGGAAAAATAAGGAGCAATGAAGCCCTCTGTATTGCCTCCTAATGCTCTTAAGCATAAAAACCAAATTATAACCATTTTTCTCTACCCATAAAGAAAGAGAAAGATAATTTCATTACTCCACATATTAAAAAAAAGGAATATTTCATGTTCATTCCCCAAAGAAGAATAAGGAATCAAATTTCAACAATCCCAATACCAACTTATTGGAAGACACTAGTTCCACATGGGTTCCAAAGTAAAATCAAAATATTTGAAAAGAATAAGTAGAGCCCACTCCATGAGTAAAATATCAAGTATATCTACTATTCTACATATGTCAAGCATAGTTAATGACATATTATATCACTATCAAATTGAAAATATTAAAAGTGTTTGAAAACCATTGAGATGAGAGTAGTCTATTAGATGTTGATCCACTTAATGTTATCATTTGAGATTTGGATCTTTTACAATCCTTTTTTGGCAATTCAAGTTAGGGATGAGGGCCCTCTCTCATTCTATAATATAGTATAATATAATTTACACATAAATATTGTATTGATGGTAGACATGATTGAGATATTACATATTTTCTATATCCAAAATGGATGTAGGACAAGATAGTGATAAAACCCAAGATACAATTTTTTTTAAAAAATGATAAAAATGATTGAGAAAGAAAGCCACACAAATAGACTAGAATCATTAGAAAATAGAAATAGTAAAAACTATGGTTGAGAGAAATACAAAAAGGAGCTTATATGTTCCACAAGGGACTATCTATATACAAAATTTTATTAGATATTATCATAATTGATAAACATAGAGCTACTTGTTTCATCCTTCTATTTCACACAAACTATCATTCATTGCATAAACTTAATGACCTAAACCACCTTTTCCATGTCATATATTTTATGGATTGAGCATCTCTTCTTAATTTCATAGAGTGCAAAAACATCCAATGATGGGTTATAAAAATTCACCAAACCTTTGATAACCTTAAAAAATTATAATTTATTTATCCAACACCACAGTCTAGTCTCAATGTCTTGAATAATGCCAATCAAAGCAAACCCATGACATTTAAATCCTTTGAGAGGAATAATACTCACTTATAAGAGGAATGCTATCAAAAATTGCTTCCATGCCTATCATGCTCTTATTCAAAATATGATATTGTCCCATGTCCTTGGGAATTTCCTTGTCACTAATGAGGGTATATATTACACACAAACATGAAAGAAATGTCAAGTTGATATTTTGTCAAATAAATCCTTTGGTGAGATCCATACCAAGAACTTCTAAAATGGCAACTAGGATATCACCATATTGGAAGAATATTTTTTTTCTCAATATAGTTTTGTTGATCTCCACATGGATGACCATATACTATAATTTACCACCAAAGTGAATGAGAAACTGAATTGTGATTTTTTTTACTACCACACAAAGCCTAGAGAGGAGAGAGTGTGCGGAATAAATGATTATCATAGAGCTAAGGAGAGGAAATGGAAAAAAATAATGTAAGGTCAAAACCCTCTTGAACTACACCAAATGTGTGGGAAATATCACTCCAACATAGGAATTGATTGGTACACGAGGCCAAGGAATGCACGTATAGAAGGTGAAACGATTGTAGCACATAAAGATTAAATGTGTTATTGGTCTTATATGTTTCTAAGGATATATCTTGTTATTGATAAAAAATTTAACAATAAGGAAAATACCAAGATTAGATATGATATAAATTAATGACAATAATTTGAGCAAAGTGGATCAAAGTTTGTAGCAAGGATAGAAAAAAATCATTAGATTCAATAGATTTCTTAGTTTGTGAGTAATTAATGAAAATAATTTGTCTAATTATGATTAAATTCTCCTCACATGTGTAATAACCCCAACAAAAAAATTGGCAATAAATTTTAGATTTGTGAATTTGAAAAAAAATATTACAATCTTAGATTATCCAAGATTTTTCATTAAAAATGATAACCTAGAATAGTAGACAAATCCAATAAATTAAAGATAAAATATAAAACATTTTTCTTATACTCAATGGGTTTGGAATAAATCAAAATAAGTTATAGGGATAACATAAACAACATCATCCCATTATTGCGGAAAAGTTGGTCATGCCTCCTTTACATGCCGAAGGAGAAAGAAGCCACACTTTGTTTGGAAGAAAAAAGAGATGTTTGCGGTTACAGAGGATCACACCACGCTCTTTCAAAAGCCTGAGAAGATGTTTGTTGTCGTGGAAGACCACCCCTCACTACTCCAAAACCCTCGGGTTGAAGATTCAAATAATCCCTCAGTTGATACTCCTGGTTTGTTTGGTCCCATGAATGGTTATGTTTCTTATCCTTGAAATAAAAAGATGAAAAGGTTTGTGGAGAAGAATCCTTGTATAATGATTCAAAAAAAATCTTTGGAACAATTTTTTAAACCACCTTGAGCTACGTGGGTTGTTTTTCTACTCCATTTTGATGGAGCTGTAGTGGTTCCGTTTGTTTGTTGTTTTATGTTGTTATGTTGTTCTTTGTTGGTTTTGTTGTTTTGTTGAGATGAATGTTCTATCTTTTGATTTGTAAAAGGGTTTAGGGCCCTTTCAAAAACCCTACTTATCCAATCAAAAACATAAACAACATCAACTATAGAAACAATAAACTAAAATTGCTATGCTTAAACCCACTTGACAAACAACTTTAGATCAAAACACAAACATGAACATTTGAAATATTGCAACTTTAAAAGCTCATTCACAAACTTTGAGTGAGATTATCCTATGTTATAAGGCCAATTGATTATCATCAACTCTTATATTAATTGTATCACCTTTTATAACAATATCTTATAACATAAGTGGTTTAGAGTAGGCATGAATTTGATTGTAAAATTTCTTAGTATAAATTTGGATTACTTTTAGACTAACCCATATGCAAGATAAGACATTAATGATAATAGTCCTACAAACATGATTAGAAAGAACCACAATTTAATATAAGATCCACAACCAATGAATTTAGATTAAATTTTAAGGGTGTTGATCATCTAAAAGATTTAAGTATGAAAGAAAGAGAATGAAGTATCTAGTGAAGGATTTACTAAGGTATGTTCTTGGGTAGTATCCCATAATCAAGAATTACATGGTCAAACCAATAGTTGTAGTAATTAATGTCTTATGATTTTGAGTCTAGTAGATCAATTCCCATGAGTTTTTGTACTTTTTTTGCTGAGCTAAAACACAATAGCCAATAAAAAGGATCTATTTTTTTTAATTTTTATGGTAAAAAGAAGAACTAATAAACAATTAATCATGAGCACCTCCTCATTATATTGTATCTATCCACTCAATAATGTAAACTAGACATACAAAATTGCTCTTGTGGTGAATATTTATCTTCTTAGTAGATTTCTAGATATCAAATGATGGTCATGTTCTATGAGTGTAGAATGTTGGTTATAGCTAGCTAGTGTTGGCCTATATAGGTGTTCAAGGAATCCTTATTACTAGTGTCCTAAGATTCCATTATAATGCAATTATGTTTGTGTATGTGTCTAGTGTGTAATGTCATATAGTCAAATAATTAACTTAGATCCTTCATATTGTTTCCTAATTTAGGACTAAGATAAAATATCAATCATTAATGTGTAAATTAAAAGTTTAGGGAACCCATCAAAGCCTCATTGTTAAGGGACAAAGCCAAAATCATGTTTAGGTTTGAATACTTCCTTCATAAGCTTAATGTAGAGAATAAATTAGACCATTTGAATATTTATCCACTTCATGTGTTGGAAGATGTTATGCCCATATGATGTATCTTTTATAATTTATTTTTGTTGTTTTCTATGATTGCAAAGTGTAAATTTGTTAAAGAGAATGGTGGTCATTGCTCAAGTGTTTCAATCCAATGGCTTACATATCTGTATTCATTACCAAAGCACATGAATCAATCCTCTAATCTTCACTTGATCCTATAGTTCATGGAACTCCTAAGCAACCTCATCAAATTTATCAAGGCTCTCATGCACCATTGGATGACCCTCAGTTTTGTTCTCTCAACTATGTAGATGTTAGCAATGGTTACATCACATTACCACATTGCATCCTCTTGCAACTCACAAGGATTGTTTGGGATTTTTCCTCCAAGTGATGCATTAATCATTTGCTAAAAACATGATCTAATGTTATGTGTACTCATATGAGGCTCCATAAAACATGTCAAAATATCATTGTTCTATTGGTTGATAGTATTACACATCAGCTACAATAGATCCTCTATCCTATGCCTTATTAAGTTAGCATACCAAGTAGATGATGATATTGAAAAGAAACATTGCAACCTCTTGTATTATTGTAGGGCCCTTTCCATATAGGATTGTAGGAACTTGGTGGCATCAATATGATTTTTTTTTGTTTTTTGTGTGTGTGTCATAATGGTCTTGAGAATACATAGCATAATAATGATATCTAGAAATGGTGGAGTCTTCATCTATGGTTGTGTTGGAAGTTTTTGTTACATGTTTAACTATTGAGGTGTTAGATCTCTTAACAATTTACGATAACATTGACCATGTAATTAGAAGAAATGTTAGAGTATCCTACAATTCATTCCATCCCATAATCATTATAGAATGGTTAATCTATAATTCATGAGCTATTAATTAATGCTACAAAGTAAAATTAATTACGTTGATCATTAATTGGTATATTTCCTTTAAAATCCTTTCAAGTTGTTTTCTTGAAGGAAAAGTGAATTCATCAAAATTGTGACTAAAAAGATCTTGTATTGAGATAGATAGTTTGAAGAATATCACATTCTATCAAAACAATTCTTGGAGGCATTCTGCCAAACAATTCGCGAGCATTGTATATTCTTATTACACTTCTAACAGGGCAGTTGCAGATACAACATTCCAAAAAATTCCTCTGGATGTCCATACCCTATTCCAAATCTCCCATTTTGGCACAGGCTGGGAGGATGCTGGAAAAGGTTGCGTAGTCTGGCTTTACACTTGCAAATCAAGTTTGATTGAAAGTTTATTAATCCTTTTCACCAAATGCATTTTGTGCATATCTTGCAATCATAGCATCCATGCTGTAAGGAAGCAAAGGTGCGCGGAATCACTTCCTACGCTAATCTTGAGAGGACGATTATGCAAATTCAACTAACTATTACAGAGATTTTAATGGACAAATAAACATGCATAAATGAAATATCACAATAAACACATAACACAGTAATTACTGTGGGGAAACCCTTCTTGGAGAAAAACCCCACCCTCCAAAACCCACACAATGTATTATCAAATCAAGAAGATTACAATACACTTGCAATGCAAGTTCTTATAGGAGCGCATCACCACAACTCGAACTCGGACTTGGAGAGACTCCTTCTAGCACCCAGTCTTGCAAACTGAACTCGATGATACAAACACCTCCCCAAGCCTTCCTTTTATAGTGATTTACAACTTGGAAACCATTTGTGGTTTTACAAAACCATGGGCAAAACAACCATGCCACATGTTACCCACTTGTCATTTGTAACTCCAAGATGGAAAAATAACCAAGTTAAAATAGCATTTTCGTCTATAATTTTGTCCTCTAGTTTAGACCCCCATAAAAGTTATACAATGAGTTGTTTATACTCTAAAAATAGCCCTCCTATATTCTACTAGGGACAAGGCACATTTTTTAACAACTCATACACCTTTTTCCAACACATAAACATGTGGAGAATTACCACAAACAAATTCTAGAATTTTTTGGAAAAAGCTTGCAAGGTTGAGACACAATTCTCAACATTCTCCCACTTGTCGAACACCTTGCAAGAGTCAGGGGATCCAAAGTGTCATGGACTTAATTGCTAGGGGCCAAGAGCCCCATAGACTCTGAACACCATCTGAATTTCTCTGTGCTCACGGGCTTAGTTAATGCATCAACAACATTCACCAAAGTCTCCACCTTCTCCAGCTTCACCTTGCCATCCTCGACCATATCTCTCACAAAATGATATTGTACATCAATGTGCTTGGTCCTGGCATGAAATGTCGGGTTCTTCGCTAGGCAGATTGCACTCTGACTATCACTATAAATTGTCACTGCACCCTATTTGAACTCTATATCTGAACACAATCTCTTTAGCCAGATGGCTTCCTTGTAGGCATGAGTAGCTACCATATACTCTGCCTCTGTAGTGGACAAAGCGACCATAACTTGTCTCTTGCTCATCCAACTGATTGCACCACCGAATAATGTAAACACATATGCACTGGTGGATCTTCTTTTATCAACATCACCGGCCCAGTCTGAATCCATGTAGCCTTGAATATCCAAGAAATGCTCGTTTCCTATTCCATGGAAACATATAGAGTACTCTGAGGTACCCCGTAAGTATCTGAAAACTCTTTTTACTACATCCCAATGTGCTCTTCCTGGATTAGACATGTAACGGGAAAGTACTCCCACTGCTTGGGCAATGTCTGGTCTTGTACAGACCATAGCATACATCAAACTTCCAACAGCACTCTGATATGGTACTCGACTCATCTCTTCCATCTCCAATGGGGATGTAGGACACTGTGAGCTAGAAAGCTTTGTTCCCATAGTAACAAGAACACTCAATGGTCTGGAATCCTGCATATTGAATCTTCTCATAATAGTACTAACATACTTACTCTGGCCTAGCCAAAGCTTTCTATTTTTCCTATCTCTTATAATCTCCATTCCTAGAATATGCCTTGCTGTACCAAGATCTTTCATTTCAAACTTTGCTGAGAGCTGAGATTTTAATTCTGCAATCAAACCTTTTCCTTTGCCAATAAACAACATGTCATCGACATACAAGGTAATAACCAGGAAATAATCACCATTCGACTTGTAATATATACAGTGATCAGATTTAGATCACACAAATCCCAAACTCTATCAAACTTCTGGTACCACATCCTAGGACTTTGTTTTAAACCATACAAGGATTTCTTCAACTTACAAACCAAATGACTTTTACCTTTCACCACAAAGTGCTCTGGCTGTGTCATATAAATTTCTTCCTCCAAATCTCCATGAAGGAAAGTTGTTTTCATATCCATTTGCTCGATCTCTAGATCATAAGCTGCTGCAATACAAAGTAAAAATCGAATGGATGTCATTTTTGCTACAGGAGAAAAAATTTCACCATAATCAACTCCTGCAACTTGGGAGTAACCTTTTGCAACCAAACGTGCTTTATACTTCTCAATACTTCCATCTAAACCCATCTTCCTTTTGAACACCCATTTACAACCAACAGGCTTTCGTCCTTTAGGCAATGGTACAAGGTCCCATGTGTCGTTCTTCTTAAGAGCTGCCATCTCTTCTTCCATGGCTATTTTCCAGGACTCTAAATCATTCATACCAAGATCCTCTTCTACAGATCTCGGTTCATCAATATTAGCATTCAAAGCAAATATACACCTCCAATCATCACGAGAATATCCATACCTTTCTAGTGCTTTCCTTTGTCTACTAGACCTTCAAACAAGATCTGGTTCAGGTTTAGGTTCTCCCTCTTCCTCTGATGATTCAGAACTCGTAGAGCTCTCCTCAACATCTTGTCTTTCTAAAGGCCTCGTTTCAACTTTCTCAGGTGTAGCAGGCAATTGAATCACATCTTTCTTTTCTTCCATTTGTTCTGGCTGCACTATAATAGAAGAAGGCTTAGTTTCTCTAAAAATAACACTTTTGGAATAAAATACCTTTTGTGCAACAGGATCCCAAAGCTTGTATCCTTTCACACCATAACTATATCCAATGAAGATACATTTGATAGCTTTGTTGTCCAATTTTGTTCGCTTCTCCTTTGGCACATGAGCATATGCCTCGCAACCAAACACTCTTAGATGTCTAAGTGAAGGCTTGTGGCTCGACCATGCTTCCATTGGAATCTTATCAACAAGAGCTGATGTAGGAGACCTGTTTATCAAGTAGCAAGCAGTGGCAACAACTTCAGCCCAGAACTTTTGTTCTAGTCCAGCTCCACTCAGCATACTCCTAGCCTTCTCCATCAAGGTCCTGTTCATTCTTTCTGCAACTCCATTCTGCTGTGGAGAATACAGAGTTGTCTTCTCTCTTTTAATACCACAATCTTTACAAAATGTGTCAAAATCATTAGAGCAATATTCCCCACCATTATTAGTTCTCAAACACTTTATCTTCTTTCCAGTTTGCAACTCAACCATTGCTTTAAATTCTTTGAAACAACTGAAAACTTCAGCTTTACTCCTAAGAAAATAAACCCATGTTCTTCTACTGAAATCATCAATGAAAGAAACATAATAAATTGATCTACCAATAGAAGAAACATCAACTGGACCAAATACATCTGAATGGATAAGATCCAAAATACATGAAGACTTATGAGAACTTGAGTAAAACTGAATACAATTTTGTTTACCATAGATACAATGCTCACAAAAATCAAACTCAAGATTGCAGTCATTCAACCCATCAACAAGGTTTTTATTTTTCAAGGTCCGTAGACCCTTCTCACCTATGTGGCCGAGTCTTTGGTGCCATAACATGGTCTTCTCTGCAGGTAACTTTGATTCGGTAGATAGAGCACCCTTGGGTACCCAAAAACCACGACCATCTGTTGAAAGAGAAACCCTCTCCTTCTCCAACAAAGTAGTCCTTTTCATAATCTTATCAGAAGTACTATTGCACTCAACCATGCATGCATCAAGCTGGTACAATGTACCTAATATGCTTCCTCTTGCTATTACCATAGCACCTCTCACCATTTTCACACCTGCTTCAGAAAACTGTACAAGCACACCCGCATCTATTAGTTTGCTAACAGATAACAAATTTCTTGCTAGTCCCGGGATATCAAGAACTAAAGTTATCACCCAAATACACCTTACCACCATCAAAATTTTCATACTTACTAAACCAGTTTCTATTAGGAGTCATGTGGAAAGATGCACCTGAGTCTATCAACCATGCATTGTCACCTGCATGAGTGGCCAAGGCTGCGATGAAAGCATCTCCATCTTCCTTCTCAGACTCAGAATCAGAATCTTGCTTCTTCTTCTTCTTCTTCTTCTTCTCCTCTTTGCAGTCCTTTCGGAAGTGTCTAGGTTTGCCACAATTCCAGCAGATTGCCTTGGACTTACCAGGAGATTTTGATCTCCCCTTATTCTTGGACTTAGAACGGCCATGCTGCTTTTCATTCTTGCCTCTTTCTTTTGGTCTTCCTCGAACACTCAAAGCCTCTTTGGCATTCAGAGAGACCTTCCTTCTCATCTCCTCAGAAAGTAGAGAACCAACAACGTCCTCCATCTTCAAGACAACTGAAGTGCTCCCTATGGCCATGACAAGGCTGTCCCATGAGTCTGGCAATGAACACAACAAAGTTTGGCACCTTTCTTCTTCATCCATCTTAACCCCAACTGAGGTCAACTGAGTCACCAACATATTGAACGTTTCAAGATGCTCATAAATTTGTCCACCTTCTTCCATTCTCAAGGAATACAACTTCTTCCTCAAGAAAATCTTATTCACAAGTGATTTTGCTTGGTAGATCTCACTTAGCTTCTTCCAAAGCTTCTTTGTAGTAGATTCTTCATGGACATTAATCAGAATTGAATCTGCAAGACACAATCTGATGAGACCTTTAGCTTTTCTATCAGTCACATCATATTGTGCAGCTAAAGTTGGATCTACAGGCCTCAGCGTATTCTCATCCACCGCATCCCATAGATCTCGATCAATTAACAGATCTTCCATCTTCAGCTTCCACATCTCAAAGTTTGTGCCAAAAAACTTTTCTACATCAATCCTCCCCGATATGCTTGCCATCTTTGCAATCCTGCAATACAAAAATGAAAACCTCTGCACAAGCTCCCACTCAAACCTTGATTAGCTCAAAAAACCCTATACCCAACAAATAGAACCAAAACTGGTCAGGCTCTGATACCACTTGTAAGGAAGCAAAGGTGCGCGGAATCACTTCCTACGCTAATCTTGAGAGGACGATTATGCAAATTCAACTAACTATTACAGAGATTTCAATGGACAAATAAACATGCATAAATGAAATATCACAATAAACACATAACACAATAATTACCGTGGGGAAACCCTTCCGAGAGAAAAACCCCACCCTCCAAAACCCGCACAATGTATTATCAAATCAAGAAGATTACAATACACTTGTAATGCAAATTCTTACAGGAGCGCATCACCACAACTCGAACTCGGACTCAAAGAGACTCTTTTTAGCACCCAGTCTTGCAAACTGAACTCGATGATACAAACACCTCCCCAAGCCCTCCTTTTATAGTGATTTACAACCTGGAAAATATTTGTGGTTTTACAAAACCATGGGCCAAAACCATGGGCAAAAAAACCATGCCACATGTTACCCACTTGTCATTTGTAACTCCAAGATGGAAAAACAACCAAGTTAAAATAGCATTTTCGTCCATAATTTTGTCCTCTAATTTAGACCCCCATAAAAGTTATACAATGAGTTGTTTATACTCTAAAAATAGCCCTCCTATATTCTACTAGGGACAAGGCACATTTTTTAATAACTCATATACCTTTTTCCAACACATAAACATGTGGAGAATTACCACAAACAAATTCTAGAATTTTCTGGAAAAAGCTTGCAAGGTTGAGATACAATTCTCAACACATGCGACCACATTTCTTTGATGCATCTGCTCAAACAGTTCGCGTGCCTTGTCTATGCTGCCACATTTTGCATACATGTCTACCAGGATGTAATAGTTGACAATAATCTGCCTTCCATTATGGTTTGATGGTTGTCCATACCCTGTTCCGAAGCTCCCAATGTCGCAGCTGCATCAACCATTTTTCTGTTTTGATACCTCGTTGCTCTGACTTCTTGTTTTATACGATCAAATGCATCCCCTGACTTTTGCGCGGGAACAGTTCAAATTGAAATTAACGGAGACTATTGTTTGAACGGAACGGAAGCGGGCGTCGGCGAGAGGAAGGGACCCACATCTGCCACATAAGCGGTCAAAGTACCTTAGTGTGTGCTGGTTAAGCCCAGCCGAGTTGCTCTACCTTGTGGTTGCAATGTTTAGAGAAGGTTGGATTTCATGGATGAAAAATAAATGTATGAGATTTCTTATGTCATGCTAATTCCATTTAAAAGTTTGATTCAAACAAAGGTATAGTTTTAACAAAAATTCTTTGGCTAAATACAAAAAGGTATCAAGAACCAATTACTAGTAATATGCTCTACTTATATACTAATTTATAATGGTTTGCACCTTATTACTGCATAGTATTTGTATATTAGAAGGGATACAATTTTAATTTTATTCTGCAACCAATTTATATTTAGCATGATCTTCTCTAACTAATCAGCTGTGTTATGGGATGATAATGTTTGCAATTTTCAGTAAAAGTTTAGCCACAACAGTTGTATCGAAAATCAGGTTTGGTAGGTTTCTATTCAAACTTTGGGTCACGATAAGTAAGTTAAAGAAAAGCATTGTTTTCAATAGAAACTTGTATTACAGAAAATCTATGGATTTTGGCTTATTCATCTAACATTGCAAATTTCACTATTGAGCCAATCTAGGGATTATGTTGCACGGCTGTTGAGGGAAGGCAATTTGTTTCCTTTCTATGATGATAAGATTAGATTCAGACTTCCTTGGACTACAACCTTTTCATTATTTCCTCATCTGTATCATTGCACATTCAACCAAGGTCGTGGATATGAAAATATGCAAGATAAAGCATTCTCTCTCAGCAAACCATCACCATCGTATATTCTTCCTTACTCACAGTTGTGGGATGATAAACGTCACACGTTTCCCTGTAAATTTATTCTCAATCTACGGTTTGTATGAGGACTCTTGGTTGATATTCTTCAAAGGATTTTTGTTTCCTGAATGCACGACATTGATAATTTGAGGGAAGTATTTATGAATTGATTTGGTTATTATCATATTTATTTTATGTGTGTGTCTGTTGATTCTATGGTATATGCGTTACTGTGGTCTCGTAGATATCTTGCATTGCAATCATTAAAGTTAGTAACTGATCTGTTATATATTCAATTGAGCATCTCATAACGAAAGGAACTATTTATGGGTTCTTAATATTCACCTTCATCTTATGCGTTGTTGTTTAATGTTGTCAAATTTATCACTTGTTTCCGACATCTTATTTGACAGGGAAGATGACTATAATGTAATGTTTAATTCACTTAGAAAGCGTATACTTATTTAATATTGGTGTCATCGTAGCCATCATAATATAGTTTTGGAAGTTGGTTTCATCGCAAGGCTCAGATAACACCTTGTTGTTTATAATTGCTAGGTTCAAGGTAAGTGTTAACTGCAGGTCAAGGTGGGATGCAAATCAGTGATTCATGGGCTCCATTTTTTTTATATAGCGCTTCATCCAAAAGCTGTATGAAATGAAGGGGGTGTGCTTAGTGTGCCAATGCGAGTGTGCAACAAAATTTTTGTTGAATATTCGTTGGATTTTTCTCGCGCAAAAGTTAAATGGGATTCGGTTCCAGGCGGAAACTCCAGTATATAGATTGATAGCAAACAATTACTTATTTAAATGCGTACTCCTTTTGTTAGTGTTTTCAATTATAAATTCTTTGTGCATATATGTTCCATAACGTATTAGGTAATGAATTCTTTGTGGTATCCTTTCCTACGTAGGTTAGAGTGATCATAAGTTTGTAATTGTTCCTTTCCCTTTTCTTTCATAAGCCACAGAATGAGTTGTCTCCTAGGCTGAACATTTTGGTCTCATGCTTATCCTCTTGGAATAGATAAACCAATAATGAGCTCTCGTTGAAATAACTAAAACAACTTCTTTATTTTCCATCGCTTCAAATTATATACTGTTGTATAAATATTTGAATCGTAAGATCTTGTAGCCTTCATCTTTTCTCAAAGCATTATTTGTGCATAGCTGTTCTACCTTTTGGCCCGTATACGGACCATTGTGTAGCATCTTATGCATGCGTTAGAAAGTTTCGAAGACCAACTCCTTTAATTGCTATTTGCAATGATTATTATATTTTCTTTTGTAAACTGTGTAGTAACAGTTCATGGTCCCATTGTCCAGTTCCACCTGTATATGTTTTGGCTGATTAAAAATAGTATAGTCTTCTGTTGTTGCTTCAAAATTCCTTACTTATTCATATGATGTTCCCTCTTGACATCTTTAGCATTCACCTATCATTGTTTTGCAGTCCCCTGTAATCACTGCTGTTGGTTGCATTTATATTCGTTATATTTCCTTTTATTCCTGTATTTCATGCAACCATGTAATATGTATTCGGAGTCAAATCTACATTCTTATATTATTTGTAAATGTATATGTCTTGTCTGATGGTCGCGCAATGGCTAACCTTGTACGGAATGTTAATCGATTCAAATAAATGCATAATATGTGCAACGGTTAAATGATTTATCTGTGCGGGTCAAATTCAATAATGTGTAATCCTACGTTTGTAAGTAGTTTCTAAACAATTGGTGTATGTAGCAATTCTTGTGTGTTGTGTAACGATAGAGAACATCAGTTATTAAATAGCAACCGATTTACTCCTTCAACTTTATTTTCCAAATAGGTGTTACTAGGGTTCCTTGGTTTACCTTTACATGTTTAATGCCTTAGTAATTGCTAATTTTTGTGAAGGGAGGAAATGTTATTAGCGGTTGTCCATTGGTGACCAGGTCCCACTTTTAGCCAAATCAATAGTTACAGCTTTTATTCTCTAAGTTCTAGATTTATACCTTGTGTTTAATTCAACAGATCTGGAAGTTTCTTTTCAGTGCTCGTCAATTCAAGCTTGTATGTTCTCAATAGCCCAAATGTCTCTCATGTAATTTCGTGTTGGTATTTGAGAAGCTAGTGAACAGTGTTGGAGCAATCATTAATAAATTCACCATAAAAAAAAATGATAATTTATACCCTAAGATATTAATCTTTAGATTTATTTTTATGTTTATATCGATAATGAATCCTTTACTTTTGTGAATTCAATATTGATTTAGTTATGAATTTATCTAACTTCAAAATGAATCCTTAGTTCCCACTGTCGTCAGTTATTTTTTTTTGTTCTTGTTATTAAATAAAGGAGTAAACTTCTAATTAAGTTTCAAAAGATCATCTTTCTTAATCATACTTTATTCATTTATTTATTTTATTAATTATATTTAGATATTTTGTTGTAGTTTAATTAGTTTATTTAGAGAGGGGCATTACACGGTGAGTTCTTAGACTGAATGGTTGCACAAGGCTCACAACTTTTAAGATCCTTCGTGGAGAAAATGGAAAAATGATTGTTCTACCCTAGTTGGTAATCAATTTTTCTTTTATACCTGACGGTGATCAAATAATGTATAAGGATATACACACACTTTGAACCCATCATTATTTGGTAGGAAGCTGAAAAGGTCCTTGTTTGTGTAGAATCTATCCAACTTGTAGTAGATTCTTTTACCACCTTTCTGGGAATTACACCATGTGAACCATACCCCTTTGCATTCCTTCCTACCCCTTTCCAATGGGTCAACTAAATTTAGCTTAGTTTTCAATCTTTTCCAAAAGTACCTTTCACTACCTTTCCAAGCCATATCAATACCACCCCACTTATATTCTGTGTGCTCCACCATGTTGAAGTCCCCTCCTAGGATCCAAGGGACATCAGTCAAGTTGATCAACCATTTCCATAGTATTATCCTTTCTCGGTGATCATTGGGAGCATAAATGGAGTAGACTCCAAAACAAACATCATCTTTTTCTGAAGTAATCCATATTGCCCTATTACAAGGGGAGGTACCATGATTAGTAACATTCTGTTTCAATTTGTTAGAGAGGAGAATAACAACTCCTCCACTACCCTTTTCATGCTTGGTGGTGTAGTAGTAGAGTCCTTCCAAATGAATCTCATGTTTGTATCTAGTGTGAATCCAATTGCTTTTGTTTCCTAGAGAAGGACAATATCTTTTTGTTTCTCAAGGTTCAAAAACCTTCTTACAATGTATTTTCTATTAGGGGACTCAAGTCCCTTGGCATTCTAGGATATCCAATTAAGATTCATTTTCAACGTTGACGAGGAAACATCTTGATCACACTTGAATTTTTCAAAACAATTTGGCAATCTTTCCTCAACTTCTAATCTTTTTGCAGTAGGAGACTAAATTACAATAATTGTTTTCTTCCTTTTGTGTTTTGGAAAGTTGAATACCTTTTCTCATAGATAAGGACTTCCCGTATTTCCTAGGCCTTCCAGGACCAGCCCGAGGCTGAGAGGTTTTCTATGGCTGCTCTTCTATAATATTCTCATTTACACAATTCTCTATATCTTCAACTTGTTCCAAGTTGCTTTTTGGATTAACTTTGGTTTTGCCATCCTTCTTTAGAGAGAAAGTTCCTTTGGTAATTATTTTTGACCCTTCATTTCTTAGGGTCTCTTTGTCCCCCAAATTAGGGGTTGAGGGCACAAGTACTTGGTTATTTTGAGTTTGATTTTTATTAGTTTCAACTTCATTATTGCTAGAATCATAGTCGTTAACAAGGTTGAATTTGTTGATTTTGTTGGGAATCCCTAGGGAACCACTCTCAGGAAAGGAAACATCGATTGTTATGGAGTTACCATCGTTAAAATTGCCTACATCAGTCACGGTTTTCACCTGAGGCTCTAATAAAGAGCAACTATCTTGTAGGTTATTGGTAACACCAAGGTGTTTTTTCTCAATAATTGAGGCTAGGTCCTTTAGCATTATAGTGATCCTATTACCCCCAACCAAATTAGCACTTTCCTCCTTCTCACAACCCTAGTCCTTCTTCTCTAAGGCCGTTTTACCCTCAACTTTATTAATTTGAAATTCAAAGACTTGGGGAAAAGAGTGACTATTAATAGGATCCTTCTTTAAAAATAATTCTTCAATTCTTCTCCTTATAGTACACATAACAATTTGTTGAGCATTTAATTTTTCAAGTAAAATCTTATCCCTAGTAAGAGCTGAGGTGGGGGGAGGATTGGGAGCCTTTGAAGGTGCTTTTGAATTACCAGAAGATGTTGCTAAAACATTCCCTTGCTTGGAATTTAGGGTATGATCTTCCTCTAGAAGGATCTCAAATAAATTTTGAGATTGAGACCACTAGAATTGGTGGAAAGGCCTCCAGGGAGGTTCCTCCCAACAAAATTAATTTTAGAAACAGGCGTAGAAATATCAATCCTTTTAGAGGAATCTCCTTCAAGGTTCGCAGTGGGGTCAACAATTGGCAAAAAATTGCCTTGGCTATTCACACACTCTTTCCCCGATAAAGGATCAATAGTGGGGTTAAGACCCGAGTTTCCAACCATGTCATCCTTGCTAGGATTCAAGCTATAAATTTTAACCGAGACACCTTCATTAGAGCTTGACTTAGTATTGACCTTCAACCTTCCTTTAATAGGTTTTTTAATTAAGGGGTAGTTCTTTCAAATATGTCCCTCCTTTTGGCATAAGTAATAGGAATTAATGCCACCCAAAACTTTAACGAGATAGAAGAAATGATTATCCTCATCCTCTATTTTAATGCTATTAGAGATTTAAACCCTGGGATGCAAAGATACAAGAGCACATACGTTGAGGTCTGGGAGAGATTCCTTAGCCTCATCCACCAGCACAACACTCCCAAACGTAGAAAGAAGAGGAGGGATAAGTTTCCAAAATTTAGGGGGGAGGTTCTTCACCACCACCCATCTGGGGTAGGAGAGAGCATGCATCTCATCAGTAATGGCCACAAGGGACCACGCTAGGGCCCTAAACACACAACCTCCCAAATTTCAATAGGGTTTTGGTAAAGCCTTTTCTTGTATAAAGTGACTTTTTAGAAATATAACAAATAAGCCATGTTGAAGCAATTTGCAAAAACTTATTTGAATACCAAAATTATTAGCCCAAACATTAGAAAACCAAGAATCAATAAATTTTCTTTTAGGAATTTTTTTAACATCAACAACGGCCATGAAAATGGTAGTATCTCTTAATCTATTCCTTTCATTATTTATATCTTTTTTCATCTCAGAGTTTAGAGTGAGTTTCACATTCATAGGGTTAGGGAGTTGCTTACCTTCTCTGCATCCCTCACCATCGAATACACCCTCCTCTCACTTGTCCACAACCACAAATTTTGTGTTCTCAAGAATATTGATCCCTTTGTTTGTAACAACTTCCTTAAAGGATTTTGAAGCATTAGACGGGGTAGAAATATTATCACCCCCATTTGCAATGGAGTCAAGGGGTCCATACCCCCATCCATTAATGCTAGGAAGGGCTGAGAACCCCACTAAATTTTGCCCGACATAAGATGAAAAATACCAACGACAAAAGAAAAGAATGCAAAAAATAAACACAACAATGGGATACCACAAAACACAACAAACCATCTAAGGGAAATTAATGCAGCTAAACAAAGGGCATACAAAGGGTACCCACATGAAACAAACCTTCATGGGGGAGGGCACAACCTCCCCCACCTGCCACTTGTGGACAACCACCAAGCTCGACTTCCCACGTGTCGCCCGCCTCCGCTCCTCTCCCTTCTTCCCCATGGATCAAGTTATAGAAAATCCATACACAAAAAATAGGTTATCAACAACTATGCATAAAATCCATTTACTCTTATAATTTTCATGATGCCACATGAGTTAAAATTGGCTTCATAGCATATAGGACTCTTCCAAATGTACTTGGAATTTTTCTAATAAATTTTCATCAACCAAGGGAACATTATTGATGTTGTGTGAAATCTCCATACAAATTGAAGATTTCACAATGAAATCAAATTCGTTAATAAGTGTTGTTGGTGCAAAGTTTAAATCCATATGCACACTCGATTCAACTTAGTATTTATGGAAATATTTAACTATGAGGAGTTTGTTCATTCATCTAGTCATTTATTTTTTAGACCATTCTCCTCCCAGAAGAACATTATTCTTCAACCATAAAGAATGTGAGCATAAGTTAATGAAACTAGCCACTAAAGCCAAAGGTTAATGTGCCTTGCAAAATCATTTGATTTGATTTAAATTAGATTTAAATATTTAAGACTACCTTAAATTGTTGATGATCATAAGAGTGTCTAGTGCATCTCTGACAAAGTAAAACACAAGCAGTATCCATCAAAATTATCATCAACCCTTTGAATGACAAAGAAATTGCTACAAAAAAGTGGCTAAGCAATGTCAACCAACTGGAGCAATGGCCAATGGGTTTTTTTCCAAAATGGAACAAAGCTAAACAATGAAAACTAATTAGTTTAGTTTTATGTATGATTGTAGTTTGTGAGGCATGGTTAATTGGTGTAAAAACATATTCAAATATATTTCAAGTTGATTAATTAACTCAAGAGAGTTCCTTTTATTGGTTTCTATGGGCCTTTTTTTATCACATACTAAATTTTTGTAACCTAATTGATTCACCAAGGACACAAACTATCATCCTCAAAGAACATAATAAATGGATTTCAATTGATGCATTTTTTTAGTAATCTTATCCAATCCATATCAAATATTAGGTGTGCAGTACAAAAATTCATTTAATCCTTTCAAAAATTTGGAAAAGAACTAGTTTCTTAAGAGGGCCATACCCATCCAAGTCCTTGTAAGCTTATTTCTTTCTCTCAAATGTTGTTGAGGGGTTTTAATACATATGATATGGATATCTTTCAATCATGACATTAAATATAATTTTTATATGTTTTAATCTACTTTTTCTTGGAGAATCTTTTGGTTTCTTTGAGATTTGCAAGCACCTCAGTAAAGGAGAGTGATGCTATGTTGCATAAGATACATCTACACATGTTAACATAAGATAATCAATGCTTAGAGTAATGAGTTAATATTGAGTACCCCCTCCCAGATCCCTAGTATCAGTTGCTTGCTCGACCTATCTCATCTCCATCTGGGATCTAGCATCCCATCCTCCCCTCCTTCACAAACAAAGAGCTGGGTGGAGGGGGGCCCCAGATAGATATAGGCTTGCGGGAGGGCCCTCTATATCTATCTGGCCAATCAGAATTTGAGTGAATCACCGCCCCATCGATCGATCGATAGTTAGATAGGATAGTTAGTCCATATATATCCTCCTGGGTGAACCCCACCCCTAGGGCGATAGGGATTGCACATGCAGGGAGATACCACTTGACCAATGAGATAGATAGATAGGGCTTTCGCTCAAGCGCCCATCGGATTCAAAAGTTTAGGTCATATGACTGTTAAATCGACCCCAATAGATTTACCTATTAGACCATCAACTCAACTAGAAATTTTTTAGGTCATATGACTGTCAAACCGACAACTATCCAGAATGCTTTAGTGCCATTCGGTTACCAACATGGTTTTTTCGGGGGCTCTACTCGCTTGGTAAATGCCTACCTGCCCCTACTCCAGGCTGCCTGATTCTCTAATCCCCTACTATAGATAGGCGGGAGAAGGGGTGCTATCTATTTATGCTACGACAAAGGGGGGTGGGTCAGAGATCCATGGATTGGATGGTCTCTGCTCTTGGCCCTTGAAGCAAGAGTGGCATTGCTTTGCCTGCCTCCGGGGGCTGTTCGGAATCGCCCGTAGGGCCGGGCCCTATAAATAGTATAGTATATAGTAGTGATGCTGAGATATAGAGCCGGGCGGCGAGAAAGTTTGATCGAGGAGAGCCGAGGAGAGCCTATCTCAACTATAGTAGGGGAGGCGGGGGGGGGGGCTACCCCTCACTATAACTATAGCCCCCCAGGGGAGCAATAATAGCCCTTCCAGCTATCTCTGGGAGGGAATTATAGCAACATCCGGCACCAACTCAAATTCCCTACCCCCCTGCATGCAGGGGGGCTCCTCCCAGGGTTGGGCGGGTGGATGATAGTTGGCGTGTTATGTAGAGAATCTTCCACCTTGTCTGGGAATCTTGGTACGCCCCTATTGTTTCTATAGGCTATTTGTTGCCAACTTAGACAGATTCTGGTTGGATCAAGATGGCAGAGCAAGATTATATACGTGATATGTGAATGAGGAATCGATCGGGGTGGGCCCCTACTATTTTATGGAGGAGGAGATAGTTGGCCAAGAATCAATCTCTCCTTAATAGAAATTATCCGTGAAGAGCTATTGATGCGCTGTTAGCTCAAACTCTGTTTCCCTCCCATTATCATTTCTGTAGAAGCGACTCTACTATCTATAGGCAATCGATCTGGTAGGTTGACCATTGGGTTATTCCATCCATTCGTGCTAGCGTTCAAACCGACCGTTTGACTTTAGTTATAGCTATAGTTGTACTGAAACCACTATACTAAAGTGGATTGATCCGATCCTTCCTAGTTCTAGTTGCCCCGAGAACTTTCTATAGCCTTGATTTGGGTTAGAATAATACATTTAATGCGAACAACGACATTGGTTCGATCCAAATGAGAAGGGATATGGATCAACTATTGGAGGGACAGGTGGGGATAATAAACGAGAAAGGGGGAGCATGGATTCAGTGGTGACTAGGGGGAGGTTTTTTGGGGATTGGGCGGGTTGACATAAGAATCGATTAGTTGCCTTGCAAGTAAACTAAATTGCCCAGGCCCCCCCCCCCTCTATATAATTGAAACATTAAACAAACTAGAACTATAACTGGACATTCGAGAATAGGAGATATGGTTGGTAGATGGATCCATTGATTGATTAGGAAAGGAATACCTTTTGATGGGTTACGGGGAGATGCACTGATGGACCACTGATTGAGAACTCCGGGCGATAGAAACAAACAAGCTTTCGGATCACTCTACTACCTATAGAAACACCGGGGCCTCCCGTGAATACAGTGAAACCAAGTGGCTTTGCAAAGGCATAGTGATAGCAGGGTCGGGATATCCCCGCTTGTCCTTGCCTTGTCCTTCTCATCCATCTATTGATGAATAAATCCCCGCCTCCCCCGGGGGGATGAGATAAGGGCCTTCTCTTCCTTCTATTTGCGTTCATTATTCAGAGGCCCCTTCCAAAGAAGGGAACTGAGCAATCATATTGATATAGATAGATATTCAGATAAATAGTCGGGATTGGAAAGTTGGTGTTAGAATTTTAGGGTTTGATCAAATAACTATTTTAGAATCTATAAATTGATGGTCTTCTACTCTATTTTAGATTTTCATTTGAAAGCTTAATCTTTGCACCTATGAAATTGAATTGCCACATGAACTTAAATCTATAATTATAAGTGAATTGGCAAAAATCTAACGCTTGGAATTTACTAGTCTTTAAAAATATACAAGACTATTTTTACATTACAATTAACTTAAGTTATTCTAATTCATATCAACTAATGCAATAATAGTCACTATCAATGCACAATGACAACTTAAATGACAAATTATTTATTTAGTTCACTTAAAATACTTGTCTTCATCAATTATGTCCTAGCAAGTAGTTACTATCAATGCATAACTTAAGTAATCAATTACTTATTTAATTCACCTAAATATCTAATCTAATCAACTATGTCCTTGTCATTCCTTTATCTATCTTTCTTGTCAAATAAAACTACTTTGAGAATACAACTATCAATTGCTATCTTGTCAGTTGGATCAAACCATCGCTATACTCAATTTTCTTGCAAATCAAAAAACAAAATCATCCTACAATAGCATTTGGCTAGAACTTAATAGCAACATGGCCTTGTTTTTATAATACTCATAAAATCAATAAAAATAAAATATTTTTTCACCTCAATCTATATTTTGTTCATTATTTTTTCCCCATTACTTATTTGAGTACAACTAATATTTTTTGTTTCAAACGTATTATAAAACTTATCTTTAAATTTGTTTATTGGAAAAAAGACAATGATGAGAGTAAAACAAAAATGATTTCATTTGTATTTCATATATTTATATTTATATTTATTGTTAAAAATTATGTATATTAATAAATATTAATAGTATACTTGATATTAAATATTAATATTTTCAACATGTAAATAGTTGTAAATTTAGTATAAAAGATAAGAGCTTTTGTTAACACACTCATGTCATTAGAGTTAAAATTATTTTTAAAGTTTGAAAAAATAATGTTATTTATTTGAGTTTTTATGTTATATTTTATTAGTACTTATGGTTAGGCAATGTTATTAATATTTTTTTTGACAAAAAATAATAAATCATTATTTTTCTTTATTCAAGAAATATTTATATTTTCTATAATAGAGATGCACGACGTATAACTTTAAAATGTTTAGATTTTAGGATTTTTTTAGATTTCTTTATATTAAAAAAAAAATGTTTATTTTTATTTTTTTAAGTTATAATATTATAAATAAAGTGATTTTCTACATAGATACATATAGAAAAGTCATTAATAATATTATTATATTCTAATTTTAATGATTTAATATATTATATTTTTTAATAATTTAATATATTTTAAATATATTATGTAATAAACTATATAATATAATAATATTATATTTTATCTCGTTTATGGGAAGCATTGGATTAATCTGACCCCCAAATCGAGACTAGATATTAAATGGTATCCACCAGATGATGGATGGATCAAATTGAATTTTGATGGTGTTGCTCGGGGAAACCCTAGCCTGACTAGTGTTGGATGCATCATTAGAGACCATACGAAAAAATACTCTAGCAAAATTGACCAAAAACTTAAGGGAAGGCACTAATAATGAAGTGTAAATGTAGGCAACTTGGCTGAGGATTAACCTTTGCAAGTGGATAGGTGTTAAAAATATTCACATAGAAGGGGACTCACTAATCACAATTAAGACAATTTGTAGGGAGACAACTCCATATTGGAAACTTTGAAAAAATTCTCACTCACACCTTGGAGGAACTTATTAATTTTGAAGAATTCAAGGTAACCCATATTTATTGGGAGGGCAATGGAGAGGAAGATTTATCTTTCAAAATCTGCTATCGATAGTATTAAGGGGCAAGTTGGTGCCAGACATTAAGGGAGGTGGTGAAGTACGTGTGGAGGATTATTAGAATTTAGGAGGATCAAGGAGATGAGAAACAAGCACAAGTGAACAAAGCATAAAATGTATTAGCTGACCCAATTGTAATGTGTACAATACCTTGCTTATATAGGCAAGAATGAGGCAATCCACCGATGAGGTGTATTGACAAGTGTTCCATAAGGTGTCACAAAGGAGTAGACAAGTGTCCTATAGGTTGAACACTTGGAGTGTGCAAACCAACAACCTCCATGACTAAGTCATCAACCTTGTGTGCCAAGTGTTGAGTGACCTACCTCCATGACCAAGTCATCAACCTTGTGTGCCAAGTGTTGAGTGACCTTTTCGGTGAGATGGAAATGCTTCCAACCTCAAAAAGGTAGCTCATGAGGTTTACCAAATAACTTGGTAACCTCTAGAGGTTTCAATAATTGCACATTCAGTTAGACAAGAAGTTGTCTAACCTCATATTGATCTAAGTGAGCTTAAGTATAGTGTAAATAGTAAATTCACACTAACAAGGATGATGCAGGGATCTCAAGGGCTAAGGAGAGTTAATGCAGTTGTCAGGATCCAGTTAATGATGGGGTATAAATGACGATGTTTGTGGTTTAATACAAGTCTTATCGGCCTCTCTCCACATATTATTTGTAATGGGATCTACCATAAGCTTGGGAGTGAAGGAGAGGTAGATGACTTTCGAAGGGGCGATAATGGATAACAGGTTGAGAAAGGTCTTGAACATCGACGCTGTAGAGGTCCTTCAGCCGATCAAGAGGATTCTTGGGGTATGTTTTCTTCAATCAACATATCATTATTGAGTAAGCACAGACTTCGTGTCCATTTTTATGGCTTGGCTTCTGCAAGTAAGAGAGAGCAAGGAGTCGGTGCACTGGTTGATGTGCAAGTTGGTTAAGGCATGATGACATGAAGCGATGGAGTATTATCTGGAAATGGTTGTGGTTGGGTGGGGTTTGTGACCCATGGGTGGTTTATGGCCGATGCTCTCCATACAATATAATGGCGCGTGGATTCCATTTCTGATTTGGAGTGTGGGAGAGGATGGTAACACTTGGACCGTGGAGGTGATGGGTAACATAGCCCTCCTGAAGTAACTCTTTGGAGCTCACATCATGGAGGAGCTGACGCCACTCTTGGCCCTCCCAATGGCTCACAGCAAGCAGCCAAAAAAAAGATACGATGGACTTTTAAGTTGCACTGGTGTTTGGGAGCCTTGAGCCAGTAGAGAATCGAGGGAAACCTCCGGGTTTTTAAAAAAATTGTTGAATTTAAAATAATATTGTTTAATAGTTGTAATTTCGGGTTCGACCCCCATAGTGCCGCTTTTTGATATATATATTCTTAATGATTTAGTATTTTAGAATTTTTTTAATGATTTAATACATTAATTTTTATTAATTTAATATATTTAAATATATTATATAATAAACTTTAATATAACAATAATAATATATTTTATTTCTTAATACTTGAATATATTAGCTTTTTTAATAATTTAATATATTTTAAATATATTATGTAATAAATAATAATATAATAATGTAATATTTTAATTCTTAATGTTTTAATATATTAGTAATATATTAAATTAATATAAGAAGGAAGATCAAAAAATGGTGGGCGACACAGGATCGTGGGTTGCAGTTGTAGAGAAAGAATGGCCGATGGAGCAGCTTCACTAGAGGGTCGACATCATGGAGAAGAGGTGTTTGGAGGTGAAAAGTGTTGGTGTTGGTGCATGTCTAGTAGGACGAAAAAATTGACATGTTATGGATCGTTGCCATGCCACTGGAGCCAATGCAATCTTGTTGGGCAGAATGACTCATGAGCAGTAAAACTAGTAGGTGTCTCAATCTAGATCATGGATAGAGACCTCCAATCGACCCGGGTTGCATCGGGCAACAATCAAGGTCATACCTGGTAGGCGAAGAATATAAGAAGGTATTGGAACTACCCCAATGCAGACTGCGAGAAACCACATTTTTTACCCTAGTATTGGCGAGATCGGACACCTCCCCCTAGGAAACCAATGGACTATCCTAGGCCTTCACCCAAAGATTCTACCAAGAGAGGCTGGTATAGGTGGTTGAGCAAAAATAATGGCAAGGTTGTGGTAGCTTAACCTAATTGTTGGAAGGGGAGACCTCCAAAAGGGAACTCAAGGAAGAACCCAAGGGATGGTGGCCTAGTTAGACAAACCTCCTACTTTGTTACTGAAGCTAAAATAAACACTTGGAGTAGAGATCAGATTTTGGGGAACATAGATTGTGTGGAGTGGAATCAAGAAGGTGTGTAGGAGAAATCCAAAGCGAGGATAGATCCTGTTGTTTCTGGCAAAGGGATTGTTATTAATGAGCCTAGAAGAAATGGCGAGGTGATGGTCATCCCTAATAAAACCCTAAGGAACTCTATGGATATGTTGAAGAAGTGTGCCTTCTTTACAAAATAGGGAGGTAGTGGATGTTCGATAGAGAGGATGGTGGACTGGTGGAGAGACCAATAAAGTGAAGAGGTATGTATCAAATTCCTAGCTTGTAATTTTCTTCTAGTCATATTCTCCAACACCACAAGTGAAGCAAAACATCATGTTCAAAAACTCCTGCAAATGGATGGAATAGGCTTTTACATTAAAGAGTGTGAACTAAATTTCAACCAACACAAACATGAAATAGATAGAATGAAAGAATGGGCTAATCTACACAACCTACACTCATAATACTGGGATGAGGAGGTCTTAAAAATAATAGGGAACCAATTAGGAACTTATAGTGGGGTGTGTAAAACCTTATTGCATGGAGAAATGAAGACCCAAGTGAGAATATGTGTAGAATTAGCCCAAGTAGTTCACACTTGGATGAGATGGAAATTATCATGAATGAGGGCAAGTGGCATCAGGAAATAGAATGGGAATTCACAGCCAACAAGGTCTCCACTTTCCCAAAGTATGACTCCATGATGTGAGCAACGAAACCCAATGGCCTAGTTGCTCAATTAATTCAAGATGTCGAGTTGTGAATGGTGAGGTAACACCAATGGGTGATAAAAGTCATGGTTAGAAGATGGAGTAATTTTCCCAAAAGGAGAACATGACGGGAATGAGATTGCTAAGGAAGAAGCTTTGGCTGCAACAAAGAATGCAAAAGGGGTTTTAGGATGGTCTCTAAACCCACAAGAAGAAGAGGGAACTAGGGGGAAGTTGTGGGTATGGAGGAAACTATGGTAGTTGGATGTGAACCGATGAGCTATACAACTCTTTCAGAGGAAGAGGCAAAAAATTCAGATATGGAAGATGATGATGGCAACATTTTGGAGGGTCAAGCTATTAAGGAAAGTGATCCTCTGGAAGAAGGTGGGGTTTGAGAGGTTGAAGAAAAGGTAGCTCTATCAGAAAGTAAATGTAGATTCCACAATCACCTAGGTGGCTCAAGGAAAAATGGGATTAAAGTCAAAGAACAAGGCTAGGAAGTCACCACACTACGGGGAAGGCAAGAGGAAAGGTAGGTTGTCAAGCATATAAAATAGAGCTATTGATGGCAATGTAGAAGGCCAAAAGAAACTCAACATGATGCTAAGATTAGGGAAGGGTAGTACCCTTCCCGAGGAACAATGAGGATCATATTGTGGAATGTTAGGGGCTTAAATGCCCCTAATAAAAAGCGCCTTCTAAGGTGCTTCATGGAGACATCAAAGGTCGATGTCCTTACATGATCTCGAAGTTGAAATTAAGCAATATAGAAGTGAAAATGTTCAAGAATAGATGCAAAATATGGAATGCAAAGCAAGTGGAAGCTGTAGGAGCCTCTAGGGGGTTGCTTATGATTTGGAGACCCCATAATGTCTATCTAGAAAAGATAGTTGAAAATAGTAATTGGTTAGCATGTAAAGTGAGGAGTCTATCATCAAATTTGGTCTTCATATTAATCAATATTTATGGCCCCTCAAGTTGCATCAAAAAGAGGGAATTCTGGTTGGAGCTCAATGCATTTTGCAGTAGGGTATCCCCTAAATGTTGCATTCTAGGTGGAGATTTCAATGTGATCTTGCACAATGAGGATAAATTGGGGGGTATGCAAAGAAAGTACCAATCCCAAGTGGATTTTGAGAATTTTTTAAGGGGGAATTTTTTTTGAAATTTAGATGGAAAATGGAAAATACAAATGGGTGAATAGGAGATTGGGCTTCATCCATATTACAGAAAACCTGGATAGATTTTTGTTCAAAGGAGATTTGGGAGCTATCCCATTCTCCTTGGAAGGCAGTATTTTACCCCAATTAGGGTTAGATCACTATCCCATGAGATTAGAAATAATGGGAAAAAGAAGACCTATGAGGTGCCCCTTTAAATTTGAAAAACATGTGACTTAAGGATCAAAACCTCCTAGGGCTGATTGGTGTCTGGTGGAATGGATGGAAAATCAAGGAAACCAAGATGTTTTGTATAACATCAAAACTAAATCTTCTCAAGCAACAATTGAAGGAATGAAACATGACCCATTTCAAAAACATATTTTAATCCAAATGTAGGATGGAAGAAGAATTATCAGTGCTAAATGAAGAGGTATTATCTTTAGGAATAGACAGTGAAAAGTACTTGAAGGAAAAGGTGTTGCTCAAAGAATATGAGGAGGTTCAGGTGAAAGAGGAAGTGTATTGGTGACAAAAATCTAGGGATATTTGGATGTCGGAAGGAGATAAGAATACCAAATACTTCCAGTTTAGCACAAAGGCTCTAAGAGAAGTCAATAGAATCACAAGACTACAAAGGGTTGATGGCTTAATTGCCAAGTCCCCTGATGGAATTGCTAGGGAAGTAGTCACTTTATTTCAAATATTTGTTAAATAACTTGAGAGGATCAATTATTGTATCACAAAACCAGCGCCTGGAAGTCATCCCAAGGTTGGTTGATGAAGGATAGAACAAGATGTTGATGAGCGAATTTATGAAAGAACAAATCAAGGTTGTTACCTTTCAACTTCATCCAGATAAAGCACCTAGACCAGATGGGTTTCCGAATCATTTTTTTAGAAATATTGGAGCACGGTGGGTAGTGAAGTGGTTGTTGCCATAGAGGACTCAAGGAGCTCAAGAATTTGTAATGTCCCAAATCAAAATAAACTTCAAATTTGATCAAATTATGATATGATCCTACAAATTAATTAACTCATTTAATCTAGAAAAAATCTCATGATTTCCATAAAATAAACTTATCTCAATATCTAAAATTTGTATTTCTATCAATCTTGAAATAGAGCAAATTGGGTAACCCAAAAAGAGCACCAAAATACACCAAATAGAAATCAAGTAATGTGCAACTAAAATGGAATGATATATTTCATATATTATCATAGAATTACATCAATATCTCTATCATAAACATCAAAAACAATAGCAAACAACTACAACAAAATACATCATCAAATCTCCAAACTGTAAGCCAAAACTCACACTGAAACTAAAGCAAACTCGACACAAATTTACTCCAAAATTCATACAAAGTCTCAAGCAGAAAATTACATACATTAAATATTTTAATACCACCAAAATATGTTTCTCACAACATGAATACAATCTAAAACTAAAAATTCTACACTACGCACTCCAAACTACACCAAACCCCTATAATCAAACTGGAATAAAGAACACAAATGGAAAGTGTTCAACTCAATGAAAATATCTAAATCAAATTGCATTGAGATATCCTCAAAACCACTATCTTTTAGCCTCAATCCCCTTGGTTTACTAGCCTCAAAGATTCATCCTTCTTCGATTTACCAGCCTCTGAAGAATTGTCACAACCTATGAGACAAAGCAATGCATAGAATGAATCCACAATCCAAGAAATTGTGTTTTATATGTGATGCCTATTTCAGGAATCATCTTGGGTTCCCAAATCCCACACACAAAAAGAGGAATCTTGCATGTGAAGTAAGTAACTCCCACCATTAGTTGCCCCATGCAAATTGCCATGTGTCGATTGAAGTCTTGTAACATAGTTTGCCAAAAATGCCCCAAAATAACTCCCAAAATCCAACATGCCATTTGGACCCATGGGAAATAAATCTAAAATAAATATTACTTTTTTCCCCAAAAATGATTTAATAAATTTATCTTGAAAATTCAAATTACCTGATTTATCTACAGGTCCTGATTGACAATTTTGAAAATGGGGTTTACTAAAAAATAGTAAATGCTATTTTTAGAAAAGGGAACATTACAAGTTATTTGTTCCAAAAAATTATTTTCCTCAAGCAATTACAACCATAATGCTCCAAAATCCTTATGCCAAAATGATAAAACATCCCAAAATACATATTAAGCCTTGATCATGTACCAGCGAAAAGTTGCATTTTTTGCCAAAGAATATTGTGCAAAAATGAGTACTTGAATTCCTTTCTACCAATGCTATGAATAAAAAAAATATCTATGCAATCCAAACTCTTGGATGTGTAATAAATCGATGCATACTTTCTCATACTCCAACTGATCCACATCATCCCACAAAGGTTTACTGAGCTTGTCTAATGCACTAGCATGAGATGAGTCAAACCTGTAACTCCTGAAACTTCTCCCAATGATACAAATCAGATTTTCTCTACTTGTAGGACTGATATAAGATTTAATGCACTCTCCATTACAGAAAATATAAAATTGGAAATTAAATACTTCTCTTGCCTCCATAATACTGAAATATTTAGTGTGGGAATGTGTAACGAAAAGCCCATCTCTATCTTAGCTTGAGAGTTATTACTTTCATCTTCATGGACTGATCCATAGTAGAAAAATTACAATAGAGGAGTAGAAAATAGCATCATGCAATATCAATGTATACTGCATAATTCTCTCAAGACTAAATTTACAAACAACCCATCTAAACAAAAATTGATGTTCTTCTTGAGACTATCTACAACCATTAACTTACCACCCTATTTTTGTGACTCATCACTCTAAATATTTTTCCAAGTAATACTATACATTTCCAGGTACACCCAAGCAAGCAACATGTTATGATTCCCAAAAAATTTAAATCCCATTAAATACAGACAAAAACTCCTTGAAATTGCATAATATTTCCAACATATTTCTGCTCCAAAATGAAAACTAAAACCATAACTTCTGAAGTTGATATGAATTGGGAAAATAAAAATATGAAATGATCTACAATAGCATTACATTGATCCACAATAACATCACATTCCCCAATACACAAGACCCACAAATCTTCACGCAACTTCATTGGATACTTGCAAACAACACACACATACTACACTACTAGAACAACTTCCCTATATCTCATCCAAATTAATGTTATGATAGATGGATTATTGCTCTCTAATATTTCATTCCTTCTTCTAACATCATCATTCAAAGACACTTCCTCCATAGACATCAATCTACAGTTGTTCATAATTGAATTTACTAAAATCAACAACATGCAACTGATGTAACAACTACAAAAATGGAAAACTTGAGTAATAGCCATCAATATGTCTAATGTTGAATAAGTGGGAAGCCATGTAAGGTTTGAAAATATCTTCACCAACATCTGCAAACCTCTGAAATTCTTCAAAATCAAAAACCCATAAACTATTTCTTCAACAAGCTAAGTGGTTTTGAGAAGGATTTGAAACCATTTCTTAAATATTTGCTCCCCATGCTTTCAAATTTCATGGAGCTCCTCCTTTACATGATAACCATAATAAATCCATTTCCTACAACATCACATCTTGTAGATAAATATTGTAATAAATCTGAAATGAAAAGTACATAGCATGAGAAGGCTACCTTCTCAAGCTTAGCCAAAGCTTTTTGTGTTCTCCCCATCAATGTAGAAGATTTTTCCTTTGTTTGGATTGAAAGTATTTCACATGAACCATTGAGATGCATGATATTTAAAGCATTACCACTCCCATTGAGTTGCTTCCATTGTTGTACTTTCTCATGTGAATTCCCCTTAATTAAGTCATCTTGAAACTCCTCATACACATAGTGTAGCAAATGCCAACTTCTTGCTCTCAAATTGAATGGAGACCCACATTTTCTTTAAGGAAGACCAATTACATTCCCCTAAACATCATATCCTTTCACAAATGGATCTGAAATGAAAAGTGCATGACATGATTTTTTGACCTTTCCAATCCCTTCCAAATATTTTTGTGTTGCATCCTCCTAAATGCCCTGAACGCCAATGTCTTGGACAAAGTATGTCACATCTTTCTCCCACATGGATTCCTAATACAAATTAATTTCCAACTCTATGAAATTTTGGAATCATCTATCCAAGGGTGAACCTGGGAACATGTTACTGAACACTATGCTATGTTGATTTGGAAACACTTGAATATCAAAATGAAAACTATGATTCTTACAATAAAATGAGATGGCATGAATATCCTCCATCACCAAACATCTTGTTATCCATGAAAATTGTCTCTTGCAAGAAGTCTTCATATATGTGTCTATATGGACCCAAAAATAGTAGAGCCAAAAGACTCAATATAAAACTTACTAAATGAAATTTCTTAATAATAGAGACTAGATCAATTTTTACTTTGCTTAAGGATAGGCTTTAAAATCCACTTAATGCAAAAGAATCGCCATAAACATTAATATTTTTTAAACCCCAAGAGATTACATGAAGCTTTCTATTTTCCATACTATCTAACCAAAAAAATATAATAAGCTTATTTAACCAGTTGACCAAGTTAAAAGAACCCAACAAACATAAAGAGATATATTATTTAAAAAGATAAAAGAATTTGCATAATTAAAATTGGCTAGCAAAAGAAAAAAGATAACACAATTTTAAAATCCATAAATTAATTCCACTTGTTTAGGATGGATTAAGTGAAAAGAGACCCTAAAATATCCAACTCCAACTTTTCTCATTTTTTTAATTGCAACCTTAAATTCAAAAGTCAAACAATAAATATAAATATGAAAATTCCTTTTATAAATATGAAGTGCAACCTTTATGTTATGTAATAAATTATAATGAATTAACATATAAATTAAGTCCCCATATTTATTTTAAAATTTTGATAGATGTTTTTTTTTTGGTCGGTAACAGAGTTAATTTTATTAATAAAAAACTAGATTACATATCCATTTTCATTACAACATAAAACCTTTCTTCATCCCTAAACTCCTCTAGCAAAACCCCTAGCCCTGATTCCATTTCATACAATAATCAACTCAAATAAGCATTACTACAGCCACAGAGGCTTGACAAGCAACCCTAAATCAATCAGCCTAAAGACCAACAACTACTAAAAGAAACCCATTAACAAGTCAGAGAGATAAAGCACTATTAGGTCTTCCCTTCATCTAGGACTGAAGGACCATTGCAAAAGATTTCTTCTCAGGCCTTCCTTTATTTCTTTCCCTTAACTAATTGCCACCCATCTTCCACCCTTGCCGCTTCCTTCAGCCATTTCAATTTTTTTTGTCCTGAGGACTTTCTAAAGCTTCATTAAAAAAACTAGTTTCTTATTGATTCTATGTATCTGCTTTCTGTTTCCCCACTTCTTTCTCTTGCATCCTTGCAACAACTTTTTTCTCCTAAAATTCTAGTGTTGTTGTCCCATTTTTGGACTCCTCTACACCACCCTTTCAGCAGCAATGTCCCTGTTCATAGCCAGACTTCCTTCCTGTATCAGGGCCTCACTAGTCTATTGTTGCTCCTCCCTTGTAGCATTATTCACCAACTTCTTCCCTTCCTGATCCAACACCCCAGGCGCTTGACCTTCCACTTCCCTGCCTTTCCCCTGAGGGATCTTCTGCTTCTCCTTCTCTTTCTCCACTGTGTAATGATGTAGGGCCACATCTTTCCACCAAGACACAAATTTCTTTGTTTTATTTTTGGAACATTGAGCAGCCAAGTGCCCTGTTTTATAATAGATTATGCACCTAAAAGGTACTCCCTCATAATCTAGAGGTTGCACCCAACATCCTTTCGATGTTTTTATCTGGATTTCTCCTGGTAGCTCCTTAGATACATCCATCTCCACCAAAATTCGAGCATAAGTCGAATGCAGAAGATTTGAGGACCCCTCATCTACCATTAAAAATCTTCCTAAAGAGTTCCCTACAGCCTCTAGGCAGGCATGAAACCAGAATTGTAAAGGGAGGTTAGGGAGTCTCACCCAGATGGGAACCTGCTCAAAAACTTCAGTAGTTGGGTTAAAAGTCGAATGCCATGGCTTTAGCAACAATGCATATTTTTCTTCCCAATCCCAGTGGTAATCATAGAGGATTTTATTTTTGTCCTGCTCCTTTTCAAAAACCACAATGAAGAAACCTTTACCCATAGGGTAGATTTGAACATATCCTTCCAAAACATGCTTCCAATGGTTGGAAATCCACTGATGGAGATTAGACATGCTTGGCCAAAAACTATTGAATCTCCCGATTAAACCCAACCCTGCAAAAAAAATTCATTAAAAGTTACCTCTTATTCAAGCTCATCGTCTAGCTCCACCGTGACTGCTTTGAACGGAGGAGGAAAGGTTGAAACCCCACCTCCCCTTCTTGTTGTTGCTTTGTTTGGGGGATTCAGCTTCTGGGTGGGTCCTATTCGTTTCCTCCCATGCTTAGGCTCCTTAAACCCCTCAGCTCCAATGCCCCATGTGATAAAGGCTGCATGGATTGTCCCTTCCTCTTTCCATTTTGTGTTGACTGGTCGCCACCATTCAGCCTAAATCCTTTTCTGCTATGGGTTGAAATATTTGCAACAATCTTTGCCTGGTTTCCCTGGACAATAATGTCATTGCTACCTCCTCCATTGGTTTGAAATCCGCATAAATTTCCTGAAGACGCCTTTCCCAGGTTTGATCCAGGAAAACCTCTAGCTTCTTCAGATGCCTGCAGATGACCGTTGTCTCCCATTTTCCCCAATTATGAATGTAAATTTTGATAGATGTTATAATTAATATTTGTGGATATATTATCTTTGAGGTAATATAAGAATTTGATTTGCATGGCGCATGTAATATCTTGTTGAATATCATCAACTTGTTATTGTTGAATTGAACCTTGGTCTTTATTGACTTGTTCTTTAATTTTCTTATCTTGGATATTAGTATCCTTGTTATCTTGTAAATAAATGGGTACTTTATTTGTTCACCTTGTTTTTCTTTATAATCCTCAAGGATTAATGGTTTAGGCTTGTATCCTTATTATCCTTATTGAGATGTAAATGTTAAACGATAAAAGTGAGTGAATTCCAAGAATTTTTTTTTTACTATTTGACTCTTGAAACTATAGGTTTGGGATTGTACACTAGTTCTATTTTGTAGACACACATCTAAACCAAAGAAAAAAAAATATTTTATTTATGTATTTTAAAGAATTTATAGAATCTAGTCTTAAATCTCCAACACTTTAAATAATCAATATCTACATCTCCTATAATATATTTGTATCATTGAATTTTAAAGTAAGCATCACATTTAATTTATTTAATTTTAATATTAATCCTCTTATAAATCCTAATCTTATATAAAATTTATTATTTTAAAATAAATCATAGTAAATAATATTTTTTCATTAGAATAAATTAACTGAATACAATAACTTCATTAAATATATATTTTATTAAATATTATTAAGAAATTCATTACACTAAGTTATATAAGTTGGACAAAGAAGAAAAACAATAGGGAGTTGTGATGGTGTTTGGGAGTCATTTTGCTACATCACGGTTAAGGGTTGTTGCTACATCACGGGTAAGGGCTTTCAGGCCTTAGTTGCGGCTAGAGCCCTCCCTTTCTAGTGCTTTCTCTCTGTGATTTGGTGGTCATTTGCTAGTGTGGGGTTGTCTCCTGGTTCAAGGGTTTTAATTTATTTTTGTGTTGGATTTTTGTACGATGGATTATCGTTTTGATTGTGGTTTTTGGCGCGTGGGAAGTGTAATTGGTGGGAGGAGTGTTTTTGTCTTTGGATTTTTTAAGAAAAACCTTAATTAATGGGGGCTCTGCTCAGATCAGAGGGCCTCATGTATCAAAAGTTAGTGGTTGTTTGGAGAAGAGTCTATCTCGTCCATTTTTGGTTATCCAATCAAACTCGGTAGTGGAGGATGTTCCTTATCTAAGAAACTATGCTTTGATTTGCAACTTTATGGGTATTCATGTCTCCCTCCCATTTTTGGAATCATGGGCTCATAGAACCTATAATATTGATGGGGGTATGGAGGTTATGTAGGAAACGGATAACTATTTCGTGGTGGTGTTCTCCTGCATGGTGGATTGGAACAAGGTTTTTGAAGGGGGCCCCTATTTCTGTAATTAGGTGGGTCTATTTATCAAACCTTGGCATATAGGGTTTAACTCGGCTAAGGAACTTCTATCAAAGGTTTTGGTTTGGGTGAGACACCCATGGCTACCTCTAGAGTTCTAGAGGAATGATATCATGCACATGATTGAATTACTTCTAGGAAAACTGGTGGGTCCATCCCATTAGACGATGGATAAAAGGAAATTTCATGTGCTCACATTTATGTTGAAATTGATCTAAATAACCCATTACTAGATTTGATGGAGATTTAGGTTGGGACCACTTCTTGGATTCAATAATTGGATTATGAAGCTCTTTGCTTTTGCTTTCAGATATGTCATGAATACGGGAACCTTCAGAGGAAATGTCCCAAACTTAGCTCTTAAGGGGGCATGTGAATGTAGCTTCCACCAAGTTTCCTTCTTGCCCACCTCCTTTAATGGATAAAGGAAAAGTGCCTATGTCTGGGGGGGATATTGATAAGGAGGGATTTATTTCGATCAAGCCCCGTAACAAGGGTAGAGGATTAAAGAGAAATTTGAAGGATAAGCAAGAGGATGCATCTTTCAACCTCTTCGAGGCTTTGGAGGATATGGATTAGCATGATGGAATCCTTGATAGGATTCAATCTAGATTAGATAATATGGGAGTAGATCAGTTGGATCCTAAAGAGAAGCACAATAGTTTGGATACAGACCGAATTCTATTGTGCCCTAGTGAGTTGTCTTTGCTTGTGGAAAAGGATGCATGCGATGGGTTTGTTGTGGCTTTACATGAACTTGTGCCTGAGACAGTGACTTTGGATCCTAGTAAGAGCAACAAAGCTATGCCTACTTTGGGATTGCAACAAAAAAACCTTAGAAAGGGAAGCTCAGAGAGAAGTCTTCTAAGGTGGGTAGAAAGAAAGATCAAGACAAAATTAAAGTAATGGGGGAGATTTTGGTGGAATTAGGGTCAGTTAAGACCATTGATTCCCACTTCTCTAACCTACAAAAATGATTATCTTCTCATGGAATGCAAGGGCATTTAATAGCTCCCCTAGAAAAAAGGTTGTTTGAGATCTAATTAGGTTACATTCTCCAAATGTTGTGTTCATTCAAGAAACTAATTTTTCAATGGGTGGTATGTTTAATGTGGCCTCAAAGGTGTGGTGGAGGGACCAATGTTAGTGTATTGGTGCGCAAGGTAGTTCTGGAGGGATTGTTTGTCTCTGGGACCTACACAAGATTTCTCCTATCTAGTGGATTGCTGGTAGAAATTCCATATCTATGGTTGCTTCAAGCTTTGTTTCTAGAGAAGTCATCTTGCTTACTAATGTTTATGCTCCAATAGAGTTTCTTGGTAAGTGTTAGCTCTAGGTTCATATTAGGTTTATGCCTTTTGTAGATCCTTTAATTTTATGGGTTCTAATTGGTGATTTTAATGATATTATCAGTTTGGAGGAAAAACGGAGAGGGTGGATATGCTTGATCCATCATCTATGATTTTCAGAGAATATTGATTTTCTAAACTTGATAGACATAAAGCCTAGTAATGGGATGTTCACATGGAATGATAAGAGATGTGGGGAGGGATTTATCTCAGATAAAATCAATAGATTTCTAGTCTCTATCTTTTGGATTGGTAGTAATTGGCTTACTAGTTCAGATATTTTATATTGAAAAGGATTACAGCATTGGCCTATCAAATTTCATGCAAATGGAAGGATCTTTTCTAAGAATCCATCTTTTATATTCTAGCGTATGTGGTTACATGATCCTTATCTAAAAGATCTCATGAGGGAGTGGTGGAGGAATGGTACACTTGATTATGGTACTACTATGTTTTATTTTGTCAAAAAACTTTGGTTTGTGAAGTATCAACTTAAGAAGTGGAATAGATAGAGTTTTGAAAATATTTTAAAGTTAAAATCGATTGCCCAATAGTGATTAGATTCCATCACTAGATAGAATAGGGATCAATGGATTTCCAAGGAATCTCTTAGAGAAGAAGAAGAAGCCAAGAAGGAGTTTACAAAATGAGAATTAAGGGAATAGATATTTTGGAAACAAAAGGTTAGGATTGATTGGCTACATGAGGGAGATAGGAATACAACTTTCTTCATCAACCTATTAAAGCTAGAAGATATGGAAATTTGATTTCATCACTAGTGTCCTCCCATGGGTAGCAACTATCTTTGTTTAAGGATATCTCACAAGAAGCTATTCAATTTTATTCTTCCTTGTTCAAGGACGATTCTCCTATTACAGAGGTGGAAGACAATCTTGTCTTGGAATGCATTCCCTCAATTGTCTCTCCTAAGGAAAATAAGATGCTTCTTAGGCCTATCTTGATGGAGGCGGTAGAAAAGATTGTTTTTAATATGAAAAGGGAAAGGCCCCTAGACTTGAAGGTTTTCTGATAGAAGTTTTTCAAGAATTGTAGGAGATCATTAAATTCAAGATCTATTGCATGTTGTGTAGAAATCATAGAATAGCAAATAGATGTTGAGGGAAATGAATTCTACCTTCCTTGTGATTGTCCCTAAAAGGGAGGGAGATAGTTCTCTTCACCAATTTAGACCAATTGCCCTGTGTAATGTGGTTTACAAGATTATTTTAAGTTAATGGTGTAGAGATTTAAGTCATAGCTTAGCAAGATCATTTCAGAAGAATAGGGAGGTTTTATTTCAAGTAGGAAAATCTTGGATGGGGTGGTTATTGCAGTTGAATCTATTCACTCTATGGAGGTATCCAAGACAAAGGTTATGTTTATTAAGTTGTATATGGCCAAAGCTTATGACCGGGTTAAATGGGATTTTCTTCAGAATATGCTCACCGCCTTTGGTTCTGGTGAAGGTTGGATTGAATTGGTAATGAGTTGTGATATGTATACTTCCTATTTAGTGTTTATTAATGGGGAACCCTCTTTTCTATTTGGAGCTTCTCAGGGCCTTCGATAGGGTGACCTCTTGTCTCCTTATCTTTTTATTATTATGGTTGAAGGCCTAGGGAGAATCTTAAAAGCCCATGTGAGGCATGGAATAATTCAAGGTTGGAATTAGGGTGATGGTTTCCCTCCTCAATCTCATTTACAATGTGTTCATAATGTGACTTTGTTGGGTGTTTCCAAAATTAAAGAAGTGAATAGCATCAAGTGTTCTATAGATATCTATCTTGCTGCTTCATGTCAGAAAATCAATGATAATAAGTCCTCTATTTTCTTCATTAATACCTTGCTTTTGGTTCAGTCAAGAATAACATGTATTCTGAGACTTCATATTGGCTATCTTACTTTTGTGTATTTGGGCATCCTTCTTGTTGGAACCAAAATTCAACCCCAAACTTTCATCAATTTATCCACCTCAGCATGACCACTCTTTTTTACACCATATGCATCCATCCTTGAGACCATCATCTTTGTATAAATAAGCTTACAACATTATAGCTATAGTTTCCCTAACCCATTCCAGTAAAAATCATTACCATTAAAAAATTATCTTTCCCATAGTCGTTTCCTTAAGTTCACCATTGGGAACCCATTTCGCCAAGACAATGCCATCTCAAGGAGAGTTTTACTGCAGTCTCCCCGACATATCAACAAAGAAGCCAACACAAAATATTGACGAGACCACCATGCTTGGAAGTGACATAATTTTGAGTATCTCTCTGACAACTTGAGGAGAAATATATCAAAGAGACCTGGGTATCTCAGAGTGAGAAGTCATCTTGTCTCTCTGAAAAAACACAGTACAAAGAAACATTGATATTTTAATGGTGTTGAATCATTTTGGCACTCAGGAAACATAAAAATATCTCTCGAACATTAAGAGATTATTATAAAATAAATAGTAGACAACTGGAAAATTCAAGCAATCTCAAGAGACGTCAATGTAGCAGACTAAGAAATGAAGAAGTCTCATTGACACCACAAGAACAACTAAGAACAAAATTTTGAAGAGATGAAAGGGCATCAAGAGGACATTGACAAAAGTCTCCTCGATCTCCCAACAATAGGAACACAGTCATAAGGAAATATTCTCGAGGAGACTATGAGACATCAAAGATAAGTAACCACAGGTCTCTTTGACACCCCAAAATAAAAAATGAAAGGCAAGAGACATCAGAGAAAGAAACTCACATATAGGTAAGACATAAAAGGGTCTTTCCAAAACACTAATAAATGAAAGAATATTGGTATGCTGAAGAGACATATGCTCATCAAAGGGAAATGGTCATAGGTCTCACCGACATTCTGATAATGAAAATACAGAGAAGGAAAAGAAGTAAAAGCTTGAGGTAGAGTTATCAGAGAGACTTTATGATATCAAATAGAAACATTCAAATGTCTCTTTGATATCCTGAAAAGGAATCAAAGACGAGAACATATCAAAGAGAGGACAAGATATCGGTGACAGTATGATCAAAGTCTCTTCGACATAACAAAATGGTTTCTCACCCGGTTGACATGACTAATGAGATTGTCAGAGAGATAGTTGACATTAATGCTATTTTTGATTAGAAAGGTGGCGCAAGTGTCACTTATGAACTAGAGTTCATGGAAGCATGCTAAATCTTGATATATCTGGCTCATAAGATCTTGAAATCACAATGAATTGTAGCTAAAAATTGAGGAGGCGGAGTTGGGCATTAGCAAGCAGTTCAGAAATGATGAAATTAATTCAAGTATTCAAGGCCCAACTGAAGATATTTTATCAAAAAATTTTTGAAGTACAGTGCAGATAGGGTTTTAAACATGGAAAGAACACCAAAAAAACTGAAAGTGAAAAGTTATAAAATTGAGACTAGGCCATTGAATCAAGATCTAATTGAGCAGTGCCTTGGTTCTAGGTCAAAATCTAGGAGGACATCCCAATCGAATCCCTCATGTGAGAAATTGAAAGATGAACATAAAAAACTTGGAGATGTGTGGACGCCACAGAGAGGCTATGACGTGTTTATATACCATTATAGGAAGAAGTACAGACACAGACTTGTATCAAACCATGGAACATGAAGTTAGAAAAGCTTGTGATGTCCAATGTGTTTGCTAATAGGGAATTAATTAAGGCATTAGCTAAAAATATAACCCTAAAACAAGGTCAATTCATTCTCATGACAGCTCACAATTTATCTTGATAATGAGAGATTACATTTCTATGGTTTTCAACTAGACAAATCTAAGAAAACAAAATTGAGGATAAGGGATCATTTGGAAGAGTATCAAACCATGGACACGAGCTACAAGAGATGGAAATTATAATTAAATAGACCCAAGGATGCGGGAAACCAACTTAAAATATTCTCTAGTGATGAGAAACTCCCATTTTCTGTGGATTTATTTGAAGAGTACTATTAGTATACCTATTACTTAGCTGGCCAGGTTTTAGGAGTAGATTCTCTTGCTACAATGGCCATAGCTCCCATGGTTTTAGCAGCATATGTCCAAAGCCAAGATGCTACGTCATATGATTATGTAGAGTACCTATCTAAGGTTATTAATACCTCACTTGCCACTATAAAAAATAATAGTGATGTTATCAATTTCAAAAAATACTCCTTGCTCATGCATATGATATTGTATGAGGGACAAGCAATAGGAATTTGGGGAGAGGAGTTGCGGATTAAGGATTTGGATAATGATGAAAACATAAGACCAATCCATATGTGGACCTCTATATGGGATAGCAAATGTGGGAGATCCCACTATTTATATTTCAAAGAGTATTTTGTGAAACCTCTGTATAGACTACTTGTCCATAATTGTGATTACAACTTGTCTCCATAGGTACAGATATTTCTTAGACCAAAAGAGAAAAATCCTAAAGGAAAAATAAACCACAACTAGGGGGAATGGTATGTATTTGAAGATTGCACTGTAATAAGAGTATAGGGATTTGAGGAAACTCCATTCTTGCTGCCTAAAACAATGCCTAATAGGGTCACATATTTGGAAATTGTGAGGCAATTGGCCTATTTAGACTATATGTACCTCAAGATCTATGGAAGATAGTATCTCATGCCTTATACTTTGTGTTTTGGTGACTTTACCATTCTTTCTGGTAAGGGGTATGACTCAATTGAAAGTAAAATAGATTATTATGGCATGCCATTGGGAAGCAAGAGGGATAAAATCAACCTTGAGCACTTTATTCATAATTCCAAGATGACACAAAAACTAAAGAGATATGAGCATGAGTTTTTCATAGATGATGTTATTAGAAATTGTGAGAAAACTCAAGCAACAATGAGAGAGGTAGAATACAATAGGATAGTTATGGTAGAAGCATGGAGGAAGGGCCATAACCCATTATACATAGATGCCTTTCATGAAATATTGGATCCCATGGACAAAAATGAGTAGTTGCTTTTGCATAAAGAAGAGTTAACCAAATATGTACCACTTGTAGCTTTTGAGAAAAGGAGAAGTGTTTGTTTGTGAAGACAAGTTGAAAGTATAGAACCCTTGAGTCACTCATCACCACAACCCACTCCAGATGTTTTTTTCTTAACCGATACTCCTATCATAATCAAAGATGACATTGAAGAAGAGAACGAGGTCACACAGATCATTGCTCCTACCATTCCCCAGTATGAAATACCTCTAGAAAGGAGTGTGATCACCTTTGAGGCCTCTGACAAATTATTTGATGATGTAAGACATTGTGTGTGCTAAGAGTTCATTGCAGATGATGCATTTGTTCAAACCCATGACTAAATTTAAAACTTTCATTTATGAGTACACAGGAAGAATGATAAGAGAAAAATAAAAGAGATTAGCCTTAAACAAGAAGCAAATGCCTTAAAAGAACTCCAAGATGAAGTTGATAAGGAAATGGAAAAGAACACCCTTGAGAGAGGATGAGTGTTGCTATAAGAAGTTGGGGTTATGCTTCTTCTAGGGTGGGACATTAGCTCAGCCATAGTCTTTGACAGTTTCCTGAAGAGAGAAAAACAAAGCTTTGCAATTAATAGATGAGGCTAGTGATAAGATATACACTGGATCAGGTTATAATCCTAACAATACTTCTTTGCAGATTTGGGCCCTTTACCCACCAGGAAAGAGGCCTTCTCTTGTTAACAATCCTAATCAGGTCTTTGGTCACCTTCTAGTGCAAAGAGTGGGGTATACAAACCCTATTGAGATTGTTGAACTAAATGTAAACGTGTCCAAGTTTACCAAGGCTCGGATTGAGAAACTAGTTAGAGATAATAAGGGGTTGGTCAATGAAAATGAAAAATTGAAATGAGATGTGATCAATTACAGAGATAAATTTCCTTCCTCTTTAGGTCTACATATTGGAAACACAAATATGAGATGATCTAGAAAAACATGAGGAGTTAAAGAAATAATTAAAAACTAATACATTTGAGATAGTATTAGAATTGATATGCAAAAGATTTTCCAAGATGTTTGAAAACGCCAACAAGGTCTAGATTATCCATAGTAAGACATTTTCATATTTCAAAGAGCATGGAAAGTTGAGTAGCAGAATGAAGTAAGTAGAGGCACAAATAAAAGTCATAGGGGATGGTGGTGAATGTATGCTTTAGGAATACTAAGAGTTGGTGAAAATGCATGATCTTTTTCACAATGTACTAACATAGGAACTGAGTGAATTCAACCATTCGTTGAGTATGTCCCTTCCAAACTTATTTGATGAAGGATAATTGAAGGATCAAGATGTGTGGAAAGATGAGATCTCTAAGTATCTATCAATGGCTCTAGATGAAGTCAATGGTAAAGAGGAGGTGTTGGAGAAAACACATAAGCAATTGGGATGGATATTTGATCTTGAGTATGCAATGAAAGACATCATCAGCAATGCAACCACCTATTCAAACTCAGGATATATTGAACACTTGTCAAAGATCAATCTATTTATTGCATGAACCGAATGAGGAATACGGGGTAATGAAGCTTCGCAATATTTGGTGCACTATCATGAAGTATGGACCTTGAACATATCTTCAATGGTCATGGGTGCTTGTTGGAGATTAATGGATCATGATGCATCTACCTGTGTACTTCTAAAATATTTCATGTTTGTGTTTAATAATTTTTTTTACGTTTTAGTTATCAAGCAACATGACTTTTTTTAAAAGGCCTGAAGATTTTTTCTTCTGGCATATAAAATGGGAAACCAAGGCTTGATAGAGGGAGATAGAATAGGATTATCATTATAACAGTAGTATTAGAAGTATATCAGTTCACAAAAAATAAGGCTTTCATATATAATTTTCATAATTTTGAAGTAATATAAGGATGGAGGAAGATAATTAATGTCCCAACACTGGTGTCGATTGTTTGTTGTTATCATCTGATTATTTGACTATCTCCAATTTACTGCTTCCATATTATTTAAGTTAGTGTGTCAAAACTCAATTTATCCAAAGACATTTGTTGTTCTGGTGTGGTTTCATTGATTGGTTTCTTTCAAATAATTAAATATCCTTTTAATAAGATCACAGTAATTTGGAAATTTGGAAGTTCTACTTGGATCGATAAGAAGAGTCATATAATCAATAAAATTGTCATACTATCCCCAACCTGGTTTTATCTTATTATTCAGAATAGAAATTCATTTTGATTTGTTAGAACAAATTTATTATTTTTGTGCAATTTAATTGATTGGTTCCTATAAAGGATTAAAATTCCCTATCAATTATTCATAGTAACCTGATACAAACCATTTGGATCGATAAGAAGAGTCTGATAATTACATCCCTGCATGTTTAGACAAGGTGTAAAAATCACAAGTGTCAAATAGTTTGAATTGTATCCACTGAGTAGGTTACACATCATTCACCTCTTGACTCCATCAACCCAATAGTAGTAGTCACTGGTCTTACCCATCTTATTTTAGAATCCCATAAAATCTCATTTATACCTTCATATTTAAATTTCAGCATTAGGAGGAGGAGTAGTAAACAAGCCTTCATTTATTCCACACTTCATGTCATTGTGGGTAGATACTCAAAACCTAATTAGTTCACACATCTTGCTCAAATATGCTTCAATCATTAAGGTCCACCTACCTAGGTTTAGTAGAGCCTAAAGTGTAGGGATTCATCAACCACATAGGTTAACTTTGTTCGTTAGTTCAAAAACGTTGTAAGTCTGATCATAGTGCCTGACATCCTCTTAGGATTTAAAACCTGCATTTTTGAGACCCAATAGATTGGCGACTTTGTTGGGGAATATCTCGCTAATTCTGAATCCAGGCATTCCATCATAGAGTCATAAACATTCATAATAGACTCCGTTGGGACAAGAAAAAACCAATCTTATTCAGACCTTGATACTGAAATTTTCCTACTATAATAAGTAGGTGGCAACTCTGTCAAGATTCTTGTATGACCAATAAAATAAATATTAGGTCAAAAATATTAGACCATAGACACCAAATAATCACAATATCACCTAAAATGAACGGTAGACGATCCCTACAGAAAGGAAGTCCAAAGAAGAACGAAGATAGGTGGACAGATAAAAAGGGGTCTACTCCTCCAAAGGTTATGGCCAATAAAGGTGGAACAACATCAACTCAACCGAATATAAGTAACTATACTGATTAGCAAGACACATTTGGGCAGCCTCTCCTCACACATAGCAGTTTTAGTCCCTTGGAGGGGCCAAAAAGTTTAGAAAGATAGGAGGCATCTAACGAAGGATCATAGTCTTCTCCACCTTGAGGTGGATCCTCAATGGATGAGTGAATTCCACACAAAATTTGAACTTGAAAGAGTACGAAGATAGAATGAATATGACTATAGGATGGAATTGCAATATGGTGAAGAAACCCAACATAGAGTAATAGAACAAACAACATCCATTGAAACTCATGATGAACAAACTGCCACGGTCGGAATGACCACCCAAGAATTGGAACATGCGGAGAGGAAAAGGGAAGAAATTAGGAGGAAACAATTAATAAAAGAGAGTGAAGAACTAACCCAACAACTGCTTCAGACAAATATGCAGTCATCAAAAGGACCAAAATATATACCTCCCCATAAGCAAGGGGGGAACATCTATCCACAGGGATCATCTCAAAATATAGGCACGTCCCAAGTCGTTCAAAAATACCTTTCAATACAACTAGGAATCCAAGCCATACCAATTATGTGCAGGTCCCACCACAAACCTCACAACCACAAAGTACCAACACCATCTCACAATTTTATCCTCCTCCTGGTTGACAGTATGTCCCACCTCACCAACATTACATACCTCGTCCAAATTTCCATAGCAATATGTAATCCCACCAAAACATCCAACAAAATGTCCATCAACCTCAACATGGGTTTCAATACTACCCCAACCAACCCAATCAAAATCCTTATTCACAAGGACTCCCAAATGTAAATGTGTATAGACAATTGGACTTATCTGGACATCCACCATGCCCAAACCCAATCGATAGTGATCTAAGGAATACAGTCCCTAAGTTTTGAGGAAACAATGCAATCACAACAAAGGAACACAAGATATTTTAATGCATTTGTACAAGATCTTGGTATAGAATATGAAGAATTTCTCATGAGGCTATTTATGATGTCCTTGATCAAAGAAGCTAGAGATTGGTTTAACACCCTACCTGATGCCTCAATTATCTCCTCAAAAGATTTTAAGAATCAATTCATAGAAAAATGTGGAAATCAGTGTGCCCCAAATTTTTCCCTACATGAGTTAATGAATATCCAAAAGTATCAAAACGAATCTATTTTTTATTTCAACCAGAGATTTTCTAAAATAGATAAAAAAATACCACATGGGTCCAAAATAACTAACTCTGATGCTCTATCCATTTATTTAAAAGCTTTTGACTTGAAAAATGGATATGAGCTCAAAAACAGATTCCCTCCTACCCTAGCAAAACCCAGAAAGCTGCTATAAATATCGAGAATTATAGAAAATTTGTGGGCATGACTAGTAAAAGAGATAATATTAGAATCCCACAAAATCCAATAACTACCAAAATAGGAAAGAAAACCAATATAGGAATGAAAGACCAACATTACATGACATGCCATACAATACCAACTGGAAAGATGGGAGGCCATTTGATAATCATCATAAAAAGAATTGGAAAGATACCTCAGATCCTTTGAAAAAACATGGAGCACACATGGTGGAAAATAAACCATGGTGTTTGGCATGTGATAGGCCCCATGCACCTGAATACTACACAGTGGCTCAAACCTTAAAAGAAAGTGAATGGTCCCAAGAACAAAATAGAGATTATCACACCATAAACATGTTGGGATGGGGTCCTCATCAAGCTAATGATGGATACTCATCTTCTGAGGAAGGGTATTCGTATGATGTCAATAATCAAAGGTACAATGTCAATCTAGGACAAGAAGTGTTCTCTGATCTAGAAGAGGATAAAGAAAAAACTGCCTATACATATCATACAACACCATAGTTCCAATTGAGAATTCCAATAGAGGAAGAAAAGAGGGCCATTACAACAAAAGTTGTGGCAGCAGCTAAAAGAAATAGTTACAATCTGAGAAGTAGACCCTTAGATGCAGAACAAGGGACACCCAGGAGTGTGTTTATAAAAGAACAACAACATAAAGAAAATGACCTAAATAACTAGAAGAAAGGGGAGAAAGGAAAATTTCAAAAAGATGTACCAAAAGAAAACACAAAAATTGAATTAGAAAAAATTAAGGACAATGTTAAAGCTCGAACTGAAGATAAGAAAGATATCAAACCAGAAAGGGTAGAGCAAACAGTGACTTCCCCCTCATTTGATACTTCCCAAGCATTAACCCAAATCAAGATGATGGTTCCATTAATGGAGATGATGAAAATAGATGAATATAGGGATACTACCCTCAAGTTAATTTCCAACACATCCCACAAACAATAGAATCAGAATGAGAACAAAAGCAATAAGGTTAACACTATGGAACAAGAAACCACAAAAACACCAGAGGTCTATTTGGGTGACACCCTACGAAGAATCCCTCTCAAGTGGATCCATTCTACACCACCCTATTAATCAATAATAAGTTGGTGAAAAATTGCATGATTGATTCATGGGTAGCGATCAATATCATACATATAGATGTCATGAAAGAACTAGGCTAGTGGGTAAAGACTACCTATGGAAAATGTTATGCCATGGATAACAGGTCATTCCCAATAGTTGGAGTGATATGGGATGTAAAAATCAAAATAGCATCATACCCTAAGGCAGCATATAGAATAGACATCACTGTGGTGGATACTGCTCCTTACTATGGAATGTTATTGTCTAGATAATGGACTGTAATAGTAGGTGGAAATGTCTAGTTAGACTTATCATATTCCACCATACCAGTAAATGGGAGAGAATTCAAGCTTTATAGAGAACCCATATCAGAACATGTCATAGAACATTTTGATCTTAACTAAATGAACTACTTCTGTGATGTAGATCTTGGGAATTTCAGGATCAAAAAATCACAACCAGAACTGCAAAACACAAAACTGATCAATAGAGAAGCTCAACATGATGATACTGGTGTATGGCAGATATATTTTGATGGGGTTGTTGAGAATGCATGTCTCAAACTCACTGGTGAAACCTTGGTCTTGTTGCTCATACTTCTAAAAGTGTTATATTTTTCTTGTACCGCTATACTGCTAGGTGTTTTTGAGAGAGGTGCGGTAGTGCGGTGTTACTGCCATACCGCGGAAGCCTTCTAACTGTCTAGAGTGGTAGTGCAGTATACCACCATCCCGCGGAAGCCTACTAGATAGCCTGTGGTAGTGTGTTGTTACTGTTACACCGCGATAGGACTTGGAAGAGGTTGTGGTAGAGCGGTGCTCTAGTAGAATGGTAAACCACGGTCTAACAGAGGCTTGTAATATGGCTTGTGGTATGGTGGTTAAGCTTGGAAGCGACGGGAAGAGATGAAACAATGTGGTGGTCAAACAACGATGAATGAGTGACATGCTAACACGTGGCATGGAGTCATTTGTTGATTTCACAACGTTGTTGTGAATGAATGATTCTTTGGACCAACATTTATAATTTGGAGTAGATAGTTGTAACACCTGATAACCATGTAACTACATTGTAAATTCTAATTTCTCATTGGCTGGAGAATCGGTGCTATGACATGGAGTTGTTTAGCCGACTTGAGGGGTAAGAGTTAGCCGATATGGTAATTGTTAATTGATATTTTTTCTTCCGTAACAACTGGAAACCGAATTGGTATGTTTCCATGCATGGTATCCTAAAGAAGTGTGTGAACCTGAGGGGCATTGTGGTTGTGCTGGCCAAAAGGCTAGCTAAGTGAGTGGGCTAGTAAAATGAAATGAATTTGCATTGTGTGTTGTGTGAGGGTACTATAACAATGCGATGATTCTGGACAACGTTGTTGTCTACTTTCTCCAGATGGAAAAGATGTAAACTCTAGAGGAGCATAGCTATGAGATTGTATTGTACCTGTTGTTGTTGTTGATTAATACAATTGAGCTGAGTGTTTTGGAGGGTGGGGTTTTTTACCCAAAAGGGTTTTCCCCACGTAAATTTGTGTGTTCATTTTTTTGTCTTTCATGCTAGTTGGTTTTGTAATTTGAATCGGTGCATAAGTGTTGAATTTGGTTAAGTTTGCATGTGATTTCTCAGAAGAGTTAATGAGGGAAATCAACTATGCTAGTTTCTGATTTATGGCATAGTAGTACGTGTCTTTAAGGAAATTTGAAGGAATTAAAATCACCAAAGGCACTGTTGTTCTTATATTTTTCCTTCTAAGATGACTCAATTTTTCCCTTTCAAGTGGTATTAGAGCCTTCTTCTAGTTGCTGGTTCTGGGTATTTCTCCTGTGAATATTTCTTAGTCTAACAAGCTTGAAGAAATATGGAGGAATCGGCTAATAATTGACCCTTTGGTGAGTTAAAGTTCTTTCTCTTTTGAGACAACACGCCATGTGAAATACATTGAAGTTGGATAGATTGGAGTTGATCATATTGTAATGATGTGGTTTGAGGCTCCCGGTTGGCAATGAATGACCCTGATGCAAGGGCTGTGAGTTTATGCTTATGGTTGTGTTGCAATAGAGCATGGTTCATACTGGGTTTCTATGTGAGGGACTCCCTAATGGTATGCAAATGCTTGGGTTGTTTTTTCAGCCATGGAGTATTGTGCTTGTGTTGGGTGCTTTGATTTGGCATTGAAGGCGTTGTTCTCTATTACCCTGATTGCATAAAGGCTATGAAGTTGATCTCTGGGTGGTCTAAAAACTTCTGAATAGCCTGGCTCTCTCATATGCATGTGCATGTTGATGGTTATGGAATTGGATTGACATGGGCCTAGAGTTCCTAAACTGTTGTTTCCTTTTAAGGATGTTTTGTACTTGCATTTCTAAAATCCATGCTCTTTGGATTTGACGGTTGTATAGATTTTTGTTTAAAGAATCTATGGTTATGCAAATTCATGATAATCCTTTATTCTGGTATAACTGTTATAGTGTTTATGTTTCAAAATTTTGAGTCATCTAGATGTGAAGTGGATATGGGTGTGCATGGGTGTTCTCGAACACGGTTGTTTTGTAGGTTTTACACGGTCAAGAAAAAACTTATTGTTTTGTGGAGTTGCTATTAAACTATTTTCTAGACCCTGGCTTTTAGGGCATTGTTGGATGAGATAGTTGTAGTTCTGCATACATGCTTTGTGCTTGGTATGAGATGTGATGTCTTCTCTACATGGGAGTTTTGGTACGTGATTAATCACTTAGCATTTCCTGTGGTGTTGCTTGTTGGGTTCCTAAACTATGGTGCTCGAGTTGTGGGCATGATTGGAAAATCGGATTTGGACTTGATCTGGTGTTTGAGTCATGTTGTCTGCGTGGTTATTCTCTTTGAGATCTCAGTGTTGTTGTTTCTAGTGTGATGATGGGTTCACACGTTCGATGGGATTGATCTTTGAGTTATGCAGTTGGTGGTTTAGCTACCCATTGGCTATAGTGAGATAACTCAAAATTGGATTGTCTATATCCACAAGGTTGATTTAGTGTTGGTGCAGATCTATTAGCTAGCCTTGTCTGTGGTCACTTGTGCATTGGTGTGGTTGCTTCTGGATGAGAGGAAGATGGCGTTGAGTACCTGAATAGTCAGCTATAGGGGCCTATAACATGTGTATCATGATGTCATGGAGAGCTTGATACACATTTTAGTGTAAGCTTTTGATAGTGATGGTGTGGTTTGCATGATTTGGAGATCATGGTGTTGTTTGGCATTGTTATCAGATGGACATGTTGTTGATTGTACCTGAAGTTTTTTTTCAAATCAGAAGATGTTTGGTCATGATTCTTGGAAAGCTTGGATGTCACGATTCAGTGGGAGCTTTAGTAGTGATTGTGGGTTCAACACTTGGTGGTGAATAATCTTCTTTAGTGTTGCAGATGTTACTAGGAGGGACTCTTAGATCTTGTTGTTGCAAAAGGCTTCTTTCACTTTTGCATGGACACTATTGGAGGATGTGCAACATCCTGGAACCATGGAGGACGTTTGGAATTTTTGGTTGAGGTGTTGGTGGTGCTTGGAAGGTGATGTTGGTTTTGAGTTTGTTTGCTTTATGTCATGATATACTCTTGCTTATGCACTTGAGTTTTGACATTTTGCATTGCACTTGAGACCATGGTATGTTCATTTGGAGCATGGTATCTCCCAAGGGGGATGGAAAGATCATGATGTCATGATAAGTTCTTGATTCAGATGATTGGATCTTTGACAACAGTCTGGTAATTCTTTGTGTTTTGGGTGCATTGATCATATGCTTGAAAACTTCATGATAGTGCAATGATGCATTTGGAGTTTAGCATGAGATGATCGGTTTTTGGAGCTCATGGATACATGAAGAATAAGGTGATGTTTTATTTTCTCTTGAGAGGAGTGAATTGTTGATGGTTACTCTTGATAAGATTTCAGCAGAAAGTCCGAGAAGCCTACACCTTGGTTGGACATGAGTTCAATAGAGACCAATGAGGAGATTGCTCTTGGAGAAGTAATGATGACTTGGTTATCCTGGAGGAGCATTCTCTTTCCCCACTCTTAGTCTACTCGGAAGTGAAGTCTAATTTGAGAGGTATTTTCCTATTGCATCTTTTAGATGTGTTTTATGCTTCCTTTTCGTGATATGGATCTTGAATTGTTGTTTAAATGGTTCTGGAGGATTCATAGTGGAAGATGTACAACATGGTTGATCTCCTTGACCTTTTATGTTATATCTTCTTCTTATGAGAACTGGTAGGAGATGCTTTATGGGCTAATTTCCTGATATGGGAAATGAAGTGGTTTGATCTTCTTTGAGAGGTTTACATCCATATGTTGTGTTTGATCTTGGAGATTGAACGATTGGATGTTGTTAAGGCTTTTCTCTGGGGGTTTTGAAGGAGATCATAATTGACACAGTTGGTATTTAGAGGTATATGTAGGAGGTTTTTCTATAGGCTCATGATGTGCATAGATGCTCTTTGTGGTCTTGGTAGTCTTCTAGGATGTTTGGTTTCACATTACATGGGTTTAAGGTTTGGTCAAAGTTGTAGTGATCACTAGCTTGTGGTCATGTGTTTTCACTCATGTTCTTGGGTGATGACATGTAGGTTCTTAATATTTTTCCTTTGTTGGGTGTGGAGAACTTGGGAGAGCTGTGAAGAATTGTAGTGAGAGTTGTTCTTGCAGGTTATTAATTTGTGGGTTGTGCATATCATTGTGGATAATTCCTTGGTACTACATAGTTAAATTTTCTATGTGCTATTATTGGTAGATCTATTATGCCTTTGATCCTTCAAATTGGGCATTACCCATGCAGTGGGAGTACTTGGATGTATTTGGTCTTCTTCGATTGGTTTGTGCATGGTGCTTGTATCTGTGGTTGATGGGTTGGCTATGATGTTGGCATGAGTTTACTAATGAGGATACCTTGAAGGTATGTGAGATTGGATGAAATAGCATGAGTTGTGGGTGTTATTTTTCAGTTGTGTGGGTTAATCAGTTGGATGGGAGCAATTAGTTTTCTTGTTGCTATTCTAGCTGATGTTCTATCTTGTTTCTGGAGAATGACTTCAGGGTTGTGTTTTGTTTGAGGCTTTGAAGTTGAAATTGCTTTTGTATAGTGTGTGAGCACAATGAAGTGGTGGCAACATGCTATAGTCTTTTCTATCAGTTGGATCTAGTGCTTGTGTTCTATAGACAGTGCATTGTTATCAGTTTGATCTAGTGCTTGTGTTTTGTAGACTAGTGCATATACGCTTTGGCTTGTTCCTTGTCCTGAAGTGGATGGTTGGAACTGTTGCCTGGTTTGGTGGACATCTTGGATGCTGGTGCAGGTGTCTTGGCTAGAGCACGAGAGCACTGATTCAAGATTCTTATTATTGCATGGATGGCTATGGCACAATGACTTAGAAGGTTGGAAGGGGGTTTAGTGAGTTCTTCATCAAGTGGGAGATTGTTGAGAATGTGTGTCTCAAAGTCACTGGTGAAACCTTGGTCTTGTTGCTAATACTTCTAAAAGTGTTATATTTTGTTTATACCGCTATACCGCTAGGTGTTTGTGAGAGAGGTGCGGTAGTGCGGTGTTACCGCCATACCACATAAGCCTTCTAATTGTCTATCGATAGTGCAGTATACTGCCATCTCGCGAAAGCCTACTAGATAGCCTATGGTAGTGCGGTGTTACCGTTACACCGTGATAGGACTTGGAAGAGGCTGCGATAGAGTGGTGCTCTAGCAAAATGGTAAACTGCGGTCCCGCGGAGGCTTGTAATATGGCTTGTGGTATGGCGGTTAAGCTTGGAAGTGACGTGAAAAGATGAAACAATGTGGTGGTCAAATAACAATGAATGAGTGGTGTGCTGACATGTGGCATGGATTCATTTGTTGATTTCACATCGTTGTTGTGAATCAATGATTCTTTGGACCAGCATTTATAATTTGGAGCCGATAGTTGTAACACCTGATAACCATGTAATTGCATTGTAAATTCTAATTTCTCATTGGTAGGAGAATCAGTGCTATGACATGGAGTTGTTTAGCTGACTTGAGGGGTGAGAGTTAGCCGATATGGTAACTGTTAATTGATGGCTTGTCTTCTATAATGACTAGAAACCGAATTGTTATGTTTCCACGCATGGTATCCTGAAGAAGTGTGTGAACCTGAGGGGCGATGTGGTTGTGCTAGCTGAAAGGCTGGCTGAGTGAGTGGGCTAGTAAAATGAAATGAATTTGCATTGTGTGTTGTGTGAGGGTACTATAACAATGCGAGGATTCTAGAGAATTTTGTTGTCTACTTTCTCCAGATGGACAAGATGTAAACTCTAGAAGAGCATAGCTCTGAGATTGTATTGTACCTGTTGTTGTTGTTGATTAATACAATTGAGCTGAGTGTTTTGGAGGGTGGGGTTTTTTACCCAAAATGGTTTTCCCCACGTAAATCTTTGTGTTCATTTGTTTATCTTTCATGCTGGTTGGTTTTGTAATTTGAATTGGTGCATAAGTGTTGAATTTGGTTAAGTTTGCATGTGTTTTTTTTAGAAGAGTTAATGAGGGAAATCAATTGTGTTAGTTTCCACTTTATGGCATAGTAGTACGTGTCTTTAAGGAAATTTGAAGGAATTAAAATCACTGAAGGCATTGTTGTTCTTAGATGTTTCCTTCTAAGATGACTCAATTTTTCCCTTTCAAGGGCATGCAGTAAAACTAGAAATGGAGCTGGGATAATATTCATTTCACCCTTTGGAAAGACATTTAAGTATTCTTTCCTACTGACATTTGAAACATACTAACAATATAGTTGAATATGAATTGTTGTTGCTAGGTTTGAGCATTGCTACAAGGTATAGGATTAAGTTGTTAGCAGTTTTTGGAGATTTTGAGTTGATTCTCTCTCAAGTTAGTGACAAGTACTTGTCAAAAAACATGTGATGAAAACAATACAAAAATGCAGCTTGGGAATCCATTGAATTATACAATGAAGTCTCAATCGGTTGGATTGAGAGGTCTAAAAACATAATGGCTGATTTCTTGGCTAACATGGCTCTCAAATAGGATGATATCACATTAGTAGGAATCACTGAATTTGAATTCAAAACAAGACCTGCTATCCCAAATAATATATACAACTAACACGTGTTCAATGATGATGAAGACCTGATCAAATTCCTCCAATGTATTGATCAATATGAGTCTCAGGAGATAGACTTTAATGTGTTTGTAGAAAAGGTAGATGGCAAAGAAACAGTCTTTGGGTAGGAAGCAGTACAACTCAAAACCAACAAGATCCCAAAAGGACTTGTGGCATTAGAAAGAGTATTTGATGAATAAGATAGGTTCAATCAAAAGCCTACACCTATTAAATAGGATGATGTTGAAGAGATTAACCTTGGAGCAAAACTTTCCCCCAAGAAAGTTTATATTGGCAAGAGGGTCAGTCCCAAAGTAAGAGAGATGCTCATAATTCTTCTCTAGAAGTATAAACATGTTTTTTTCTAGTCATATGATGATGTCAATGCATATAAATAAGATCTCTTTCAACATGAAATTCCATTAAATCCTGATGCTAAACCTTTCAGGCAAAAACAATAACCCATAAACCTTACTTTGGCACCAAAAATGCAAGAAGAGCTTATGAAGTTAAGGGATGGAGGCATCATTAAACCAATTAGGCATTCCTCCTGGGTATCTAATTTGATACCCGTGAGAAAAAAGAATGGAGATATAAGACTGTGTGGATTTTAGAAATCTAAATATGGCATTGCTTAAAGACAACTACCCTCTGCCAAACATGGAAGCAATGTTGCAGAGAGTGACTGGATGTGAGCTTCTATCCATGATGGACGGTTTCTAAAGATATAATTAGGTAAAATTCAAGGATTCAGAGTAGTATAAATATGCTTTCACCACACCTTGGGGAACATATGTCTATGTAAGAATTCCTTTTGTCCTTATCAATGTTGGAGCAACATTCCAAAGGGCTATGGATGTGGCCTCTGCAGATTTGATCAATTATATAATGGTGGTGTATCAGGATGATCTGACGACATATTCTAAGAAGGCTGAAGATCATTGTGCACATATGGAGAAGATCTTTATCAGGGCACTAGAATATGGCATCTCCCTAAACCCAAAGATACTAAGAGCTAGTTATTATTGGCCTAGGGTTTTCAATGATGCATATAGTTATGTAAGAAAGTGTGAGGCATGCCAAAAGTTTTCTGGTAAACTATAGTATCAAGGAGCATTTCCATTAAGGCCTATGCAGGAGGAAGCCCCATTCCATCAATGGGGAATTGATTTGATAGGTGAGATTGCAGAAAAATCTAGTGGTGGGCATAGGTGGATCCTGGTAGCTACTGATTACTTCACAAAATGGATAGAAGTCATACCAAAAAAGTAGGCTACTAGCAAGGTTGTAGTAAATTTCTTGTTGGAAAACATCATCACTAGATTTGGAGTACCTATAAGGTTGATAATAGACAATAGTATGTGTTTTAGATCAGAGGAGTTCAAAAGGTTTTGTGAATCATATGGTATAACAGTTTCATATGCTTCCCCATATCACCCCCAAGAAAATGGATAGGCTAAGTCCAACAATAAAAGTATTATGAAGATAATCAAAAGGATGTTGGACACTAGTAAAAAGGCATGGGACTCTAAGCTGAGACTGGTAGTTTGGGTAGACAGGATCACAATAAAGAAGGCTACCGGAAAGTCTCCCTTTGAACTAGTCTATGGGACCCAAGCTAGGATGCCTTTACAAAACTTTTTACTAGTATACAAGTTTATATTATAAGAGGACCTAGATGTCTCAGAACCTATGGAGGATAGAATGGAATATTTGGAAGAATTAGATGAAGTCAGGAATTTGGCACAAGAGGATAATCAAAAGTTGTAGTCACAGATGAAGTACCTATTTGATAAGAGAGCAAAAGAAAGAAAGTTTCAAATAGGGGACATGGTTTTCATGTAGAATTCCAAGGGACAAGAGAAAGGAAAACATGGGAAATTTGACACCTTATGGCTTGGACCATTTATTATCATTGATAAGTGTGGGGAGGATTCATACTATTTGTATAACATGGTAGGAGAGAGCCAAGAATTGTTAGTGCATCGGTAATTCTTGAAGCATTTATTTTCTTGAGAATGAAATTCTATTCCATGCACAATAGTTTTAGGACCCCCTTTTCTTTTTCTTTTTCCACCTCATCCATGGTTTGCATCCCATAATAGTTTTGAATTCTTGCAATGACCTCACGAGCATTCACCCCCGATCAAAGCCACTATTGGAACCAAAATTCAACCCCAAATTTTTATCAATTTTAACCACCTCAACATGACCACACTTTTTTACACCATATGTATCCACCTCAAGACCATCATCTCTGTATAAATAAGCCTACAACATTATAGCTATAGTTTCCCTAACCCGTTCTAGTAAAAATCATTACCATTTAAAAATTATCTTTCCCATAGTCGTTGCCTTAAATTCACCACTGGGAACCCATTTCACCAAGACAATGCCATCTCAAGGATATTTTACCTACAATCTCCCAAAAAAATCAACAAAGAAGCCAACACAAAATATTGGCAAGACCACCATGCTTCGAAGTGACATACTCAAGTATCTCTTTGACAACCCAAGGAGCAATATATCGAAGAGACCTAGGTATCTTCGAGTGAGAAGTCATCTTTTCTCTCTGAAAAAATACAATACAAAGAAACGTTGATATTTTAATGGTGTTGAATCATTTTGGAATTCAAGAAACAAAAAACATCTCTCCAACATTAAGAGATTATTATAAAATAAATAGTAGACAACTAGTGAATTCAAGCAATCTCGAGAGACATCAATGTATCAGAATAAGAAATGAAGAATTATCATCGACACCACAAGAACAACTAAGAAAAAAATGTCAAAGAGACAAAAGGGAATCGAGAGGACATTGAAAACAGTCTCCTCGATCTCCTGACAATAGGAACACGACCATAAGGAAATATTCTCTAGGAGAATATGATACATCGAAGAGAGGTAACCATAGGTCTCTTTGACACCTCGAAATAAAAAATGAAAGGCAAGAGACATCGAAGAAATAAATTCACATAGGGAAGAGATAAAAGGGTCTTTCCAAAACACTAATAAATGAAAGAATATTGGTATGTCGAAGAGACATAGGCTCATCAAAGGGAAATGGTCACAGGTCTCACTGACATTCCAATAATGAAAATGCAAAGAAGGAAAATAAGTAAAAGCACGAGGTAGAGTTATTGGAGAGACTTTATGGTATCAAAGAGAAAAACTCAGATGTCTCTTTGACATTCTGAAAAGGAATCAAAGACAAGAACATATCGAAGATAGGACAGGATATCGGTGATAGTATGATCAAAGTCTCTTTGACATAACAAAATGATTTCTCACCCAGTTGACATGACTAATGAGGTTTTCAAAGAGATAACTAATATTAATGCTAATTTTGATTAGAAAGGTGGCACAAGTGTCATTTATGAACTAGAGTTGATGGAAGTGTGCTAAATCTTGATATATCTGGCTCGTAAGATCTTGAAATCACAATGAATTATAGCTGAAATCGAGGAGACGGAGTTGGGTGATAGCGAGCAGTTTAGAAATGACAACATTAATTCAAGTAAGTATTCAAGGCCCAACTGAAGATATTTTATCAAAAAAAATTTGAAGTACAGTGCAAATAGGGTTTTAAACATGGAAAGAACACCAGAAAAACTGAAAGTGAAAAGGAAGAAAACCGAGACTAGGCCACTGAATCAAGATCTAATTGAGCAATGCCCTAGTTTTGGGCTAAAGTCTAGGAGGAAAACCCAACTAAACCCCTCATGTGAGAAACTGTAAGATAAACATAAAAACCTTGGAGATGTGTGGACGCCATAGAGAGGCTATGACCTGCTTATACACCATTATAGGAAGAAGTACAAGCACAAACCTGTATCAAACCCGTGGAACATGAACTTAGAAAAGCTTGTGATGCCCAATGTGTTTGTTTTAACGTGGAATTAGTTAAGGCATTAGCTAAAAATTATAACCTTAAAACAAGGTCAATTCATTCTCGCGATGACTTGCAATTTATCTTGATAACGAGAGATTACATTTCTATGGTTTTCAACTAGACACATCCAAGAAAACAAAATTGAGGATAAGGGATCTTTTGGAAGAGTATCGAACCATGGACACGAGCTACAAGAGATGGAAATTACCATTGAATAGACCCAAGGATGTAGGAAACCAACTTAAAAGATTCTCTAGTGATTAGAAACCCTGATTTTCTTTGGATTTATTTGAAGGGTACTATCAGTATACCTATTACTCAGCTGGCCAGGTCTTAGGATTAGATGCTCCTATTGCAATGGCCATAACTCCCATGGTTTTAGCATCAGATGTTAAAAGAAAAGATGTTATGTCATATGATTATGCAGAGTACCTATCTAAGGTTATTAATACCTCACTTGCCACTATCAAAAACAATAGTGATGCTATCAATTTCAAACAATACTCCCTGCTCATGCATATGATATTGTATGAGGGACAAGCAATGGGTATGTGGGAAGAGGAGTTGCAAATTAAGGTTTTGGATAAGATAAAAACATAAGAAAAATCTCGATGTGTACCTTTATATGGGATAGCAGATGTGGGAGATTCCACTATTTGTATTTCAAAGAGTATTTTGTGAAACCCCTATACAGATTGCTTGGCCATAATTATGATTACAACTTGTCTCCATAGGTACAGATATTTCTCAAACCAAAAGAGAAAAATCCTAAAGTAAAAATAAACCACAACTAGGGGGATTGGTATGTATTTGAAGATTGCACTGTAATAAGAGTATATGGATTTGAGGCAACTCCATTCTTGCTACCTAAAATAGTGCCTGATAGGGTCGCGTATTTGGAAATTGTGAGGCAATTGGCCTATTTAGACTATATGCACCTCAAGAGCTATGGAATACAGTCTCTCATGCCTTCTACTTTGTGTTTTGGTTACTTTTTTATTCTTTCTAATAAGGGGTATGAATCAATTGGCAGTAAAATAGATTATTATGGCATGTCATTGGCAAGCAAGAGGGAGAAATTCAACCCTAAGCACTTTATTCATAATGCCAAGATGACACAAAAACTAAAGAGATATGAGCATGAGTTTTTCATAGATGTTATTAGAAATTGTGATAAAACTCAAGCAATGATGAGAAAGGAAGCATACAATAGGATAGTTATGGCAGAAGCATGGAGGAAGGGCCATAACTCATTATACATAGATGCCTTTCATCAAATATTGGATCCATTCATGGACATAATTGAGCAGTTGCTTTTGCATGAAGAAGAGTTAACCAAAGATGTACCACTTGTAGCTTTTGAGAAAAAGAGAAGTGCTTGTTCAAGAAGACAAGTTGAAAGTAGAGAACCCTTGAGTCACTCATCACCACAACCCACTCCAGATGCCAGTTTCTCAGTTGATACTCCTATCATAATCAAAGATGACATTGAAGAAGAGAATGAGGTCACATAGATCATTGCTCCTACCATTCCCTAGTATGAAATATCACCAAAAAGAAGTGTGATCACCTTTGAGGCCTTTGAAAAATTATCTAATGATGTAAGACATTGTTCGATCCAAGAGTTCATTGCAGATGATGTATTTGTTCAAACTCCTAAATTTGAAACTTTCATTTATGAGTACAAGGGAAGAATGATAAGAGAAAAGATAAAAGAGATTAGCCCTAAATACGAAGCATATGCCTTAAAATAACTCCAAGATGAAGTTGATAAGGAAATGAACAACATCACCCCTGAGAGAGAAAAAGAGTTTCTACAAGAAGATGGGGTTTTTCTTCTTCCAGGGTGGGACATTAGCTCAGCCATAGTCTTTGACAGTTTCCTGAAGAGAGAAAACAAAGCTTTGCAATTAATAAATGAGGCCAGTGATAAGATATACATTGGATCAAGGTGTAATCCTGACAATACTACTTTGCATATTTGGGCCCTTTACCCACCAAGAAAGAGGCCTCCTCTTATTAGCAATGTTGATCAGGTCTTTGGTCACCTTCTAGTGTAAAGAGTGGGGGATACAGGCTCTATTGAGACTGTTGAACTAAATGTAAATGTGGCCAAGTTTACCAAGGCTCATATTGAGAAACTAGTTAGAGCTAATAAGGGGTTGATCGATGCAAATGAAAGATTGAAATGAGATATGATCAATTATAGAGATAAATTTCCTTCATCTTCAGGAATTTACTCACCACTAGTGGATTGTGAAAGGAAAGTGCTTGAAGCAATGTCTTAGACTGCATATTGGAAACAAAAATATGAGATGATAAAAAAAAAAAGGAATTAAAGAAAGAATTAAAAACTAATACATTCGAGGTAGTATCAAAATTGATCTGCAAAATATTTTTCAAGATGTTTGAAAACGCCAACAAGGTTTGGATTATCCATAGTAAGACATTTATAGCTTTCAAAGAGCATGGCAGGTTGAGTAACAAAATGAAGTAGAGGCACAAATAAAAGCCAAAGGGGATGGTGGTGAATGTATGCTTTAGGAATACCAAGTGTTGGTGAAAATACATGATCATTTTCTCAATGTACTAACATAGGAACTGAGTGACTTCAACTAGTCGTTGAGTATGGCCCTTCCAAATTTCTTTGATGAAGGAGAATTGAAGGATCAAGATTTGTGGAAAGATGATATCTCTTAGTATCTGTCGATGGATCTAGATGAAGTCAATGATGAAGAGGAGGTGTTGGAGAAAACACATGTGCAATTGGGACAAATCTTTGATCTTGAGTACACAATGAAAGGCATCATCAACGATGCAAACACCTATGCAAAGTCAGGATATATTGAACACTTGTCAAAGATTAATTTGTTTATTGCACAAACCAAATGAAGAATGCAAGGTAAAGAAGCTTTGTAGTATTTGGTGTACTATCATGGAATATGGACCTTGGTGTGTCAAAACTCAATTTATCCAAACATATTTTCTATTCTGATGTGGTTTCATTGATTGGTTTCTTTCAAATAATTAAATATCCTTTTAATAAGATCACGGTAATTTCGAAGTACTATTTGGATCGTTAAGAAGATTCATATAATCAATAAAATTGTCATACTTCCTCCAACCTGGTTTTATCTTGTTATTCATATCAGAAATTCATTTTGATTTGTCAAAACACATTTGTTGTTTCTATGTGATTTAATTAACTAGTTCCTCTAGAGGATTAAAATTCCCTATCAATTAATCACAGTAACTTGATACAAACTATTTGGATCAACAAGAAGAGTTTGGTAATTACATCCCTGCACGTTTACACAAGGTGTAAACAATCACAAGTGCCAAATAGTTTGAATTGTATCCAGTAATTAGGTCACACATCATTCACCTCTTGACTCGATCAGCCCAATAGTAGTAGGCACTGGTTTTACCCATCTTATTTTAAAATCCCATAAAATCTAATTTATTCCATCATATTTCAATTTTAGCATTAGGAGTAGGAGTAGTAAACAAGCCTTCATCTATTCCACACTTCATGACATTGTGGGTAGATACTCAAAACCTAATTAGGTCACACATCTTGCTCAAATTTGCTTCAATCATTAAGGTCCACTTGCTTAGGTTTAGTAGAGCCTGAAGTGTAGGGAGTCATCAACCACATAGGTTAACTTCGTTCATTAGTCCAAAAATGTTGTAAGTCTGATCATAGAGCCTGACATCCTCTTAGGATTTACAACCTACATTTTTGAGACCTAACACCTCTCTTTGATGGCCTCTTGCCAAGAGGGACTTGGAAGAATGTGTTGGATAAATTCCAAGAGCGAGTTAGTAATTGGACCTATATATGGTTGTCCTTTGTTGGGAGAGTTTCATTATTAATATTTATGGTTCAAGCTCTACCTCTTTATAGGTGTATGTTTCATATTCCTCCAACCATTCTCATTAAGTAACTGGATGCTTTATCTAAGACAATTCTCATGGGCTAGTAATCTTACATCCTTGAAGTGTATTTTAGTTAAATGGGAGAATATTTTTAGACCAAAATATTTTGGAGGTTTGGGTTTGCGGTAGACAGTCCGTACTAGCCAGGATTTGGTGGCTAAGCTTTATTGGATATGGTGTACTAATCAAGATCAATATTGGGCCAAGATTCTTTCCACAAAATATTTGAAGGGGATGGATAGGAAAGACATTCCTAGAAACTCCTTAGAAGGTAAGGGATATATGATTTGGAAAACTCTCAAGAAGGGAGCTAGCTTTGTCAATCGGGGCTTTTTTTGGATTTCTAATAGAGGTTCTAAAGCTCTCTTTTGCTTTGACTCTTATGATGGTCATCCCCCAATCATGACTACATATCCACATTTGCAGAATCTTTGTCTTTCCTTTCTAGAGGTTGGTTGGTCTCAGGTGGAAGACTTTAAATTTGCAAAGAGTTTGGGACATGTTGAGGTGTTCAAGTGGAAGGATGCCCAAGATTGGCCCCCAGGGGGATCTGAGGACCTGAAGAATTATCTCATATTTCAAGGTTGGTAGAACCTATAGTTCCTTATAGAGGGATGACATTTTGGCATGGGGTCTAGACCCTAAGGGAGTTTTCTTGGTGATTGTTGGGTATTAGGAACTAGATAGGCAAAAATATGGAGGGGACGGTGTTCCTTGGTGGAATTATGTGTGGAATAAGTTTGCATGGCCTAAATGCAAATTTTTCCTTTGGTTAGTGGCTCATAACAGGTGTCTCACTTGGGATAATCTTCAGAAGAGGAGCTTTCAAGGGCCTTTCATTTGTTTTCTTAGTGGGAGTAATGAGAAATCTTCTTCATATTTATTATTTCAGTGTGCCTATTCTAGGGTTATTTGGCACTAGTGGTGGGAGGTTTGGAGGAAAAATTGTGTGCATGCTTCATCTTTGGTTGAGTTTTGGAGGACTTTTGGGAGGCCTCCTGGCAAGACATTTTTTCTTTAGGTGGCATGGGGTATAGGACCTTCTTGCATTCTCTGGAAGATCCGGTTAGAGAGGAACCATAGGATTTTTAAGGGAGAGGGTTTGGCTTCTCATCGGGTTTTGTATTGATCTCTTGGCATGATTCAAGAAACTATCTAGGCTAGGTGTGAGGTGTATATCCCTCTAGAGTATGGAGACTTGGGAGTTATGTAAGGGTTGGGTTTAGTTGGCAGAGGCTCAAGGAAGTCTTGTTCTAGTGGTAGGTGTCCTTCTAGCAAGAAGATTCAACATGATGGTAGATGGTCACCACCTCTTCTGGGTGTCTTGAAGATTAATATTGATGGTTCTTCCAGAGGAAATCTTGGTTTTGATGGTGTTGGTGGTATTGGTGGTATTGGTAGGGATAATTTATGATCTCCATCTTCTTTTCCATTTTTTAAGGGTACCAAAGTAATAACTTTATGGAGGCTTTGGTTATCCTCATTTCTTTGGAAAAGGGTTGTGCTTTGGTATGGTGTAAGATCATCTGTGAGTTAGTTTCATAGATTTTGGTGGCCATGTTGAATAAGAATTCCTTGAAAGGGGTGAATTGGTTATTGGATTTTTTGGTTCAATAGATTCATCAAATTAACACTTCTTTGAATTTAGTTTCCTTTGTCCATGACCCTAGGGAATGGAACAAGGTTGTAGATTGTTTGGTGAAATGGGATTCAAATTATAGAGGTAATTGGAATATTGATGGTTGGGAGCATCTTCGCTCGGAATGTTCTCAAAGGCTGAAGTTGCTACTCTAGGAGGATATTTGTGGTTCTTGAGTTGGGTTTAGTGGGTGTGAGGTTTTGGATCTTTATGCTTCTAGTATTTTCTTTGATGGTTGCTCCTTGTGGTTCCTTGTGCGAGGACCTTTATCTTGATTGTAATGTCTTTCTACTTGATTAAATAAATTTTTACCCCCTTTTATTAAAAAATATAAGTAATAATGATTATAAATATTAAATATAAGTAATATATTATTAAATATATATTTTACTAGCCCACATGGGTAGTCAAGTTGGCTTGAGTCTTGGGTTTTCTCGCCGAGGTCTCGGGTTCGACTCGGAGGCCCGAACTCACCTGATGTATATGGCTTGTGGGCGGTTGTGCACATCTCCAGGGACTAGTCTCACCCCGAATTGCCCACTACTCCATCGAGGGGGTCGCGAGGACACCCTAGGTTAAATATATATATATATATATATAAGTAGCAATCATTATAAAATATTAAATATGAACAATGCTAATTATAAAATATTAAAATTATAAATATTAAAAAATAATATTAATGGACAAGGGCTTTTCTAAGTTATGGGTTGAGGGGGACTCCCTTAACATTGTTAATTGCTTGCGTAGAAATTAGAAGCCGAGCTAGACAACCGAACAACTCATTGTTGATTCAATCATGATGTTGAGATCCTTTGATGAGACCCATGTCACGCATACCTATAGGGAAGGTAATTCTCTTGCTGATTTTTTTGCAAACGAGGATGTCAGCCTTAATAATTTTAAGGTGTGGGAGTACTCTTCCCTTCCCAAGAAGGCTTAGCTTTTATTGCGAGATGATAGCTAGATTTGGGCTTGTGATTTGGGGTGATCGAGTAATTATTTCCCTCTTAATTACCACACATTTTATGGGTTATGTATTGCCCATTCTCGTGCTCAATTGTAATCTTGCAAGTGTGGTTTTGGCTCTAGTATCTATTAATGTTGGAAATTGAAATGGGTGGAGATAGGAGCTAGATTTAACCCCTATTATGTGAGAAGTGGAGAAATAAGTGCAAAATTTGGAGGATTCTGAGACATGGGAATTTCACGCCCTATTTGGAAATGCTTCATGGCCATGACCCCAAAGCCTCTACAGATTTTGTTTGTTGCTGGCACAATAGATTCATGAAGGTGAAAGGTGTGGAGTTCATCATCAATGAATATTTTATTTCTTTCATTACTGGGTTGTTGACAAATGGCCGCAAGTTTTATAAAGAAAGGAAGAGGAATGATGATGCTATGGATCGGTTCTTCAGAGATAATAAAAGAGCTAAACTAGTGAAGCTCCCCTTATGGGGTTATGAACGGGTTTCCCTGAAGCGAATTTGGTCTGATGTGGAAGAAGTTTTAATGCGTTATGTTACTCTTGATGGATGGTTTACTGCCATTCTATGGCATCATTTTACTCTGCTAAAACATTTTAGACATGGGTTGCATGTATCTTTTCCATTTTTTCTTCTTTCTTCCTTGGAAGTTTTAGTTTATGTCCACTTAAAGAATCGTAGGTCCCTTGTACTTCATGAATGCCTCATTTTTCTCATCATGGAGCATGTGAGATCTCATACCCCAGCCAAGTCTATTAAGGGGAAAGAAAAGGCCATAAGTGAGGATTCTTTTTTATCTAATTTAGAGACGAGTGTTGATGGTGATGCACAATGGAATGTGGATGAGGATAATACTATGGGGGTTTCCTCATCCCATGTGACCACCCCTTTTAAGAAAAAGAAAAAAGGGAATTTAAATAAGGGTCCTGCCAAGAATCTCATTATGTAGAAGTCAATTTCTTGTGGGTCCTTGTCTGACGAGGAAGACACTGAACAAAGTTCAGGTGGGTCTCATCGTCGTTTGTCCAAGGAAAATGTTGAGCTTCATGGCCAAGGTTCTATTGTGTCTAGTAGAGATGAGGAGTAGTCAATTGAGGTTAGGGACATGTGGATGAGGGGATTTTGTGGAGGGCTTCCAAAAGGATTACTAAATTGCAAAAATTAGGGTCTAAAGGTGGTGCGAAGGGTAATAATGTTACTCTAGAATAGGTAAAGGCTACAACGAATAATACTATTGATATTGATGATTCCCCTATTTGAAATAATTATCCTCTTGTGGAGGTTGTTGGGGAACTGGGCAGTGAGGAGGCCTCAGGTGAGAGGATTATGCAAGAGGATGATGTTGTGAATTTGGACCTCAGCAAGTCGAAGCCCTTAAATGTTAATCCTCTTTCTGAGGATTTTTCTTATCTTAATGATTATAATACTACCATGTATGAGTTGTTGGATATGGCTCGGTCGGGTGACACATGCACCTTTAAACTTGCTAAATGGGTGTTGCAGGAATTTAACAAGGTCAACATTAAAATTAGGGGCTTGAAGGAAAACATGTCAAACTAGCCGAAGGGGTATTCATCGGACCTACTTATTGAGAGGTTGGTGGATTTGGAATGCTCATTTTTTGATTTCAAAGCCCAGTGTGAAAACTGCCTTGGTGAAATAGAGGAAAAGATTAAGGAAATGAATGAGAATATCAAGAAATTATTATAGGTTAGTCATAGTTCTATTAAGAATAGTGCAAAGTCTCTTAAGGTTCTATTTGGTAAGATCACTCAGCTCTAGGAGGACCATTTGTACTTCATGGACATGCTTGAGAAGGATCAGACCTTCAAAGGTAAGGGGAAGAAGATTGCCAAAGAAGAGGCTAAAGGCATGGGCACTAGAACAAGGGGAGCCTTAGGAAGACGTTCAAAGAAGAAAAACAAGAGTTAATGGACATGGTTAACTTGCACTACAATTAGGAGATTGAGGTGGCCAACACCTTGAAGAATATGAAGTGATTTATGTGTCTTTGTGTTATTTTTTCTGTTTTTGCTTTCTTGTTGTTGGGTCACTGCTTTTTGGTTGTTGGTTGACTTTTAGCTATTTTTTATGCTATAATGTGTTTATCTCTCTCAACAACATTTTTTTGTAATGTGATGTAAGGGGTTTTGGGTCCCTTCAAAACCTATTTTTCCCATATAATCAAAATGAATGATATAATTTTAATATACAAATATTTTAATTAAATATTTTTTACTTAATATATACAAATATAATAACATAAACACAACATTTTTATTTTATATTACTTTGCATGTGAGCCCACAACACATCATTCATGTGATTTCTTGGTATAGAGCTTCACCCACCCCAGTCTTTGCAAAGAATGAATGTGGGATTAAAATTAAGACCTCGATTCCAATATGTGATGCCAAATTACTTATAATGAAATGTAAGGCATTGGAGAATTGGGTGTGAGTGAAGGTTGTAAAATAAAAAGTCAACCAAAAAAAATTATGTGTTTCTTCATAGCTATAAAACCCCAAACATATCTCAAACTTAGATTCTACAAATGGTGGAATCCTTCAAACAGTGGAAATAGAAACAAAAAACTATTGCAGGAATGAGAATAGAAAATCTAAACTACAACCATGGAATGCTATGACAACGAAGACTTAAAAAAGCTTACATTAAGGAAACTCTACGAAAATCGAAAAGGAGGGTTAAGGGGCCCCCACATGGACTTGACCACCTAAGAACAAAACTGCTTAGAGTGTGTTGGTTAAGCCCAACCTTACCCTTGTGCAAGGGGTTCATTCATCCTTGAATTTGACTCTCTTGAAGACAAGGAGATGGTGCTAAAAACTAATCCTTGGATTCTCCAAAAGGATTTCCTATGCATGAAACCTTAATTCCAATATTTTGATCCTTCAATTGAGACTTTCTCTTCAACATTCCTTTGGGTTTGATTACCTTGTCTTCCCCTACAATTCTAGGCATTAAAGATTTTGTGAGACATCGGTAGTGGCTTAGGTAAGTATTATTGCACTTCAAAAGAAATAATTAATTATATGGGTTTCACTTGTGCGGGTTTTTGTGTAGAAATGGACCTATCCAAAGGTCTTCCTACATATATCTCCCTCAAGGTGGGCACCATATGTTTGAGACAATTAGTAGATTGAGATTTTTTCTTTTAGGTGTAGGAAATATTTTTCAATTGACCATTTTACCCCTCAATGTCAAAAGATGCAATCTCATGATAGGGTAACTCATGCTTCAAGTGGAAGGCCCACTTGGTGAATTGGGGTAGAGCCCCTTCACTATGTCATTCCACCAAACACTCAAAAAGGCATGGAATCCTCTCAAGATCTTCTAAAGGACATGTCAAATCCAAAGTCATCCCCTTTAGTTGATTGTACAACTCACCTACTAGGAACATGCAGTAGGTTTCTAATAAATGAGATTTATCAAATGCTTCATCAATATTACAAGAGAAAGCAACCATTATGAATGCAAATAATTCAAAGGATTCACTAGTGTTGATGGAGAGACCCAAGATTGTTACTCCCAAAGGTAAAGAAGACAACTCAAAAGGATAAATGAAATAAAACTATGATCTCTTTCCTCATATAGATCTGCAACAAACATAAGTAACGAGGAAGAATTCACCACCCTCAAAAATCAAGCATCAAAAAATCAAAGAAATCTGAAGAAATGTGTAATTTTTTTGCACCCCTTTTAAAAGGTTGATGCAAATTTATCATGAAAAATATTAGAATCTAGATTTAATTTTAATTTTAAATTTTGTTATGTTTAAAAAAATAATTTTAGTTAGAATTAAAACTTAGATTAAGATTAAAATTGATTATAATTTATTTATAATTTTTTAAAATAATTATAATTAAAAAAATTAGTTTACAATTACCTTTATTATTACAATTATATTTATATAAATTAAATTATAATTACAATTCTATAGTTTATAATTTAAAAAATATATAATAAATTAATTAGAATTAAAATTATCATTACATTTAGGATTACAATTATAATTAATTACAAAACTAGAAAGGAAAGCACTTGTGTGGCACTTGCTTATTTAAGAGTTATTTTAAAATAAGTTAATTTATTTACTTATGAGTTACTTTATTTAATAACAACTTTATATTTTTAGCTTTCTTTTCAAATATATGTTGGCTATGTTTTATTTTTTATTAATTATATATGCTAGCATTTTAATATTTTTTGTTAACACCCTTGCGTCATTGCATTCCACCCTTGTTCTCATTGTAGTTATGCCTCTTAGTTTTTATTATAAGTTTGCATTTTAATATTTTTAGATATCATGATGAAATTGTGTATCCATCTCTTTTTGTTCAATGTTTTGGCTCTACTTTGACTAAGTTAATTTTTTATATTTACTTAGTGTTTAGATGGCTTATTTTGCATGAAAATTGGAAAATAACATTATCTTAGCTTGTATCCACCATCACTCATCTCCAAGACCTAGATGTAATTTCGACATCTAGTCATTCATCACCTTGGTTCAAATTTGTCAATGTATAACTACTCTAGATCATTTATGTGGTTACAAATTTGAACCTCAAAGATTTAAAATTAAATTTCTTAGTTTGATTCCACGTTTATCTCTTTTATTAATCATTATGAACCAAATAAAGCATCAATTAATTCAAACTACATGCTAGGGTGGTCTATCGAAAAACTAAACCTAATTCAAAAAATCATCTAAGTTTGAGAGAATAATCTATTGAGCACATTTAGAATTTGATTGCAAAAGGATAAAAATGATTATATCATCATCCTTAGAAAATTTTGCACACTCGCCTAATGTTTTAACCTTGGTTCATTATCATTGAATTAATCTATTCAATAATTTGGCTAAGAAGTACATTATACTCAAAATTCAAGAAACTCTCTAAAGGTATTTCTAAACACTTCTCAATCTTTGTCAAATTCAAACCATTTTTTAGAGTGACAAATGAGTTTCAATTGGTAAAATTCTTCTTAGATCAAATATGTGAATTACAAGTTTAATTTTTCATTCATGAAGATCATCTTTGCACTCACAAAAGTGAACCAAGATAGTAAAAATATACATTTATAGGTAAATGGAAATCAAATGGTAGATTATAAAATTATGACATCGTGACAATGTACTTATAACACATGCATTGATATATTAATCAAATTCAAAGCTAAGTATCCACACCATGTTTAATTTATCTTGTTTCCACATATATTTGAGCATGTATTTAAATATACTATATCAATACCACCTCTTAAATTTAGGTTAATTTGGTGTGTAATTATAATTATTTGATTAGTCAAGATTATCTATTATTGCTTTATTTCTTAAGTTTTGGAGCTTAGTGTGAGAACTCTTTGATCCCTAACCTCCCACTTTTTAGATTTAAAGTTTAATAATTTATTTCAAATATGAACTTCACTAATTTTCTTGGTCCTGTACAAAATCTACCATTTATATTGAGCTCCTATTAATGATTTTATGATTGTTATTTTCTCCTTTGGGACTATACCATAGGGAATGATTGCATCTCTATATTGGCTTCTATTTTTTTTCCTAGGATTCATTATTATGTGTATGATTTTTATTATTTTCATATATTCTTCACAATCTTAACTAGAACATGTGTCATAATGTTTACACATATGTGTGCTTTGATTAATATCTTTCACTTATATATACATAATATTAGAGTGCTAGTCATATGTAATATTATTGAAGGATTGTCTATGCCTAGTGACAAATTAGTCATTATGGTTGTAGACACTGAAAAATGTCTTGAATGATATCATACACTCGAATTAGGTATACTAACATCGTTTCCTCCTAAAACCCATCCTCTTTTCGCTTAATTAATTAAATTTTCCTAACTATTTAATTAATTGCATCATTTTCACCTATTAACCTAATTTATCAAATCAAGTTAATACATCCCCTTTCATGCTAACATTTCATCTTGTTAAATTAAATACATCAAGTTATTTAATTTAAATCCCCAAGTCCTTTTATTTAATTAAATAACTCCAGGTTATTTAATTAAATATCATAGCATATCTCTCATTTTCATTAAAGCGTTTTATTTAATGAAAATCATCTAATTCCCTTAATTGTATAATTAAACCTTTTCTTAATCAACAATTACTAATTAATCTAATTCCCCCCCACTTGCAAAGGAATATTCCAAGGGAATATTCCTCCTTTGCATATTCCTCCAAAAGGAATTATTCCTATGGAATATTCCTCCTCCCTTTTGCACAATTAAACTTTGTTTTAATTTGTTAAAATGGCTATTTTCCCTCACCCATGAGAATATTCCAAAGAATATTCTCTCTCCTCACTCATTTGAAAAAGGAGAATATTCATTTTCTAACAAACTTACTTGACTTCTTGAGCAAGTTAACTTGTGACCTCTTGTACAAGTTAACTTGTGACCTCTTGGGCAAGTTGAAAGTGTGTTTGTTTAGACAAAGGTGAAACCTTGATTAAATCTTATCATTGATTCTCATTCGTTGATGAGAATCCATGATCCATGCCTCCAACTTCTTCCATCCTTGACTGTTGATTAATCATTTTTATCTCAACCATTCATTTCTCATTTGCTCTCTTATAAATAGGTCATTGTTTGGAGACAAATGGATCCATCTTTTTTAGAGCAAACTCATGTTGTTGAAATCACTCACACTCACACTCACTTTTAGCATTTTCCTAATATTGTTTTAGCTTAAATACTTGCATTAATTAGCTTAGCTTCCATTAATGGATTTTATGGTAACTTAGATGCATACATGTAGCATGTTTATTAATTAGGGTTTTAATATTTTAGCTTAGAATCCATTTAGATTAGCTTTTCATTTGCACATCTTAATCTAAATCATGGTAAAATAGCTTGCATCATGATAATCTAATTTCAAATAATGTTTCATCACACATCTCACAACAATTTCACTAGTTTTCTTTAATAAAACTAGTTGAGACAAGCTCATTTATCCACAAGATTGGGAAAGGGTCGTCATTCCACATCAATGTGACACCACTCCCCCAATGGAATAAGTTTCAATGGATTAGAGTAGGCATTTTAAAAGCTTTCGTAGTTTAGCATGTTGGTTTTGATAAATGCTTAGTTTCAATTTAAATTGAATGATCGCCATTGGATTGACGTTAGTGGCATGAATATGCTTTGATTCTTCATGGATCAAGTATAGTCGGTTGATACTAATCCGTCAGTCACAATGGTAGCGGTTGATTATCTCTCCAAATATTCCCACTCCATTACTTTACCCATTTATACACACCTCTACAGTTTCTCAATTCATTATGATTATAGTCTATGTTGACACTGATATTATATTATAGTAATAATTTAATTTTATTTAACAATAATTTTGTGAATTAATGATAATGGACTTGTTCATTTTTTTTGTATCAAAGTTTACTATTTATATTTTGTTGTCACTTTGTATTGATTTAAGAATGAACTTGATTATGCAAATTAAATTTTAATGTAATTTATATAGGTGTTATGTGTTTATACAATCTAGTGTATAAATATGCTTTGAATTATGGATTCAAATTCTTATTTGACTTTTGTTGAATTGTGATGATATTATTTAATTATGATACATTTATGTTGTATAGATTAATTTCATTATAAATGTTGTTTCAATTGATATCTTAGATATATTGATTTTTGGATGTAAGTGTGTAGTTAAATCCTATATGACCAATGTAAAATTATGAAAGTTCTATAGAAATCTCTCTTGTAATTCCCCAATATACCTAGGCCTTACCTTAAGACGGGATTAAGGTTTTTTTGTGTACATATGTTATGTGTAAATTTGTATTGTTTAAATTTTGTATTCATAATTATTGTTATTATTGTTAAGTGGGGTTGGCTAAGTCCTCTTAAGTGTCAAATATCATATTTGAACTTGGGAGAGAATTTTGGAGGCCTTTTAGTAAAAAATTCTCATTATTTATATAAAATTAAGCTCCTAAAGCAATAATCTATGAGGTGGGTTCATTTTAGTGTTTATTAAGTATTTTAGAAGTGTCTAGAACCTTGAAATTTTCCTTAGAAGATAAGTGACAAATTTGGAGAAAAAATATGTTTTAAGAAAGTAAAGTCAACATCTCTTCCCTGGGTTTATTGTATCTAGACAATGAATCTTTACTTAAGTTTTATTTGAAGCTTTTATTAGGATAAAATGTGGATGATGAAAATTTGAATTAATGTAAAATAGGGAAAATGCAATGCAATTACCAAATTAACAATCAACAATCAGGCGTCTAGACGAGGAGAATGTAGAGAAGAGAAAAGCCAGGCAGGATCCCTTGAAGGTAATTTGAAGGTAAATTACCAGTGGAATTAAGGGTTTGGGCAAGGAGAATGTAGAGAAGAGCAAAGCTAGGCAGGAGCCCTTGAAGGTAAATCCTCTTTCTAAGGACTTTTCTTACCTAGACAATGACGCTACTTCCATGTTTGATTTACTTGATATGGCTAGGGTTGGGGCCATTGGTACATTTAAATTGGCTAAGTGGACTCTTCAGGAGTTCAATAAAATTAATATTAAAATTAGAGGCTTAAAAGAGAATTTGAAGAATGGTCTGAAAGGGTTTGTGCCAGACATTCTTATTGATAGAATGATGGACCTTGAGGGTTCTTATCATGATTTTAAGTCTTTGTGTGAGGATAGATTGGTGGTTGTGGAAGCCAAGGTTTTAGGCATAAATTCAGACATCAAGAAGTTAATGCAGGTGTGCCATATCTCGATCAAGAATAGTGTAGACTCCTTGGAGGTCCTATTCAGGAAAATAAGCGAGCTCAGGGAGGATCAGGTCTACTTCTCAAAGCTTATGGAGAAGGAGCATGCAACCAAGGGCAAGGGAAAAAAGCGGCTAAGGATGATGACAAAGGTCAAGTTGGCAGAGGATTGGTGGATTGGAAGAAAACTTTTGATGTCGAGAAGAAAGAATTGTTGGATATGGTCGAGAGGCACAAGAACCAACGGATTGAGGTCACCAATACTCTGGGTGGCTTGAATTAGTGTTCCTTTTTCTTTCTTGCTTTTTGTTTCCTGTTGGGGGTTAGTTTCTTTTAGGGTGTTTTGTTGTTGTGTTGATGTTGGGTGTTGATGGTGGTTTTTTGTCTTACTTTTAGTTTAGCACTCATCCGATTGTGTTTTTTGGCTGTTGGGTTGTTGCTGGTGGACATTTGATTATTCTCTTTGGAAGCATTTTGCATTCTCAGTTGTAAAGGGTTTCGAGTCCCTTCAAAACCTATTTTTCCCATTAATCAAAACAGTCAACAATCACTTAATAAATCTTAAGATCTATGCATGGATCAAATAATGAACAAATATAATATAGACAAGACCTTGATTTGCTCCACTATTTCTTTGATATTTTCTTGAATGCTTGTGATGCAAGAGGGTCCTCCCCTCTGCTCAAACAACTCAATTCTCAAAACCAATTACACAGGTCAGAACTCTACCTGAATTCAACAACCAATGAAACACAAATTGCAAGCAAACTCAAGTTTTATTAATTCAATTCAGTTTCAATTACATGACCTTCCTAGTCACACTCCACATCAATTCTAGTACCCAAATCTCTCCTACATTCATTAGATATGCAATTTAACAAACAATTCACATTACAATGTTCAAACCATTTCATCATTTATTTCTCTTATCTCCTATGTTGTTTGGATGGTGTTGTCTATTTTATTTTTTGTTGGTCTATACGTATGGCTCTATCCCTGTATAGCCATAACTTAGCAATTGTTGGATTAACATTCATAAAGAAACTTCATTTTTTAATGCTACTCTTGTGACTTGGCCTTCCAAAATAGTAACACCATCTCCTTAAACTTTGTCCTCAACGTTCACCAATCTTCCCTCCTTCTAATGGTGTTTCCTTCCTCATGTTCCACACAACTGCCTTTTATTTTCTTTCTTACCTTACAGTCATTAACATGGGTGTGATCCTCTATCTCCTATGCACTATCTCCCTTCACCCTTCTCTACATTTTAAATTTTAAAAATATTTCATATTAGGTGCAACCCCCCTTTCTATCTCTCCGAGCAACCTCCTCTCATTTCTATCGAGTCCCCTCTTCCTATGGTATTTTTCCTTGTTTTAACATCCAAAGACTATTCCAATCCATCAATTGGTATTCCACATAGCCTCTCCCAATTGGCAATTTCCTTGTGAAAATTGTATGGTCTTCTAAAACCAAATTAATGCCATCTTATAGCTTCTCCTTTGGTGTGCAGCCCCTCCCAATTTGTATGCATAAATTCTTCCCCTCATTGCAGCCTATTACCTGCTACCCTTCCCTTCACATTCTATCCACCCCTTCACTTATTCTTCCTTGACATTAATTTCAACATTCCTTTTCTTTCATGTTTTGATTTATTTTGAATTGCTTCCTTTTTCAAACTTCAACACCCTTCCACTTCCTCTATATTATTTTACAATTGATTTTTTTAATTTTAAAGTTTCAAAATTCCATTTAAAAATGGCTCGATTTGCATTAAATTCCTTGTATTAATTTGGTGTTGAATATTTCCATATGTACGAGATATGTTAATTCAACATTTTAAATCTTCCAAAGCTTCACGTTAATATTGAATTATTTGTATTTTATAGGAGTTGACCAAAAAATTCGCACATAGTGTCATTATCAATGTTAACGTATACACAAGACCCAAACATGACTTGACATTTTCTCATTGAATTTCTTTTCCATTGCCAAAGTTGCATCAGTGTTTATCTAGACACCAATGAAAACTGAAACAAAAATCAGACAATGCCAACAAAATTGAAATACCATCTTTTTGGTTGATGCAAGATTGTGTATTTTCCTGGGATGCTCTTACATCAAACATGTCAAGTAGAAATATTGTGAGCATAGGCTCACAATGGTGGAGCTGAGTAGTTGTACTACTCTTCCAGGTTTCCATCAACCTGCAGCAAAATCCTTCATTGTCCAAGTGTTGAAGCTCAATCTTTCTTTCACTTTTTCCAACATCGTCTAGAACATGCACCACCTTCCTCCAGCAACACATCTCCCTCCTTTTTCCCCTCGTGGACTCATGTCCACCAAATCTCGACCTCCTCCACCAAAGGCTTTCCACACTCCTCTCCTCCTCAGTGGGTTCAAACCCACCTCTAACCGACCACCTCTAGCAAAATCCTGCAACATCCTCAACCATCTCTACACATAACTACGTAATATCTACTGCATTCTCTTGTCCTCTATCCATCTCACCTTCAACTGCTACATCTAAAAATGAAATAACATCACACAACTGTTTTACCTCATCTGCATTCACAACTGCAACATCGAATTTCATTGTGACATCTTCCACTTCCTCATTAGCTGCAACTTCTCACTCTTCTCTCTTCACTACACCAACGAGCTTCATCATCCATTCTTCCTTAATCGTGAGAAAATGTGCCAACAAATCCTCTTTTCCATTTGTTGCAACTTCTTCAATTCTCGCCTCAATCTTTTCTTCTTCTCTCTTCATGCCTTCCTCATGACATGTCTTGGTTGCTACTTCTTTAGTAGAGGATACATCTTCTTCTTTCCATCTTAGGTTGCTATCTTCACTCTTCTTCTCATTCCTCTTTACCACTTTCTTCTCTCTTTCCAACATTCTTTTCCAATTTTCTTTGAACCATCTTTTCTATCGCTTCACACATTTTGTCCTCCACATTCTCCTAATACTGCCCCAAAATAGTATCTGCATGGGTCTCCTCATGACCCAACCCATCTTTCCTACTACAATCACTCTCACTCTACAAACACATTTTTTCGTGGTTCCAAGCTCTCTGCTTCTCAAGACTCCTCTACCTGCGACAACCCTCATGAGCTTCTTCTTTACCACTTCACACACTTTCTTCTAAGTATGAACTATCTCTCGGTCAGTGATTTGTTCACACCACACCCGTAGGTCTTGGTGGATCCTCTCCACTCTCAGGACTACCCACTTTGATACCAATTGATGCAAGAGGGTCCTCCTCTCTTCTCAAACGAATCAAAACACAAAACCAATTACACAAGCCAAAACTCTACCTGAATTCACAACCAATAAAACACAAATTGTAAGTAAACTCAAGTTTTATTAATTCAATTCAGTTTCAATTACATGACCTTCTTGGTCACACTTCACATCAATTCCAGTACCCAAATCTTGCCTACATTCATTAGATAATCAATTTAACAAACAATTCACATTATAATGTTCAAACCATTTTGTCATTTATTTCTCTTATCTCCTTTGCTATTTGGATGGCACTGCCTATTTTATTTGTGTTGATCTATACATATGGATCTATCCCTATATAGTCGTAACTTAGCAATTATTGGCTTAACATTCATAAAGAAACTTCATTTGTTAATGCCACTATTGTGACTTGGCCTTCCAAAATAGTAACAACATCTCCTTAAACATTGTCCTCAATGTTCACCAATTTGCCCTCCTTCCAATGGCATTGCCTTCCTCATGTTCCACGCAGCTGCCTTTTATTTTCTTTCTTGCCTTTCAATCATTAATATGGGTATGATCCTCTCTCTCCTATGTGCTACCTTCGTTCACCCTTCTCTACATTTTAAATTTCAAAAATATTTCATATTAGGCGCAGGCCCTCTTTCTATCTCTTTGAGTAGCCTCCTCTCATTTCTATCGAGCCCCCTCTTCTTGTGGCATTTTTCCTTATTTTAACATCCAAAGACTATTCCAATCCATTGATTGGTATTCCACGTAGCCTCTCCCAATTGGAAATCTCCTTGTGAAATTTGTATGGTCTTCCAAAACCAAATTAATTCCATCCTATAGTTTCTCCTTTGGCATGCAGCCCCTCCCAATCTATACACAGGAATTATTCCCCTCATTGCAGCCTATTACACGTGACCCTTCCCTTCACATTCTATCTACCCCTTCACTTACTCTTCCTCAGCATTAACTTTAGTGTTCCTTTTCTTTCATGTTTTGATTTATTTTGAATTGTTTCCTTTTCAAACTTCAACACCCTTCCACTTCCTCTGTATTATTTTTACAATTGATTTTTTTAATTTTAAAGTTTCAAAATTCCATTTAAAAATGGCTCGATCTGCATTAACTTTCTTGTATTAATTTGGTGTTTAATCTTTCCATATGTATGAGAGATGTTAATTCAACATTTTAAATCTGCCAAAGCTTCGCGTTAATATTCAATGATTTTTCTTTTACAAGAGTCGGCCACAAAATCACAAGCAATGTCATTATCAATGTCAACGTATACACAAGACCCAAACATGACTTGACATTTTCTCATTGAATGTCTTTTCCATTGCCAAAGTTCCATCACTATTTATTTGGACACCAACCAAAATTGAAAAAAAAATTAGACAATGCCAACAAAATTGAAATACCATCTTTTTGTTTGATGCAAGATTGCATATTTTCTCGGGATGCTCCTGCATCAACTTGATATGTGGGTTGCTCTTCAAAATAGCATATCCATGATATCACAATGATTGTATGATAACATGAATTTGCAATGAAAATGATATATGCTCAAAGATAATAGATGGACAATGATATAGATAATAGCTCAAGATAGTGTTGCTCTAAGGGATAATATGAAAATGAAGGATTTTATTTATACACTTCGCTTGATATTTGACCAAAGATTGAAACTAATTAAAAGAATCAATGGATAAGAAAAAATGAGATAGGGTAGGAGCTAAAATTAATAAATGGGTTGGATTGATGAGGTGTAATAGTTGAAAGAATCAAATATTTAATTTGTTTAATTCATAAGGTGTAGTTGAAGAAATAAATAAAATATTATTTTTATCTATCTTGGAAGGAAATAGATAATTTAAATTTAAATAAATTATTTTAATTTATTTAATTAAGAAGAAGGTGTTAGCTAATTAAGTAATTTTTGAAAATTATTTAATTATAGAGGACCAAAATTAATGCTAGAAGGAAAATGATAATTTAATTAAATAGTTAAAAAAATATTTAATTAATATATATAAGGAAAATTTGAGATAATTAAATAACTAAAATTATTTAATTATTATAGATGCAAAGAGGAAATATTAGCTTAATTAAATAATTAAAAATTATATAATTAATATAAATCGAAGAATTGATGGGAAAATGATAAAATGGAAAGATTGAAAATCGTTAGTCATTTTTAGGTCTCTACATAAAATATTTGGGATTCATTTTTGCATCTTTAGGTTTTCAAGTGGTTTTGGAGAGGAAAACATGGGAGAGAACTTGAGAGCTTGAAGAGGATAAATAACCAAAAAGTTTGGATCAAGAATCATCTCAAATAAATTATGAAGTATAAAGATAGGTCATTATCCTCTTTTACATACAAATGATTGTTTGATTATTTGTTAAAATATATGTTGCATATTACTATTTTTTTCTTGTGTTAACAAAATTTGTGTAGAAAAATCTCTTGTTCTGTTGTGTTTATTGTGTAAAAAATCATTGGGGTTGAGGGTTTTATTGTGTTGAATGCAGATCTTCCCATTTGGGTTATGAAGTATAAAGATAGGTCATTATCCTCTTTTACATACAAATGACTGTTTGATTATTTGTTAAAATATATTTTGCATATTACTATTTTTTTCTTGTGTTAACAAAATTTGTGTAGAAAAATCTCTTGTTCTGTTGTGTTTATTGTGTAAAAAATCATTGGGGTTGAGGGTTTTATTGTGTTGAATGCAGGTCTTCCCATTTGGGTTATGAAGTATAAAGATAGGTCATTATCCTCTTTTACATACAAATGACTGTTTGATTATTTGTTAAAATATATGTTGCATATTACTATTTTTTTCTTGTGTTAACAAAATTTGTGTAGAAAAATCTCTTGTTGTGTTGTGTTTTTTGTGTAAAAAATCATTGGGGTTGAGGGTTTTATTGTGTTGAATGCAGGTCTTCCCATTTGGGTTATGAAGTATAAAGATAGGTCATTATCCTCTTTTACATACAAATAACTGTTTGATTATTTGTTAAAATATATGTTGCATATTACTATTTTTTTCTTGTGTTAACAAAATTTGTGTAGAAAAATCTCTTGTTGTGTTGTGTTTATTGTGTAAAAAATCATTGGGGTTGAGGGTTTTATTGTGTTGAATGTAGGTCTTCCCATTTGGGTTATGAAGTATAAAGATAGGTCATTATCCTCTTTAACATACAAATGATTGTTTGATTATTTGTTAAAATATATGTTGCATATTACTATTTTTTTCTTGTGGTAACAAAATTTCTGTAGAAAAATCTCTTGTTGTGTTGTGTTGTGTTTATTGTGTAAAAAATCATTGGGGTTGAGGGTTTTATTGTGTTGAATTGGAGTTGAAAGAGGTGTGGACCTAAATTTATTTGACATTGAGTGCCTATGGATGAAGATAGGTTTTATTGTAAAAAATATATTTTGACATTGAGTGTCTATATGTGAAAATGAGTTTTGTTTTGAAGAGGACAATTTGACATTTTTTATGGATAATTGCTGCCAAGGGGCAAGCTCCCGTTATATTGATTTTAAAAAGAAATTTATATTCATTTTGGGTTTGATGTCTTTTGGTACATTCATAATGATTTCGATGAGGCACTTAATCTAGAGGGGTGAAAAAAATCTCCATAGTGACTAATATAGACAAAAAAAAAAAATCATGTTCTTTCTTTTAATCCCTTTCCTATACCACTTCAGGGATTTCGTTGAGATCTTTTTACTTACAACATTTGCATCAAAAGTTCCTACAATCATTTCTATTATTGGTGTTTTGTTGATTTCTAGGAGATTGCACTATTGACGACTACCTCTATTCTTCCTTAACCAAGTTGTTTGTCCACTATTTTCATCCTTTGTCAATTTAATCCTTTTTTGCTACTTCACAAGTTCACAATCTCGCTCCAAAATAGGAGCCATTCCATTCCATGGTGATACCTTGGACATGATAAGGATTTACTTTGAACCAACAACGCCTGGTTTGTGAGGAAATCCACAGCCTTATTGGATTATATGTGTGTGTGTGTGTGTTAAGGAAAATTAATCCCTTTGTGCAAGTCATGACCAGATCACTTCCATCTATCCCTGTAGGTTACAATTTATTTATTTATTTATGTTTTATTACATTTATACATATTTTTGAGTCCCCCTCAATGTATATTTGTTTAATTGCTTTAGAGATACACATATCCAATGTAGCAGCTATTCCAATCATCTTTGCCTCATTATTGGTGCCCTCTTTCAATTTATTTGAAAGTGCCTATATTAAATCCCTTTTATGGTTTCTTATTATGCATCTTATACCTGAGGTATCATGATTTCCTTTGGATGTACCATCAAAGTTGAGCTTTAGCCTACCATTGAAAGGGTTGGTCCACTTGGCATTTCTCCTCTTTATTTACAGATTTGTTGAACTGGATGCCCCATTATGTGGAATCTTTAAACCACTCTAGAGTTTTATTATCTTCTCAACCCACATTGAGAAGGTCTAATTTTTCCTTGTTTGTGCCCTGGAGTTCAAGTTTTCCATAATGTTGTTCTTGATTAATTGCACATGTACAATACTTCTTTCTGCATTATAAAAAAAATCTATTTCTTTCCTTCCATATCTACCTATTGAGTAGGAAAAGTGATCCTAGATTCGATTAGGTTAACTAGGATTATCTCATTTTCACTTGACCCAACATTTAAATATAAATCAGCTAGGGTTTTATGATTGAATTTCTTCCACAAGGGAGAGCCAACCTCCTAGGGTTTATGTTGATTTGAGTTGTGAGGATGATAAATTTGATGTGTAATTTGACAAGCCTATTTGATATATAACCCTAAATTTGAAAATATAATTTATCGCACAGATGAAATCGGAAAGTAGCAAAATTGACCCAGATCTAAGAAATGGAAACAGTGAGGAACTTGCACTGCCAATTTGAAGCTAAAATGGTTGGTCTAGGGTGTGGTGCGCACTAAACTGGAATCCTCTTTTTTAGATCTGAAAGTTTTGAATTGTGGATTAAGGTTTGCACTATGTTTTTTGAGACTATCACCTACTGAAACCTTTGGATCTGACCTGCACACATGAAAAGAGGGGGAAAGGTTGTGTTGTATAGGGTTTTTCCTAATTCAAACCCCATTTTGATATTTATACCTACATGTAAAACAATTGATGGTGATCAAGAGGTCATGCCCTAGGCTGGGCAGAGGCCAAAACAACAATAATTGACTAATATTGATAAATGACAAATGATAATATTGCCTTGATGTGAAAACCCTTGAAGAAGAGATGTCACACTACAAGTTGATTGATGGATGCCTTGATTGCTTGATAGACCTTCAAAAGGTTAGCTCACATACACAATAGATTGTTGAAGCTTGCATGCAAAGGACAACTCAATACATATTCTCCATGATTTTGGCATGATTGCTCATAATAGCTCCTTGCACATAAATTACTTCATTCTTCTTGATGTCTTGCAAAATTGAACTTGATTGATAAAAATGTTGTAATAATGTTGCTAAATCTTCCCTTGAATGCTCTTTGATTAATTTTAGGATCTTCAATTTTCTCTCCAAATTTTGCTAGCTCTCATTAGGATTTCAAATGATAAAAAAAGACTAGAATTTATATGCAATTGTTCCAATTTCTCGAAAATCAATTATTGATGGCTGACAAATGAAATTGGAAATTCAAATAATAAAACATTGATATTGACATATTTGAATTTGGGCCCAAAAGAGGTGGTCTAGGGCATGGGGCGCCCTAGACCAAACCCATTCTTTTTTGGGCCCAAAGTGTCGCAGGCAAATATTAAATGCTCACTTTTATTTCTCTTGTTTAATTTTTCAAGGATATACATAAAACGGGTAATTAAATGCATAATTAGGTCCAAGCGCATATGGGGAGCAAAACCTAGCGTAAAATTTTCAAGGGTGACAATTTTGACACTATATTTAGCCTCCACTTTAGTGAGACTATGAACTTACGCTCAAACTCACACTAAAATAAGAATATGTCAAAAGGGGTTCAATTATCTAATATTGAAGAGATAGGATGGCATTGAATCTAGGGGACGTGTTAGCCCCCATGATTCAAGATCTTATGGAAAGACAACATCAGGACAAAGAAACACAAATGTATGAGATGCAATGTAGTATGAAAAATGCAAAGCATACTTGATGAAGACACACAACATAATGCAAAGAGCAACATGATATAAATGAAATGAAAACACAATGTAAACAATAAGACATAATCAAAACATAAACATGCGTGTTAGTACTAAAAATGATTTGTGTCAGTAAGGTAAAGAGACTTTTCTTAAATTTATCTCAAATACCAAACTTCATCCATCAAATATGTTGTTTAAACAAAAGGGTGCTCTCACAAGGATGTTAGATCACTCATGAAACACATGGATCCATTGGAAAGAAAGTTGTGTTATGCTAGGTGGCCATGTAAACAATAATCAAGTTTGTAAATCAACAAGCTCCGTTATTCCAAATCTATGGACTATTTTTCCAATCACACCTCAAGGAGCACACAAAAGTTTAACGTCATGGGGGACGAATCAATGCTTAATGTCACAGGGGACGAATTGATAACCACACCTTAGGGGGAATTATAAACAACACTGCTACCAAAGGGGTATGCCAATAAGTCACATCTCACAAGATGTCTATGAAATGGATAGGGTGATATGCCCCCCTTAAAATGTCAACATACTTGCTATGTTGGTATTTAATGAAAAGAAGGGGAATAGGGGATTCTTGCAAAGAATACACACCTCCCAAAACTATTTATCCTTGCTCCTCAAGTATAAAGGCAAAGACAACCATGCAAGAGACTATCATGTTGCTACCATGGAAAAATATGGTTGCACTTAAGCTTGTACCGCCATGAATGACAATGAGCAAACATATGAAGCTACAAATGCCACATAGTGAGGAGTAATAATATAGAAGAAAGATCATTATTCTTTAGAGTGATTAGGTCCATCAACACATGGAAGAGCACCACAATCAACAAGTTGTATTATACTACCTAAGTCCTAAAACTCATTTGTGGAATGGCCATGCACTCAATGATATGCACAAAAAAGAATTATTATTATAAAATTTATTACATGTTGGAGGAGGAAGCGTAATAAAGCGGGATTTGAGAAGCCTCAACAAAATATTATCTAGACAAAGGAGAGGAAGGTTGGAAACCTAAACCTTTTTTTGAAAGATACATTATAGAATTCATGTGATCCTTAATTCCTTGTTACATGCTCTTATTATTATCCATTTTGAGAAATACTTTTATATCCAATCCCATCACTTTTCTAACTCAGATGTAGAAGTCTTGTCTAAATGCTTATGAGAAGAATTGGTTATTTCACAAGAATGCAAATTCTTTTTAATTGTTTTAAATTTAGGCATCGCCAACACATGAGGAATAAAGGCTAAAGAGCCCCCATCACCATTATGGGATGATGTTTTCGGATTTGTTGATGTAGAACAAGATTGAGTGAATGAAACAAAAGACTCTTTAGGCTTGGATTGTGAGATTTTGTACTCTCCCACAAAGGAGGGTGTAAAATCTAATGAACTTCAATCACCACTAAAACATGCACTTGATGATGAAGCATTATCTTGATCATTAGTACTAGATGCTACCACATTTGACTTTTCGAGCTTTGAGAGTGATATTTTGGACTCCCCATTGAAATGAGGTGTAAAATCTAACGATCCCCAATCATCACTCAAGAGTGTATCCATAGTATCATTATCATCAAAAGGTAATGGTTCCACTTTTGAAGATGGAATTAAAGTATTAAGAGAGTTGGAAGTGTTATGTTTGGCTTCATTTTGTGAATTATAAAATTTTCATTTTCTTTTACCATATATACCTTATTTTTATATTCATACTTCATCCTATGATGAAGTGTATATGGGACTCCTTTCATGGCATGAATCCACGGTCTACCTAGGAGAAGATTATATGAAAGAGGTCTTGGCATGATATGGATATGAGTATGCAGAATCACGGGTCCTACCTTAATGGGTAGTGTGATCATCCCTAATGGGTGCCTACTAACATTATCAAAGCCATGAATAAAAAGATTAGCAAGTTGTATAAGTGTCTTATCCACACCAAGCTTATCTAAAAGACCAATGCTACAAACATTAAGACCCATTCTATTGTCAATAAGTGTACGTATAATCCTAATTTTATTAATGAAAACACATATCATTAGAGCTTCATGTTTGTTTTGGACCTCAAGCTAAGTTAATTCATGTTGAGGGAAGGTAATATCCGACTTTGTTAGTTGCATACAATCAAACAAGGCTGCTACATAATTCAGTTTGACAAAAGGTGAGATATCAATCTTCTGCAAAGCCTCTTGGAGCATCCTGTGGTATGTAGGTAATGTTTGAATCAAATCCCAAAGGGAGATCCTGGCTGGAGTATTTTGAAGTTTCTCAACAAGATCATATTATTTACTATTATGTTGAGGAAGGCTAGGTGGGGGTGGAAGATATGGTTGGGGTAATGGAATGTATGTTGGCATTCGTTTTGGTTGCTTATTATTTCTAGTGTTATATGTGTGAGCAATTGCATGATAACTCGGCTGCTTTAACACATCTTGTTGCACATGGTTACTAGTGAGTTGTTTTGAAAAGTTTAGGATATGGACATGAGGTTTGGAAGGTCCTATGATGAGAGGTGGTTTACGAGGTCCAATAATTAAAGGATTTTTAGGAGGTCCAATAATCAAATGTGGGTTTATAATTTCATCTTGTTGAAAATCTTCTATCAATGGAGGATCTATTTTTGAACCTTCATCTATGTAAGCCACCTTACTATCATTTGAAAATGTATCCATGATTTCATCCTCTTGTGCCACAATATATTCCCAAGTAGGAGAGGTATTGGGAGAGAAACAAACATGATTCTCCATGATTGGGTCCTCTTGCATCAAGATACCCTCACAAGTAGGACATATATTGGGAGAAGAACCAATATGATTGTCATGATTGTCAATGATTACCTCCTCTTGCACCAAAACACACTCACAAGTAGGGGACATGTTGGGAGAAGAATGACGACTAGGTGAAATGGTGTTAATAAATGTGTCAATGATTTTATTTTGTTCCTTCACAATGTTCTCATAGGTAGAAAAATTATAGGTAGACAAGCCATGATTTAATATATCAAAACCACGTCTTTGAAAAGAAGACATGTTATTTGTCTTATGGATCAAACTAGTGATGAATAGCAAAATTAGGTAGGTTTTAGAACAGGAACCAAATCTAGATAGAGACCACAAACAAAGATGTTCACTTTTTTTTTAGCCCAACTGGCTAGATAGAGGCACTATGCGCCCTAGACCAAACATTTATTTTTAGAAAATTTATGATTTGGAAACCATCAACAATGTTTAAAGGTCTCCAGTTGTAGAGGTTCAGATCTGGGGGTAAATAGAGTTTTGGAAATGCATGAAAACCTAGTTTTTTTCTATATGAAGCACATGTATGCATGTTGTTTTTGTAAGAACCTTATTTATGTGTAAAGGAATGCTTGGAATGTTGATATTTGTTGTGAAATTTTATGTGAAATTAAATATTAAATCCTTTGTGATAATTTTTATAGGATGTGTTGGGGTTTGTCTTGGTTATGAGATCTGACCTTGTCTAATAAGTGAATACAAATTGTTGTAATGTGCAAGGTATATTATTTGAATGTTATAGGGTGTAAGATTGTTGAGGAATCCATGTGAATAGTGGTTGTGTGTGTGTGGGAAGATCTATGTGACCCTAGCTCGAGGGTGGGTTAAGTTTCAACCCTATGGCTGGGTAAGAGCCCATTAGCACTATTATTATTATTTTCTTGTTGAACCTCTCTTTAGGTCAACTAAGAAGATTATATTGTGAACACAAAATCAATGGGAGGATACATGTTGGTTCTCCTTGGAAAATATTTGTAGTTTTGTAAACTCCATGAGTGATAATAGCAATAGGATTTAAATTTGGAAGTTGTAAAGTCTTATAGAAATATGGTGTTATAGGGCTAAATTTTTCAAAGTATAAATATAATATATTTTATGATGCTAGTTGAGTAGATTCAAGAAAAATATTTAATATATATTATTTTATAAATACCTTTTTGTATAAAAGAAAATAATAATAATAATAATTTTTTTTAATAATATATATATATATATATATATTCATTTATGTAGTCTAGTTCTATATATATATATATAAAAAAAAAACTAATTATTAAATAAATTATAAATAATATTAAATATTAAAAAAATCCTTAATGGGCTCGACCCCATGGTCGGCCTCGTGGTTGTGACCATGGAGTTGTAGCCATGAAGGTTGCGACCATGGGGGAGGAGGATGGGGGGGACGGCCCCAAAAGGGGGTTGACCCACCCATACCATTATATTAAATAAAACTTTTAAATAAAATATATATAGATATAGAAATGTTATTAAATTTTAATATGTTTCCTCCGACAGATACATGTTTGTTTTTTTTTTGTTTTCCTATCAGCTTTTAAATCTGGTCAGTTCCTAACTACACACACACACACATAATATATTTAATCAATCTGAAAAATTGTAGAAAACTTCTGTAAAATCTACAATAAATCATAATATATCCCCGCAAACAAAAAAGATCAAATGGACTTTAAAAGAGATTTACAATGGAAAATCTGGGAAATCCAAAAGAAAAGAAAAATAGATTAGAAACTAATTTGCAAATGAAAAACCAAAGAAGACATCAGCCTATAATGTGTGGCAAGTTAGGTGGAAACGTTTCTAGTTAGAAATTAGAGTGTTTGATTAATAAATGTTTAAATTATTATTTTTTTATATTGTTGGCTTAAAATTTAAGGGATTTCTTTAAGAATCAATTCAAGAAAATTTAAATAAACTTCATAATTCTTATTTCATTTTCAACTCAAAATTTTAAAAAGTGACATGGCAATTTGATTTACAAATAAGAGAAGTAGTTTTCTATTTATCCAAAATTCGAGTTGGTTGACCCAAGAAAATAAAAGTAGGAAGTATTATTTAAAATGGTGTTAATTGTAAGCTATTTTTTATTGTAATTAATCTCATTAAATTGTTTAATCACTTCATGTTTAAGTTTATTGTATTAAATCTAACCTATTACGAATTAAAATTTTCTTATGGTAGCTACAAACTTAAATAGCATTGAAACCCTTAATGAATTATTCGTTAAGAACCATAGCGTCAATTATGTTGCAAATCAACTTAAGAAATTTTGCTTTCAAATCAACTTAAGAGATCTCAATACACTTATGAGTATTTAGAACAATAGAGGTAATTATGTTTTCTAATCAACTTATGAGATTTTAATAAGCTTCCTTGAATCATCTTAATATTTATTATCCAAACTTAAATTAGAGATCACAACTATGATTAAAATTAATTAGAGCAAGACTATTGAACCTTGTTGACATTAAGTTATCTTTCTACACTAATAGAAATTATCATCGAAATCCAATTATGTTTGTTTATAACATTACTTTCTTATTTTGGTTTAATCATTAAATTAATGAGAATGATCTTTTTAGACTTATAGATGTTAGAATCTCAATTTGTTTTCCTTTAGATCGACTATTATTAGGAAATTGCATTAAGAATATATTTATCTTACTTTCTCAAGTTTAGTTTATGTAAATAAATCGAGGACTTGGTTTTCACTAAAGATTAGTGGGTCTTTGTCTATCTTGTTTTGGCATGATGAGTGTTAATGATGACATCGTAACATAATGCTAGTAGATACACAAGTAATTCTTTAAGGAAATTTTGTTTCGTGTTGTATGAAATAAAATTTTGGTGGTTATGTCAATGTTTAGTCGTGAAAAAAATGGGCATGACAAATTTGGATTTCACTAAACCAAAATAAAATAGATCGTTGTTGTTCATGTTCAATGGAATATAAGTAAAATCAAATGTAGTAAGGCAGTGAGATGGTAAGGCCCCAGTGGCGTGGTACAACTAAATTTTGGAGTGGCCAAAAGAAGTCCTAGCAAGATAGGGGCCAAGTATGTGTCGTGAGATGACAAAGGTGGCTTTGTGTTAAGTGGCTCCATTTTTTTGAGGATGGAAACCAATAAATATATACAATGGATAATTTTTTTGCTTAGCCTCAAAGCCACGTAAGGCAAGTTTTTCCCAAATTGAAATTGAACGAAACTCACAAATAGTGTTTAATGTAGTGACAAAAGGGCAATGTCTAGATTGCTAATTGAATGTGATACTAGAGTAAGTTAGAGGTTGGTGCTCAAAATTATCCTTTTTTTAAGCTCACACAATGTTATGGGAACCAAAATCAAGTAGTTGATTATATGGAAAATAAAGAGCCTTTTTTCAAGATTACACTTTAATTAAAAGCAAGGATATAAATGATTTGGAAAATTTATCCCCTCACATCGAGAAGGATTGACAACTCTATCACCTTATTATGTTTTTTTGACATAACATGAATTTAAGGTGTAAGGAATGAGGTACTTGATATTGTAAGAATTCTTCTCACACACAACAATACTTGTTAGGAGCTATGAGAAGTGTTTGATAATAATAATGGTTGGTGTCATTTTGTCATTTGGTGTTTTATGTGGCTTATTTTTAGAAGGTACAATTGGTGCTTTATGTGTGGCCTAGAAGATAAGTGTCGGAATTGTGTGGCAATGTTGCATCATCTTTTTCCTTTGTATGGTGAAAGGGGAGCATTCCAAGGACAAACTCAAGGAAGGTCCAAATTTGAATCATCATCTAAGGTGGATATTTAATTGTGAGGAAGCGGCAACTTGTAACTAGTAAAGGCCATCTTAGGTGTGAAGGGTTTGGTTGATATAAGTTATTTTTGTTCCTATGCAATGGTACTTACTAAATTTAACAAAAAGTTGGCTAAAGCAATAGTGGATTAAGCCATAATGGAAAGTATTATAGACATGTTGGTAAAGGTAAGGTAAGGGAGGAGGAATAAGCAATGGAAGGTGAGCATTTCTCTAGTGAACTAAGGTATGTGGCAAGCAAAAAACAATGCCAACTCATAGGTATTGAAATAGAAGCAAACATTCTACAATTGCATGAAGAGGTGCATGAATTAAGGGTGAACAACAAACTCTTGGAGGAGTCCTATCAAGACTTGTGTTTGATTATGCATTATATGGTCAATTACATTTCATGAGAGAATATTGGAATTGTCTAGCAAATTCATGATGCCCCTCTTAGAGAATGTATTGTTAACAAGGGCACTATGTAGGTCATCAATGATCAATGCTATCAAGATCCATGGAGTAGTGCCTACAACAGGTGCTTTTGCACCCTTATTAGGTGGTATCAGTGTCAGGTGTGGGGGGCAATCATGCTACAAAGTAATGGACAACATCTCCTCCAAGTAGTTGAGATGATTAGGTCCTTTTTAGGTAGGTTGATAATGGTGTTTTTCCTATTTTTGGGCTTATAGTCTAGGTATTTGGTGGTATTACTAAGTGGGTATGAACTTTTTTATATTTTATTATCAGTTCTTGTGGTTTTGAAAGTAGTATACAGTTTATTTGTTGTATATAGTTTGCTAGTAGTATGCTATTTTTTTATTAAGGTTAGCAATGATTTTGAAAGGGCCCAAACCCTTGTACAAAAAGACCATAAAAAAGAATAAAGTAAGAAGGAAACTAGGGTCTCGACCCTTTATAAAGCTACCATAAGGCAACGTAAAATAGGCCCAAGCTAGCCAAATATAGCAAAGAAACAACACAACCAAAAGAGAGGAACAACAACAACAAAGCTGCTAAGAACAACAAACAGATGAAAGAGTTGGGACCCCCAAGGTCCCTCTTAGATAATACCAAGGCTAGAATGGTTTGGCCTCTCACGGGAAGTGATATAGGAATACCTTTCTTCCTCCTTACAACAATCCAAGACACATTAGCATCCAAATTCTCAGAATGAGGGGAAGCAAGGGGGATTCCCCCACGAAGAGCTTGTCAACACATGAGGAAAGAAGCATAAAACAATGAGGTGAAGGGGGACCATCCACATCATGAGTAGTTTGGAGTTGGTTTGAAGCCAAGGGTTAGTTGAGTTGTGAGGTCACGGTAAGAGGTTCCTCAATAGGGTACGAAGGACACGCCAAAGTTGTGCCTGAAGCAAAAGACTCATCCTCTTCCTTAAAGGAGTCATCCAATGGAGAATCAGGAGCATGAATAGTTAAAGTGATCTTCATTAGCATCCTTCCACCATGTAGTGGAGCCTTCGCGGCGCAAGAGAGGACAATTCGTAGCTAGGTGACCAATGGAGAAGCATCGACAACATTTGAAGGGGAGGTCTCCATAATCATGAAGTTGAGTCTAAGGCCTATCCCCAACCATCAAAACTGCATCCCCATGAAGAGGCTTGGAGATGTCAATATCCACTAGACTGCGAGTAAAAGTAGAGTGCACCATGTAGGAAGTGGAATTGTCAACTTTCAAGAAGCAACCAATAGAGATGTCTATGGCCTCACAACATGAAACCCCTCAAAACTGTAGAGGGAGGTTCAGAAGTTTAACCCACATTGAACACAATTTAGTGGACCAGTAAGAGAGTTGAAGGAAGTTTACCGAGGAGTAACGAAGAGAGAGTGCTCCCACCAAGCCCACAACTTTCCCAACACCAAATTTATGTCCTTAGAAGAGGTAAAGGAGGCAATGAAAAAACCTTTAGCATAGGGGAAGAGCTTGATCTTACTCACCACAAAAGGCCTCCAGGAATTCAACACCCACTTGTGAAAATCGGGAAGAGAAGGCCAAAGACTGAAGAATTTGCACACCAAACCCCTATGTTGGTATAAGTTCTCATTTTCCACCATATTATGGCCACAAACCACCATTGGGGATGTTTTGGCACAACAAAGAGGACAAGATTTCTCCTTCAAAGGGCAAGCATCACCATAGCCAATTGCTTGAGCAAAGCTACGTCCAACAACAAAAGCGAGAACCAAAGGGGGGCCACTAGAAGTAGAAGGCTTTGTCACACCATTGAGAGTGGCAATAGAGGAACCAAGTATAGGGTTGCAAATAACCCCTACACCAGATGCAAGACGCAAACAAAACTTGAGCGCAAGCACAATACCAACACCAAGGTCAAAACAATAAGCAATGCACGAAATGCAGATGGCACACCAACAACAACATCAAATAAACCCTTGATACATGACACCACATCCATAGCAAATTGTGCACTAGCAACAAAAGAAATAGCAACAGTAGATGTACCTATGACAAACGATGCTCCAGAAACAAGCAACACGCCCACAACAAACTAAACAATAGTAGTAAACAACCCAGAGACAAATGATGCACTGACAACAAACATGAGGAAGCATGGATCCTAGCCGCAAACGATGAGCAAGCGAGAATAGTAGCAAGAGAGGCCATTTCAAAAAACACATTAAGCGACTATGATAAAACTTTTCCAAATTAAGGCTAACTTAATTTGGGGGGTAAACAATCTCAATTGTTAACACCTAAAGAACGACCCCAGAGGTTTGAACCTTGGATTATGGCACTATAGAGAAGAAGCCCCACCTTCATGAAATAAGATCTCCCCTTAGTAGTATGTTGTTAATATTGTTACATGTTGGAGTTATTATTTTGGTATTGTATGGCTTATGGTACAGCTAAGCTAGAGCCCCGTATATAGATCCTTAATAAACATATTTTTAAAAATAGGTCTTTGTTTTACAAGAATAAGTTGTATCTTTGCTAAAATTCTAACCGCAAGAAATAAACTTGGTGGAGCTTCATGCATCTTACATGTCACAATCAAGGAAGGTTCTTTATACAAAGGGTTCAATGACGATGTACCAAATTTCGTAGCAAGAATATTTAATATACAAGTTGAACAAGGATTTGTCTATTAAGATTTTGAGTCTCCTACAAGCCTTATTCATTTTCAATCAACATTGGGAAATGGTTTCAATGAACTTCGCAAAGTTACAAAAACCTATAGGTAAAATGCCATTATGGTAGCGTTGGATTGGCTTCTCAAATGAAACAATTCAAAAGTTGCATAATATTATAAAAACTATAAAAGTTATTAGATGATAGATTCTATATATTCACCAATCATTTATATATTGATCTATTTCCTTGTTGGAATTCTCAACTAGCTCACAACTTCTCTTATCATCCCTAATGTGATGGAAATATGTAGTTAGCAAATACTTGAAAGGATATTTTTCATTGTTTTACATTAACATACAATCATATTAGATTAATTTGTTACTGCTTGTATAGATATCTTAAATACATCTATTTAAATAATGTTGAGAATATTAAGAGATAATCAATCTTGAATTATTTTATTTACTTGAGAGTAATTTTAATTTATTTAGGACACAATTTTTTATTTTTATTTAAAAATAATTGTTTATTTATGAAATACATAAAATATATTTAAAATATCTTTAGTATTACTGTCTATTTTATTTTTAAATTCATATAAAATGTTTACTACATATTTAATCATATACTTATTATATTAAAAATATTATCTAATTTTTTATTTACCAAAATGCATAACTGTTTACTATTTAATTTGTTTACATCCATAGTTATTTCATTAAAATCATTTTGTCCCGCTAAATAGAAATAACCATGCACACAAATAAAATAATTTATAGTCATTAAACATTTTTATGTCTTTCATATATTTTTATTATTTTTATATATTACTCTTTAATGATTCTCGTTAAAACACACCATTACACTCCGCCCTTTACTTCCACTTAATTATGCCTCTTGCAAAATGCTGATATAACATTTTCTTCCATTCTTCAAGATTCCTTCGCCCGCCCATCACACTTTATACCTAGAAACCCCCATTCTCTTCCCTTTCATCATTGATTGTACAACGAATTGTTCATGTAATGGAATATCATATTCAGCATCAGTAATTAGTTCTCTCTAGTCTCAAAGATAGCTTTAGCTATGACCCAGCATAAAATGAAATGGCGCACTGATCAACAGCATATGAACATTACACGTTTAACCTGTTTAACGTATTGAGTTATAGAAGTGCCCACTTGTGACACATAACCTTGGACTTGGCCATTTAATAGTTCCTAGATTTCATAAAAATAATTGTATCAGTCCAAGTGGGATGATGGAATCACCATGGCCTAATTATGTAATTTGGGAGTAAGCGGTTGGTGTTTCGATCATCATATTGTGAATTACATTCTTCTTGTTATATTTGTTAAGGTTGCCTCCCTCACAGTGGCTCAATCTAAAGATTCAATGATCTGCATTCGTTGTGCTCATGTCGTGTGGATCTGTTCTGCTATTATTTTTTATGTTATTCTGTTATTTTTCTTTTGCTATCTTGTGGGTCTACTCTATTCTGCTATCATTCATTCTATCGCAATTTAAGGATCGGCAACTAATTGTTGTTGATTTGCTCCTTCAATAAAGGAATTTCATTATGCATCAGCTAACCCATCAATAATTACATTTTATCTCCCTTCAATATCATTCATCATATATTTCAACACTAGCTAACTACAAACCCGAGCATCAAGCACAATTTTTAGTTACCCCTCCTAAACGGCCTCTTGTTTTTAATTTGTTCCTGCATTAAAGTAATTTCATTATGGACATTAGTGGAATGGTCTTTTATTATGATAGTTTTGAAAACCTTTGGTTTTCCCAAGCAATTCTGCAAGATGATCCAAGTCCTCTTCAAAGATGCATATACACAAATTGATATTAATGGCTCTCTAACTAAGCCATTAGACAGAGATGTCCATTAGCTCCTACTTGGTTTGTCATTGCTTCAAATATCTTACATCACATATTAAGAACTAATCAATTTGGCAGTATAGTTAAGGGTATAATTTTACCAAATGATGATATGTTGCTTAACATGCAATTTGTTGACTGTGTATATTTTTTTCCTTCGACGTTTCGAATCACACTCAGTGATCCATCATCAGGAAGAGGAAGAATCTATCTTCCTCTTCCTGATGATGGATCACTGAGTGTGATTCGAAACGTCGAAGGAAAAAAATATACACAGTCAAATCCAAAAGCATTTTATCTATCTTCAATGGACTGTGGAAAACTCATACCAATGAATGCAATTTGTTGATGATACAACACTATTTGCAAATTTGGATGAAGAGAATTTTCTTAATTTAATCAATAGGCTTAATGTGGACTGTATGGCTTCAAGGGCTAAAATCTTTGAAAGCAAATCTATTGTCCTTCGTTGGAATGATACCCCTTTTGAGTGGCTTGTTAAATCTGGTTGACAGTGGGGCAGTCCTAACAAGCAAGTTAGATATCTTGGGATTCCATTTACATTTAATCCCTCTCAAAAACATGTGGGATTGGATTTATTGTAGAATTAAAAAGAAATTTTTGAAATGGAACAGATTTTATTAGCCTTTGGCTGATAGGATGCATGTATGTCAAAAAATTCTATGATCTTGTATCATATACCTTGCATCAGTTTGGATGTTTGGTACCAGCAAATGGGGTAACAACTCAAGCGGGCTTAACCTTGGAGAAAACTCCCTGGTTAAGCGCGCTTGAGCTGGAGCAGTACTGGGATGGGTGACCTCCCGGGACGGACCAGTGCTTCACCTCTGTGAGCATCACCTAGATGCAATGAGTGCTAAGTGGACCATTCGATATCATGAGAGATGGGTTCTTGTTGAACCACTACTCATGAAACATGGGTCAATGAGTTTGACTCGAAACTACACAGTTGAATCCTGATAGCAATATCACAATTTGACATGCTGTGGAAAATACCTCCTACTTATGTTTGGTACCTATCAGGTTGAAAATATTCATATGCTTATTAGGAATTTTCTTTGGTCTAATGGTAAAGAGAGCCAAAAAAGGCATGTTGTTAAATGGGAGTGATGTTGTCTAGGCAAATTTATTGGTGGAAAGGGGTTAAAAGACCTAAATGTCTAGGGTGTGACTTTGGCCACAAAATTGATAGTTACCTTTCTAAAACCAATAAGAAAACTAATTTTCAGATTAAAATAACAAGTTTACTCAAGATATTAGGGAGATAACTGTTTGAACCAATTGTCAAATTTCTCTGAAAGTCCCACTATATCTACAATATTATGTAGGCTTTGAATCTCCAAGTCAAGCACATGATTGTGTCACTAGTGTATTCGGATTGGACTGTCAAGTCAAAACATTTGCAGTATGCAATGTATAAATTACACCGTAGAAAATGGCTATCTAAACATGTGCACATAGCTTCACTCTGTTCCGTTGGAGCGAGTAAACCATCTAACACTGTAGGATCCCCCCAATTCAAAGTTCAGAAAATATATCTAACATAAAAACTGGCTAGAAACCTACTATTTTTCGTGTAAGAAAAAGGTAATAGATGTTATGAAATACCTAGCAGTAGCCACAATTAATCAACACATGCTGCAAATAGTTGCCACAGCAATAAATTCATTCATGTTATCTCCCTTCAATAACATTTATCATATGTTTTAACATTAGCAAACTGCAAACCCGAGCATCAAGCACAATTTAGTTACCCCTCCTAAATAGCCTCTAACTTTATCCTACTCTCCTTTTTAGTGTTAAAATGCAAGGGCAAAATGAGCGAGCAGAAGATTGTTGTCTCCATGCACATTCATAGTGAGAAAGCATTGCATGCTGAAAGTTGCACGTTTAAAAGAGCATAGAGCTTACAATATCAATGCAAAATGTTGCCTTGAGCAAATCTTCCATGCATGAGTGTGGTTACAGTTTAGTTGGAGATCCACAATTTAATTTCTAAAGGGGCTTCTTGCAAGGTAAATGAAAGATCCTGCCCCTCCATGCCAGTCAATAAAACCTGTCTCCTTTCACTTCCCATTCCGGCCCCCCTCGCTCTCGCTCTCCCTCTCAAATAAACAAGTTAGCTTCAAACTGGAGAATAACTAAGAAAATACTACAAAAATGGGAGGTAAGCACACAATAATGCACTATAAATCAAATCAGAAATTTCTACATTTTTTATTCAATATACAGAGACAAGACAAAACACATTAAAATTTCTGCATAAAATATGAGCTTAAGCAGCCACAGGTAAAGCACTGCACCAATCAAGTCATAGTTTAACCTTGGATAGGGTAACAGACCCATTAAGAGACCAAGTTTGGTTATCAATATAACTACATCATACCAACATCATTCTGCAAAATTAATAAGGATGAAAAACCCTTTGCCACCAACCACATAAATGGCACAGTTTGCACAGTACAAAATTCAAACCTTGGACAGAACTTTCCCCTGAATTGTATGGTTATCTCCTTGTATATACACATTAATGTGTTTACAGCATAGGTCATTATTTTTATTTTCTAACTAAAAAATGTCAATTTGAACCTTGAACAACTTAAATTATTTATGTTTTAATTATTGTTGCTGTAAGAATCCCTTTATTTTTTTACCTTCTCGGCAGTATCTTTCATCATTCTCTTTTTCTGCCATACAACAAAATGTTGTTAAACTTTTATGCAGTTAGCAGCATCAATAGCATCCCTTCAAGCTCATTTAAAGTTTAAGATCACCCCATAAGCCTTGCCTTAATTAGGACGGCAACAAAAGCAAGCAAATAACTAGCTTCCACAGGTTTTCAAACAAAGTTCTCAAAAGAGAATGCCAATGAAACATCACAATACACTTTAAAGATCGTGAAGTCTGTTCTACAACAACTGGTGCCACAGGTTTTTCATTAAACCCAAACTTTATAAACTTATTCTACACAAACAAACAAATTCAATTTCTCCAGATGAAATAAGCTTTATATTGTCATGGAGTCACAATCCAAATCTCCTCTAATTCACAGAAAACACATCAAACCATGCCAACTTAACACAACAAAACTTACAATTGAATTGGCCATGCTGCTGTTAAAATCCAAACAACAAATTATGTATTTGTCCATCCCCATAAATGCACCTTCTTACTAGAAGTAAGTTAAATGCTAAGGGCCATCGACATACCTGAAATTCATGATGTTTCAAGGAAACTGCTGTTTGACAATGAACAAGATCTATCTTCATTAAATGTTCAGCATACTGATGCTAGAACATCTACATCCTTCAATTCTTCCTGTAAAAACCCTCCACATCATTTGCGGTAAAACTTCTTAGATTTACAATTCCAGGCAATCAATATCCAAAACAGCTCCCAACTGGAAGCAGCTCCCAAAAACCATATATCAGAATGAAGTTTTATACTTCCGTGCTATGCACAGTCAAACTATATTTACAGAGCATTTTCCACATTTGCAAAACTCCAAGTTGCCTTCATAATATTTCTTTAGAATTAAAACAATTGGCAACATAAATGAACATTATAGAATCTCTACAGATAGAAAGTAAGCCACACCTCTCTTCAATATGAGAGTTAAACAAGTCTACCGTATCCTGATAGTCTGATTTGGGAATATTACGTCAGGATTCCTTATGTGTGGATTTAGTGCTGCAACTTCCTTCCACCTTCCCCCATCTCCATGAATTCGAGAAGATATACTCCAGAGAGTGTCTCCAGGTTTCACTTGCGTCTTTGATGGTGGCACCGATTTGGTCCCTTGTTTTGGCTTCAGCATAGGATGCTTGGTACTCTTACCCATCCCACTTGCAATCAACCATCGTGAACCAGATTGTTGTTGTTTTGCATTGCTCCAGCCAGTTTTCTTATTCTCGTCCTGAGGTTTCAAACCTGCAACATGGACCTCGGTGATTTTGAATTGAGAGACTTCCTCCTTCACAATTTCAGGTTCCGGTTCATCCACTTCCTCACTATTCCCTTTATCTGACACTTGCCTCCCCACTTTTGGCCTCGGAGGAACTACAATCCTTTCTGCTTGAACTAAAGCCATCATTGGAGCACCCACTGGTTCAAAGTTTCGAAGAGGATCCCGCAGTTGGACCAACAAAGCTATTGTTAATGTGTTTCCCATAAAACCCCACCTTTTAGTTCCATGTTTCCACCTGCTTTTATCCCCCTTTTCACCTTTAAAGGCCCCTCCAACAACCAAGTCAGAACATGCACAATGATGAGCAGCAAGGATTTTTGATGTTCTCTCACTTGTTTCTTCTTCATCAACAATTCCTGCATCTAATCTCATCCACTCATCTAGTGTAATTGTCATCCCCAATAAGCTATCCGAATCCTTTCCACTTTCCTTTGTATCCAACAAATGCAAGCCACCAGTGCCCTCCAGCCCCACGCTACCCCTTTTATTAGAATCCATTCCTTCAAAAGCTGCCACCTCTCCCAATGTCATAGCACTGACATTTGAAGGTGCATCCTGATCTGACATACCTGATTGAATTTTCAATCCCTCGATAGATAAAGCTTCTAACTTCTCCATTGCCTGAGGAGCTAGATCCTCAAGTGAAACATATTCTGTGTATGTGTCATCCATACAGGAGGATTTGGACTTGAAAGCCCGTGATTTTGTTCCTGGTCCATATGACAAAACATCCATTCTCCTGCTATCAGCCAACTGTGCCGTGTCACAGTCTGTCCCTTTCTCTGCTCTTGAGGCTTGCAAGGTAGATTGCCTGAAAGTCATGAATGACAACAAAATTCAATATATCGATAACAGTTCTACCAAAAATTTTGCGGCAAGAGCTATACAAATCCAAAGATGTGTGTGAGGACTATATTTACCTGTTTTTGGATCCTTCCAGAGAAGGCACTGTTTCCAATGCTACCTGCTGAATAGTTTTCCCTGTGATGTCTTCAAGAGGCATTATTTTCTTAGCTTCAGCTGTGAGCTTTTCAATCCCAAACCCAGCCAAATGGCGTAATATACCATTAACACTTGAGCCCATCTCTGCAGGAACTACAACAGGATTTGACACCTGCATAACTAAGCTCCCATTGTTCTTACTATTGTGAAAAAGAACTGGATTCATTGAACGCAGCAACCCTCCATCTTTTGTCTTGACAAGGGGACCAAACCCTTCAGCAAGATCAGGCAGCTCAACAGGCCCCTCGAAAGGAAACCCCATGGGACTTTCAAATCCACCAGACTTCTCTGGAGGAGAATTCTGAAAAAAATTCTCATTCATACCCCACTCTTGCATCAGTGCCTCAGTTTCTGCATCCTCAAGTATCTTAGCTCGGGTTTTACTACGAATGGTCTGTGCTGCCTTCTGCAGTTCCGTTTCTGCAGCCTGTACAATTGATGCCAATTCCATATCTTCATCCGACTCCCAACTTGGTTGGGAACCAGTACCATATCTCTGACGTGAAGACAAATGGCTCGGTTCATCATCCAACTCCTTGCCAACACCAAGTCCAAGTCCAGGGCCAATGCTACCTCCCTCTGAAAGGCTCTCTCTTGCAAACTGTTTTAAAAGGCGTGCTCTAGGGGAATCGGGATCACTGTCAGAACTCATAAGAAGTGGACTTTTATCAGATTCCAACATGCTAAGGAATTCCCCTGCGACTGAATCAGCTACATCATCTAAATTGCCCATCTCACATGAATTCACATCCACTATCTTATCTTCTAGTCCAATACTTTGCTCGCGACCTACACTCTGCTCCAATTGAGAATCACCTGCCCCTGTTTCCTTAACAGACAAGACACTTAAGCCTTCTGCCAGACACAGCTCTTCCACCCCTTTCTCCCCTTCTTTTTCACCATTATTGCCAAAATCCTTTTCCAACATTCCACCGCTGCCTTCATCATTGTCCGGCTTAAGACCACCCTGATCTTCTTTCTCGTTTCCTGATTGCACATTTGCAATCTCCACCCCTTTCTCAATAACACTAAACTCCTCGTTCTCCTCCTCCCTACAGCTCCCCTCAACCTGTCCAGACTTGCAATCACCTACACCCGCTTGAGAAAAGAACTTTAGCCTAGGCTTAAAATCAAACAGCGAAGCCACATTCCTCACCTCAGGCTGCTCTTTATCCACTTTGACACTATCATCCAAGCTCAAGTTAGACATCCGATCAATAATATCAACATCAAAATCAGCCTCACTAGGCCTTCCCAGCATCAAAATAGGCTCCAATGAACCAGTGTTGTGAATTGGCTTCCTCGCCGAAACCCCAATTGACGATTTCCTCAACTGTTGCTTCTGTTCCAAAACATCAGAAACATTTGCTCTTCTGGGATTTGAAGAGATCCTTGAGTTTGAGCTATTTCTAGGGTTGGAAGGGAGTCTAGGGTTTGAATTTCTCAAAATTCGGCCCGAATTATTAGGGTTTGGAGCTTCACCCATTTCACGATCGAGTATGGTATATCCCAGCGTCACAACCAAAACCCCACCACGGGCATCCTTGGCCGTGAGCTTGAAATTTGTTGTCCAATTGCCGGTCCTTTCCTCCTCCCCTCCCAAATCAAATTTCTCAGGCAACATACGGCTAAGATCAATCTTATGCCTACACAAATCACGCTCTTCTAACCCTAACACATTTACGTAAATCTCAAAAAACTTGGATTCGTACCTTATTGCCTGGCTTGGCCCATTCCTGCTGCCATAAACGCTGCATTTATGATACAGGGTCTCTTCAAACTGCGCGACGCCATTAAATACCCTAGCCGGCTTGGTTTTCACGCCACCATCTTTTCTCCTCCAATGTGTGCACAAATTGACGCCGTTCAAATTCGCCGGCAGCCCTTCCACGCCATGTACGCGCAGGGAAAATTCACAGCCCAGCCTCTGGCGGCCTATATGAGCAAGCGCACGTAAGGGTTTCCAGTCCCAGAGGCTGCTTTTTTTCTCGGCAGCGTTTTTTTCCTGTTTTCTGTTCTGGTTTTCTGCTTTCGCGGCGTCTGGGAATCCAGGAGTTTTGGTAGACGGAAACCGCGAGAGAGCCTGGTTGATGCCCGATTGGGGATTTTTTCCCGCCTGTTGACGTAGATTTGCGCTTCCTGTTCTGTACAGAGCCTGGCTCAGTGCCTCCAACTCCTGTAATAGCTGTCCTCCTGGAGATGACTCCGGTGCCCCTCGGCTGTTTCCTGTCGACTGCATTGAGCTTACCATAGCCCAAAAATCTCAACAATTTAACCGAAATCTGATCCTGTCTGTTGCGTAAATCGAGGTGGACTTCACCATAGCCAAAATCACGAACGCAACTTATCCCAAAATCAGCTTCCGTCTATTAACGGATTAATCGAGGTGATCTTCATTGAAGCCCCCCGATAGAATACAAACTCAATCCAGCAGAAACTAGATTCTGTTTGCACACAGTGAAATCGAGGTTGTCTTCACCATAGCCAATCCGGGTATAGAACAGACAGACAGATAAAACCAGAAGCCTGTTTCTCCCGCCGTTTGCTGACGGGTTATTCCTCCTTTTGGCGAAGAAATCGAGGTCGCCTTCTATCAGAAATTAGAAACAAAAAATCTGTTTCAACTTCTGTATCTTGGCGGAGATATCAAGGTGGGTTTCAACAGAGCGAATATTGGTGCCTAACAACAAACAAGAAGACTGTAAATCTGTCTGATGTCGAAAGAGTCGCTTTCATTCTCTCTGATTCCTGTTAACGTGTTCTATCAGCTATAATGTTTGCTACCTACCCCCTCCCCTTCCTGCCTGCAAGTCGGAGTCCAAGAGCTGCCTACAATTCCTCATAAGAAATTTGAAATCCGTGGGTATTCGTAATTCAAAATGTGAGAGTGATATGAATATATATTGAAGGAAGAGGGAAAATGCTATTTGTAGATCGTCAACACTGTCTTTTTGGAGTTTTTCGCACGTGGATGAAGAGCAAGCCTAGGGCCGGATCCTCTTTGCATGTCTTTTTGTGTTATGGAGGGGCCTTCACAATTGTACCCCTTCCAACCACAATATTGAAAATCAATCATAGTGTGGACTTTCACAAGGTTCCCTTTATATGATGTATGTTGTGTACTTTTGGCTTTGGATTTATTTTGAATTGTTTGTCCTTTGTTAAATATGTATTCATAATCATTTGTTCATTTTATAGTGTAAAATGTTTGATCTCTAAAATTAAAAGTATTGTATAAAAGAAAATATCTTAATTCATTTAATTGATTCAATCAATTTATTCATTCATTTTTTATTTTGATCATATCATTATATATATAAATATTGATTGGTATCAATGTCTATATTATTAAGGATAAATTAGACATCTTAGACAAATGATTGACTTGTCTTCAAACTTGTTCAAATTGTTAACCAATTCTAGAGGTTTGACTGAGATAAAACTCCTAGCACAACAAACTCCTAGAGTATTTTGGATACCACCAAGTTTAGATAACAAAGGTGAATAGGTCTTGTAGGTCAAAGACACATAAGTTGAATCCACGATTTTGGATCAAAGATGTGCATGTGGCAATCAATTTTATAGCTACAAACTTGAACTAAAAGAGATAATGAATCATCTAGTAGTTTTTCAAAGAATTATGGTCTCCAATCCAACCACAAAGCATTGAATTGTATCACTAAGCATAGTCTATAACAAAATATCTCTATATCATAAGCAAATCTAAGTACTTACCTTCTTTGTCAATTTGAAAAGCTTTCTTATGTAGTGTTACTATTTTAGCTCCATTAACTAAGTCATCTTATTCATTATTTCCTTCTTCTATTTGATTAGCATAAGATACAATTAAAGAAATTCATTTGCTCCTTTTCATTTTGTTGAAGATATCTAATCTTATACTCCCTAGGATTTAACCTTTAGAGTTTATTTTCAAATCTTACATCTACCCATGAGATGCCTCCTTCTGATGGATACATAGATGATCTTCCTTCAAAACAAGAGACTCCTACTCTTGACATCCTCATAAATGATCAAGCAATGGCAAAGTTCACAAAACTTCAAGGTGACATTTTAGACACAGATCATGAAGAAGAATCCTACATTGATTGTGAATCACAGACATCTATTGAAGAACAAACAAGATCTATTTCTACTACCACTTTTGAAGATTCCCAACAGAGCATAGATAGAGTGGAATCATGTTTCCAAGACAAATCATATTCAGTGGTAGTTTGTCAATGAATGCATTATCAAGGCAAAGGATTAGGCCCACATAAACAAGGTATCTTAGAACCAACACATAAAGTTGACAGTCATGAGCAACAAGGTATCAGTTATTCAAAGATCACAGAATCTAAACATGTTGGCATAATACCAGGGGAAAATTTACCTAATGCAAACATCAACATCAGAGGCAAGAAGAGTCCTTATGATAAAACCACTACCAACACTTCAACCATTCACATCATGAATCATCATCCTCACACTAATTGAGACCAACAAAAAGAGAAAAACCTATATCAAAGAAAAGAGCAAGTCATTGAAGCAAAAGAATTGAAAAATTAAAATGGACAAATAAAATTCAAATGAATGCCAAAGAAAAATAAAGCAAATAATCCCTATCCAACTCCATTAGTCAAAGAAACTATGGGGAAAAATAAAAAGGGAAATTTTATCCATCAAAGATGTCCACCAATGCAAAAGAAGGCTTCAAGAGAGACATACAAAGTATATCAAGAAGTTGGTCCTAATTCCACTTGAAGCTCCATATCCACCTTTCATTGCTCATCATCCCAAGTTTGGATAATCAAAGATCCATTATCCAAACTATCAACCGATCCATCTACATCTTATAGTTCTCATTCCATTTTGCCATCCACCTCAAAATCAATATCCCAATCTCGCATTAACTATGTTTTGACAACTCTTTATCATAAGGACTCTAAGGGCACTCTATCACAATGTGTGTATCTAGGTGGGGTTAACTCCAGTATCGACAAGGAAGATGTAAGAACATTCATCCTGGTTACATTCAAGTGCCCACATCTTGGCAAAGCAACTTCTACAGGCAGGATACCATTGGCATATCATGATAACAATACCATCTACATCAACACCACCAAGTGGTGCAACATAAGTCCCATAAATCATAAAAATCAAAAAATAAAGAGAAAAATCATCCTCCAGTGAAAACCACTTTGGTGGCGCTTTGGGTAGGTAACATGATGAAAACCTGGCAAACAAGTGTCATGTGTAGAATTGAGCATCTACGTGTGCTATTTCAGGTGGAAGCATCTCATCCCTTCCATAATAAATCCAACATTCCATCTATCATCCATCTGATCCATCTTCATCCAAAACTATGAATTATCTTGATCTTGACAAATGTTTGGGGTACACTTCAACCTTGCTTATGACAAAATCTTGGCATGGTTACTGATGTTACTCCTATGCAGTCTCATAGCCTATATCTAGAACTATCTCAATAATCATTCTCTATCACTAGAAAATATTTTATATTATAATCTATACATTCATTTGTGGAATTCCAAACATTGTTAGGCACTGTGGGTAGGTACTTGCATCTTGTTTTCGAATAAATCTTGATCCATGTCCTATATCCCACAACGTGATTTCGACATTATGATCTAATTATCACTCAAAAAATCCAAAAACATCCAAAAACATCCAGAACATTTCAAACTCCAAAAACATCCAAAACATTTCAAAAGCCAAAAACATCCAAAACATGCTAACATCCAAAAAGGTTCAAAACTTTGTAAAAAGGTGAAAACATCAAAATCTCCCAAAAACATATCCAAGTCCAATAATAGAACTACAAATCCTTTGCACAATTACGTAGGCAAGGCCATCTCTAATGAGTCCTCGAGGCATAGGTTTGTCCCTTAGGTCTTGTTCTCTTAGTCCTAGAACATTTGGAAAACTCAAAAACATTTAAAAAATCAAAAATCAAAACAATTGGAAAATGTCACACAAAACCCAAAATAGCCTCAAATATCATCACAAACTCAAAAACATTTAAATATTTGAAAAACAAAGTCACCCATCCCATCTCACTTTCACTCACAATAAATCTTCAATCACAATAAATTGATCATCGCTTTCACCTTTGGTAACACAAATAGAAGCAAATACAACACTTATTGAAACAAAAGAACTTTAAAACACAAAAAATCCTAAGTCTTGGTCATTGTCAAACACATTGGTTAACCTCATATCAATGGCCTATCAAATATTTAAAATCCATTAACATCCAATACATGTCTTACAGATATATCTTTCCTACAATAGACATCATCATTGGATATAACCCTGAAACAACACCTTCTAGCAAGAGATATGGTAATATTGACAGTTTTGTTATTTTGATATTTTCTTATGATTTATCTTGGTGTTCCATTCTGAGGATCTCTTGATAATGTATACAAATGATTTAGAGAGAAAGGAATGAGGCATTGATCATTTCTTTCATTTGTTGTGCTTGTTGGATATTCTTGTGATATCACCTTGACGAATACTTGCCTTGTGTGTGCAAGGATAGTCTCAAGGAAAACAATGGCTAAGACATATTAGGTTCTTCATACCTTTTGTGTATTAGTCTCTTTACTTCGATGACTTTATTCTTTCATATGATCAAATAAGGTTTTTGTATGTCAGGTATGAACAAGGATACTCCTATCTATTTGTAGAGTCAAAGCCCATGCATTAGATACAACACCACCCTGGTTCTTCATACCTTGGTGCATCATGTCTATTTTCTATATAAAAAATAAGAATTGCTATGATAAAACTAGACCTAATCTAAAAGCAAAAGCAATATCATCTATTCTATCTCATCATATATCCAATAAAATCTTGAATAATCATAGGTTTGTTGGTATCCTAATCAATCTCAGCACAATGTTGATCTATTATAGTCATCTCATTCTTCTAACTTTCATCCATACTAACATTTCTATCCAAGTATCATAAAATCAAATCTGTGTGATAGGCATCAAAATATACATGAGGCTATCCATAGTCGATGAGTGTGTATACATCATAAAATATGTCTACATCAAACATCTAAGAAACCTTGTCGCAATCTCAATCTAAAAATTAGTTTTACTGCTTGATCTCTCGAGGAGACAACATACTATAATTCTTTCATCTGTTGGGGCACAATGGGGCATCAGAAAAAATCAAGAATTTTAAATTTTCTCTAAGCAACATCGGCTCTTTGAGACAACGCAACAGGTACCTCACTTCAAAGAGGGGAAAAATGTAGACACTTGAAAATATCCTAAGTATATCACACACATTGATTTCACTTATTAACACCATTTCTCTCATAATTCACATGTTTCATCCATTTAATTAAATAATGTCCAATTATTTAGTTAAATTCACCTTATTCCCTTATTAATTTAATAATTAGTTTTATTTGATTAATGCATCACCTTCATGCTAATTCCTCCTCTTTAGATTAAATAATGTCAAATTATTTAATTAAATTCCTTTTTCCCACCTTAATTAAATAATTCACAAATATTTGAATAAAGTTATTAATTCTTCCAATTTGCACGATTGTCTAATTAACTATTATTCCTCCAATCCTCCACCTTGCATAGAGAATATTCTCATGGAATATTCCCTTTTCAAATTCAAAATTTTCCCTCCACATGAATAATATCTCCAACATATTTCCTCAAATTTATGGACCCTTGATTAAATCTTTGATCCACACCTTCATGGATTATTGACCCTTGATCTATTCATTGATCCAAACTCACATCCTTAATTCAATTTCATCCCTTGAGTAGCATTTTGAATCCTCACCGTTGATCAATATTTCAAAAATCTATAAAATCCAAGCATTTTTACATGAAAAAGGATTCACAACCCTTATGCACCCTTACTCTATTGAATTGTATAACCATTTTTAAGCAATTTGAGGACCCCTCTTTTTGTGAATCATCCTCATTCATCAACCAATCTTTTTCAACAACATGGATTAGGCATATTTAAGCAATCCACATCTATATCACACCAAATTCATACTCAATCCACAATGGGATTAGAGGGTTTCTTGCTATTGTATTCAATTGTTTAGAATTTAGATTTATTTTATGTTAATTGGACCATTTTAGCAATATTTACTAAATTTCATTGAAGTGTGACTTTTAACTTGGTCACTTGCTTGTTTAATTGTCTTAATTTCATTCCTATTTGATCAATTGAGCTAACCATATGATAAATATAATCATAAGAACACATATAACTAGCTAAGTAAAAATCAAGGTTAACTAGCAACCCACAATATCAACTAGCTACTTGAGATTTCATAATGACTAATCAAGTAACATTTGCCTTGGCATCATGTATACAATTAGTATTCCACATAAAGAAATGGGATCAATAGGTTCAAACATTATTATATTAACACACTTTAGGATATATTCTTACATAGAAAGCATGACCATGTTCTCTATAGTCCTCATGGAAAAAAACAATATAATATAGTGCACATCAAGGGTTATAAACACATTTATAAGATAATCAAAAAATGTATCATCAAATGTTAAAAGGGCAAGGTGAACATCACACGTTATTGTAGGGTTCACACACTTGGGGTAGGGTTAAGGCCACATTATGGTTGTGCCTTATAGAAGTTGGAGAGATAATAAATGCACTAGTCATTATAGATGAAGAAATTTTAAAACTAATCACTTGCAAGATCTCTAATCCAAATGTTTTATTAATGAATAATTTTTGAAACATATCAACTAGTTGTGTTGGATTTTCAACAATAGCCAAACCAGTATGCTCATTTACAAAATCTTGGTTGTCTACATGACTATCATTATCGTAATCCTCATTGTTGTTCTTACTATAAGCATTAGAATAGACCTTAGTTTTAATAGATTGGATAACTAGGTTATGGTTTAAATGATCACTCCTTCTTAATGGAAGATTAGGATCATGAGTGACTCATGGCTTAACAAAATATGGGAAGATGAAGCTCAAAAAAACATTTCAAATTCAACAATCATAAATATTAGTGATATATCAAATTTGAAAATGATATCTTACTGTAATAGCTAAGGGTGGGTAGGGAAACTAAAAGACATATTACAATGAGACTCAAAACCTAAAATAAAAAGATATAACAAAGTAAATGTAATAGAGTACACATAAATGACATGATAATCAAAATTTAAAAATAATAAATAAAATTAAAAATTATATATCTAAAATCTTTAATATGAACAAGAAACCATGGGAGGAAGTAGGTCGTGTAAAATTGAAGGGGTTCACCAAAAAAAATTCCTAATATTAGTCTAGGCTAATTACATGAAATGCTTAAAACTCAACATAAATTTTCGTAGACTAATAATTATGTTATGGGTGTGGTTAGTTCTATAATTAATTCTAATTTGAAAATTAAATGCAAAGAGGATAGGGAAACTTAGTTTGATATTTGAAGATGAGTAATTTTGATGTAGATTCTAGATTTGGCTATCATTGGACTCGGAAATGTTGTCTCTCTTTTTGCATAATGTATTGGGTTCTATGCAAGACTTATGCTCTATCTAGGTTCAAGTATGCACCTTTAGGTCTTTTTTGGATTCATGATTTTGTCTTTCTATTGTGTGGATCTAATCTACATGGTTTTGCACTCCTACTCTTTGATTTGCCTAGTTTGTCTCTATCTAGTTAGCCTTTTACTTTGTTATAATCTTCACTAACATTATTTAGAAATCTTTAGAGGATTGTAGGTATGTCATAAAGGGACATATTCTTCTAGGTCAAGCCTTGTATAAGTGTGTAAAAGATCAATAGAAAGCAAACAATGCATTAGGATGAATATGCAGATTAATTTTAGTGCAACAAACTAAAGTATTATGCTCTTAATTATTTCTTAAATACTTCTAGGATGAGAGAAAATAATCAAATGCGAGATGATGGAAAATGAATGCAAACGAATATCTTTAAGTATAAGCACATAACATCAAATAGTGAAAACATGTCTAGTTGACCCATAATGATTGGTGAACTGGACAAGAGCTAACCAGATTTGAATTTTATTTTTTAAAAACTTAAGGGTCTATGCACACAAGTTGAACTTACACCTATATAAATAATCCAAGATAATGAAACAATAGACTTTACATAAGAATGAATGTCTAAATATGATAAATACAATAAACATGATATATACATATCCAACTTCATATTAGATATTACCATTTATGAATATATAATTATATTCTTCCAAAATATTAAAATTATTAGGGTCACTATCCTCCACATTAAACAACCGAATCATGGTAGTTGTAGATACTATGACACAAGTACCTTTAATGATGTTGAAGGAGGAAAATCCATAAGCCTCCTACGCCCCACTTCATTAAAGGTAATTTGGAAGCAACAATTTATGGCACACATGAATTGGGTGTCCTTACATTATCAAATTCAATAACTTGGATGAAGCGAGACAAGACATACCCTACAAAATGTAGTGATTGTGTAGGGTACCACCCCATTCTAATTGTTAACGCCCTCTTTCCCCATGCATGAATTTTCGGCCAAATAGTATGTTCCATCAAGGACCAAAGCCAAATCAAGCCTCAAAATGCATATGAGTCATTTAAATAAGGATTGGATTATCACTAACTAATCCCTTAATGCTTTAAATGTATGTGTTTTTGTGTCTTCTATTGAATGAAACCTAACCATGGTCCTTGATGATTATGTCGTTCCATAGTCTCTCGAAAAGGGAGCTCAATAGTGAGAGTGCATTATATATATAGAAGTTTGTATCTATATAACATAATAATAAGTTACAAACTTTTGAAGAGAAATGATAATTACAATGATTTTTTTCATAATAGATACTTGAATGTAGAGGAAGAAAATTGCATTATATGAGGTACAATCATTTTGTCAATAGTCAAAAGGTGCAGTAATATTATAAATATGAAAAAAAAATTAATTATAATAATTATTTTAAAGATAATTATATGTGAATTATTTATAAGTTGAAATTAAAAGATATTTTTTAAATAAAGTTTTTATTTAATTTTGAATATTTCTAATTTTTAATTGTATTAATTTTCTAATTCAATCTTAAAATTGAAGGAAATCTTTCAAATGAAGTTCTTTAATTAGTTTTGAATGAATGTATTCTTCAATTGCACTACTTATCTAATTCATCCTCAAAAATTATAAATCATAAACTTTAATAATTCAAACAAACAAAACTTTCAATTAAGACTTGTGTCTCCTTAATTCTCTAGGTCAAGAAAATTAAGCCTATATTTTAACTTTCAATGCATACAATCTATCCTAATTATCTACTACTTATCTTAAACCTATAAACACTATAAACTCTTCACTCCAAATATCCAAATAGATTTTTTTTATAACACAAACACCAAAAATAATTGGACAAGTGGGTGTTGAATTAATAGTTTATTGAACCCAAAACATGAGTTAAATCCTAGAAAATGTGCATAAAAAATAACAAACAATAGATGTGAATAAATTGATTACAAAGCACATATTTTGAACAAAATTTATAGTTTTAATTGCACATAGAACATAAGAACCGATTCCTTTGTATTTTTTAACTACTTAAGCTTGCATTACTAGATTCTAAAATCCATTTAAAGTTTCCAACTAATATAACTCATTCAAGTTGATCAAACCACAAAATAATGGTAAGGGGTTAATATTAGGCATTTACAAGAACTTATAAAATATCATTATAAATAAACATTTATTGACAAAGTTTCACCTTGTCAATCCAAAAATATCTTGTTATAAAGGTGTATATAATAGTAGCAATTTGATTCTATTTTTTAGGAAATGGTAACGTTTTTATAAAAGATAATGGTAATTAATATAAAGGACACATAAAATTTGCAATGTTATGAGAACAAACATGAAATTTTTCAAATGAAGATTTTTGGTGACCATGATAAGATAACCATTTTGAAAGGTTCTTTTAGTGTTTTTATTAGCATGTTAGAAATGGTAAATAGTTATATATTTATGTACAATTTCTTTTGTCAAGAAATGGAGGTGGTGAGAAAAAATATTTCTACACATTTATTTATAACTAGGGAAAAAATTGTAAAAATCAAAATTATGACATCCACTACATATCAATTATATTTTAAATGACTAAAATTAATAAACTATTTGAAAGAGAAGAAATAATTTGATTTTGTATCTATGTCAATTGAAACCAAAGATAATGTACAGTATTATCAAAGTAACTTAATGACTCCCACACATTTGTTTATAATTAGGGATAGTGTAGTTTATAAGTCATGATTCTACAACAACATTCAACTATTGTTTCAATCTCACTTCTCTATTTTTGTATAGATGCATCCCTAATTCATCTTGTTGTTTGCAAGGGGGATTTAACGTGACTTTTATGTATTTTAAAACCAAATGACCACATTGATAGTATTTGAGGTACTGATAAAGGATACCAAAAGTAAGTTATAACATAAAAAATATAGTATTTATCAAGCATCAATAGGTTTCAAGTAGTATTCATAATATTTATGAAAAGTTACATTTTAGTTTTGTCTACAATACCATACACATACCATTTACTTGATGCTTTTAGATTTTACTAGTCTAGTTTTAATTCCTTGACTACAAGATTATAAAGAAAGATGTGAACATCCATAACACACCATGAACCAATTCCCTATGCTCCCTTCTAAAGATAATATATTTATCTTGATGCATCAAAAAATAAAAAATCTAGTTTTTATGATGAATTGAGTAATTTTGATAGCATTTTCCCTTCATCTTGCTACATCATCCTTGTGCATTTTGATCAATACAAAAGAGATATTGGAAAAGGGTTATCAAGAATTTAAAATTACAAAATAAATTTGAGGTCATTTGAAGTAGTTTTGAAGGAGTTATTGTGAAATTAGGGTTTTCACCAAATTCACTCCCAAGATTGCAAATCAACAAATTTCTGAGAGTTTTTTTAGAGAAGAGAGATATAGTCTCAAGTTACAATAAATGTTTTAGCTTATTTAGATTTATTTTGCGTAATGTAAATTATAATATTATTTTAGCCACACTATAGTGAAGCTTTAACAAGAGGAAAAGGAAGGAATCTAGTCACTCTAGGGAAGACTCTTAACAATGATGATCCAATAGTAGAGGAGCTAGATCCCATAACCATTGAGGATACAAAAAAACAACCATTAGGGTTAAGTATATAATCTTGTAAAAAAAGAAAGAGAATATTGATATAATATTCAAACAATTAGATTGACTCCAAAGTTCTATAAACTCCCAACAACTTGATTCACACTACAAGGCTTGGGATGCAAATGTGTCTTGAAAGGGACATGAAACTTCTTATTTTATTATGATCTAAATTAGGATCATTAATATATAATTTTATAACTAACTCTAGGCACTTCTTGCCAAGGATAGAGATGTGCAAGTTTGATGGCAAGAATCTAATGAATTGGCCATTCCAAATGGAGTTCTTTGATCTTCATCACATTCCATGTCAACAAAAGGTTGAATGACATCATTATATTTGGAATCAGATCAATTCATGAGTTATTTTTGGTTATATGATGAGAATAAAAATAAGGTATGTGTTGTCATATGATCTATTTTCAAGATGAACTCATGACACATTATAGCAATAATATTATTGAAAACTAATTAACTCAAATGATTATATCAAAGAAAATAGGTGCTAGTGAAGGAGGAGAAGAGGAAGCAGATAAGCCAAAAAAATTATGAGAACAAGAAGGATAACAAGAAAAATAATGAGAAAGAGAAGGGGGAGAAGAAGATTTAAAGTTTTCCACACCACCAAATCTATACACACTTATAGATGTGCACTCAATATTTTATTGGGATGTGCCAAAAGGATTACCTCTAAAAATAGATCATGATCATGTCATTCAACAATTACTAAGGTACTATCCACCATCCAACACCTCTTTCTTGAGGGTGCACAAAGGTTAGAGTAATAGAAAAAACATGCAACACTAATAAGAGGCACTCTCTAGTTTCTATGAGAACAAGATGAAGGCACATAATTTCAACACATAAAGGGTTATGAGAGCTTGATTATTTAAGGTAAAAATAATTTTGGAACATAAGGGAATCCTTTATATACACATTATGATGTTGTTGATGATAATTATTGTAGAGTATCTAATCAAGTGGAACAATCTAATTATAATAATTAAGTTGGCTTGGCACTTGGAGTAGCTTATTATTATCTAGCATTTACAACATATTTCCAATTATATTATTATTCCATGCAAGTTATTTTATTAAATTAATTAACATTTAGGAAAAAATACAAAATTTGTAATGTAAATGGACAAACATGAAATTCTTTAATTGAACATTTTTGGGCAACCATTCAAAGAAAACCATATTTAAAGGCTATTTTAATGTTTTTCATTCACACATCACAAATAGTGAGTACTTAAATGTTTTTATATAGTTCCTTCCCTAGAAGAAATAGATGCATCAAATTCCTCCAATCTAATTAAACATGTATACAAGTATGAGTTCAATGCATTAATTTACAACCTAAAAGCTTCATAATTTTGAAAGACATATTAATTACATTTACATAATCATATGGCCATACAAAATATTCTATCTAATTCAAACAATATAAATGATAAATAATTATACCACACACAAACCATTTGTTTTGAGGTGCAATTTTTTTTTCACCAAAGTTCTATTGTACACTCTTTCAATTTTTAAATCCCCATTAGTAGATTATTTTACCACTATGGTCATATAAATATAAATCTATATCTATGTGTAAGCACTAGTTTAAAATTGAAGTAGGAAACAAATGCAAGAAAAAAGCTCCCTATTCTAAACCAAAATAAACCTTGCATAGATCATGCAAAAGGATTCAAACAAAGTAAGCAAAGCACATATCAACATAAAAATCCATTGCAAGTGTGATTTTCTCCAAATTATATTCATATGTGGATTCTCTTTGCACAAAAATTAATTATTTTGACAACATAAAGTGGATAGATTAAATGCATGGGATAGTGTGTCTATTTATATATTTTTGGGAGGAAAAATGGATGGTTGAGCTGTGATGAGAAGATCAATGGTGGAGAATGAATGAGAAGACTTTTCCAAGATCGAGGAGAGAATAAACGATTGTGATGGAGTTTATTTAAAAATGAAGGAATATGATTGCATTTTCCAAAAATAATAATTTGTTGCAATAATAGGAATGTGGGGGACAAGAATATTTAGGGGCTCCTTTATTCTTGGATTTTTGTGGAGAGAATATAGCCATAAGTAAATAATTAAATTGTTTAATTATTTTAGCCATGTGAGGTGGAAAATAGGACAATTAAATAATAAATTATTTAATTATTTATGAGAGGGAAACTGACTAATTAAATATTAGAATTATTTAGTTATATGGGGTACATTAGGTCAAATGGATTAACTAAATAAGTTAATCATTTTGGGTAAGGTTATTCTAGGATAAATTTAGATGTCTACATTTCACCCCTCTTTGATACAACATCATGACTAAATGATATTATGTTTAAAAATAATAAAAATTAGGATGAATTGAAGCTTTGATGGCAAGTTACCTTGGCCATTTCAGAAGAATAGGGATGATGATAGACATGATGCCCCCTCAAAAGAGCTCTTGGGTTAAAATGAGGCCCAAGAGGTCTCTTGAAAAGACAAAGGAAGATGAGAATGTGTGTCATGAAGGATAAAATGTTACTTGAGATAAATCATATTTGGATGATGTACATGTCATGGATATAGAATTGATGATGGATGAGGATTGGACATATTTATCGATGTCACTTGGATGATTGGATGATGGAATTCTATATTTCATAGTTGTACATGATTGACAATGATATCTCATAAGGATGTAATACAACTACAATGACATTGGATTGTGTGGAAAGAGGATGGAAAAATGAAAAGAGTATGGGAAGTGGTAAAAAGGCACAACAACACAATAGGCAATTAGCGTCGACTTTGGCGCCGAATTTTAGTATATTTTGAGTACATGAGTTGGACAATTTGGTTGGTGTTAAACTCAACGCAAACAGGCATGGTCAGTTCGGCGTCCTATTTTGCGTTGACTTTTCCATCGTAGTTAGTGCCGATTTTAGCGCCAAAAAATCATAGTGCCTTCATTAGAGCCTAAAATAGTGTTGGGAAGTAACAACGAAAATGGCACCGAAATTGGCACCCAATTTGGCTTACGGTTTTTCTTCCATGTCTACTCCCATTTTTGCTTCTAGTTTTGCTTCCAATTTTGCATCCAGTTTTGCTTCTAGTTTTGCCTCCAAGTTTGCTTCAAATTTTGCTTCCAAGTTTGCTTCCAATTTTGCTTCCAATTTTGCTTTCGGTTTTGCTTTCGATTTTCCTTCCACTTTTTCTTCTGGTTTTGCTTCCAGTTTTACTTTTGGTTTTGCTTCAATATTTGCTTCTAGTTTTGCTTCTAGTTTTGCTTCTGGTTTTGCTTTTGGTTTTGCTTCCAAGTTTGCTTCTGGTTTTGCTTCCAGTTTTGCTTCCAGGTTTGCTTCCAGTTTTGCTTCCAGTTTTGCTTCCAATTTTTGCTTCCAGTTTTGCTTCTAGTTTTGCTTCCAGATTTGCTTCTAGTTTTGCTTCCAGTTTTGATTCTAGTTTTGCTTCCAATTTTGCTTCTAGAATTGCTTCTAGTTTGGCTTCCATTGTTGCTTCCTTTTTTGCTTCTAAAAATGCTCCTTGTTTTGCTTCTAAAAATGCTTCTTGTTTTGCTTCCATTTATTAATTTAATATGTTTTATTTCAATTTAATTAGTTAAATATATCATGCCTCTTAAATAACTCATATGATTATAGAGTAAGTAATTTAATTATTTAACTCATATGATTAAATAAAAATATAATTATTGTAACATGATCATCATCTATAATTAAAATAAGTGAATCAAATATCTATAATTTAATTGAATTTGACAACATCCATCCTGAGCAGTAAATTAAAATCAGATCATACTTAATAAATATCCATCCAAAAATCATCGACCACTTTTAATATATATAAATTAACAAGTCAATACTGATAAGATCATCATCATATATAACTAAAACAAGTGAAAGTCAAATATGCCAGTACATCAAAAACATGTCAAAATGATACATGTCCAACAAGTCGACATAAGTGAAAATGATACATGTACAAATGATATAAATAAAATTGATAAATTATGTAACTCAAATTGATACAAGTCAAGATGATACATGTCCAAATGATATAGTGAAAATGATACATGTCAATATGATACAACTCAATAATATAGTACAGTAGGCCATGAAAATGATACATATGATAGTTATCATGAAAAGAGTCATCATAACGATATATCAACAATGATCCATGATGTAGTCTATATGATCATGAATGTCACTAGTTACTATCACCAACTGTCTCATCATCATCATCACCACCATCATCATCATCATCATCATCATCATCATCATCATCATCATCATCATCATCATCATCATCATCATCATTGTCGTTGTCGTCATCATTGTCATCGACCTCGGTGTCTTTCGTATCTGTGTCATCATCATCCTCTACCATGTGATTTGTACCAGCAGAACCAATATTTTGTGGATCTATATCATGTTGAGGATCATCTTGATCTTCTGGAAGACCTGTGTTTTGAAAAAAAAACATTTAAAATGAAAAGTTATTATTTATTTCATCCAATAATTTATTTTTCTGTTATATATCTAATATTAAAACATATGAGACGAAACCATAATCATATTACATCATATAAAAGTGCACATACCATAATAAAATTTCAAAAAAGTTACAGCTAATACTAGCGAGTCATGACAAACTTTAGCTTTCAAAAACAAAGCCAATTAGGTTGGCAGACTTGTGGATCAAGCCGACATTTGGTGGAAGAGGAAGAAAGATGACTGGAACTCTGGAGGCCCACCATAATGGATTTCATTATTCAACCATGAGAGTAGAAGAGAGAGTTGATATCATGTATCAAAACATTAAGCATGCATTCTTCCAGCCAGTGGAGAAGGAAATGATTACTTTGCTTCATTTTCATTTGCATAACCATATCATGGCGTGGGAACCAAGAAGACCAAGGATGTTTAGTTTTATGTGGAGGTAATGGATGTGGTCCAAAATTTAGGAGGGGAAAGAAGGTCAATGTATGATCCTGATGAAATTGAGGAAGAACAACAAGAGAGGGACAAGAAAAATAAAATCAATAGCGAGTTCATCTAAGAGATTTTTCAAAGATTGTTTTCGGTAAACTGTTTGGTAGAGTTGGTGGAATTACCTTTCTTAGTAATCACTATTAGTGAGATTGAGATTGTTAACCTTGAGAGATTAGGACTTGGGAAAAAGGCACTTGATATGGCTATTATTTTCAAAGACTTCAAGCAGGATGTACTCCGCATTGATGCAATTCCTCAACTTCACTTGATGACATCAAGGAATGGTTGAACTCCATGGATATAAAGTATTATGAAAGCAGAATGAACTTGAACTGGTGGCCAATTTTGAAGAGTATTACTGATGATCCAGATAAATTTATTGAAGATGGTGGTTGGGAATTTTTGAATATGGAAGCTAGTGATTCTGATTCTGATAATTCAAAAGATTCAGATCAAGGATATGAACCCTCTGATGTAGAAGAGGAATCAGAATCAGATTTCATGTAGCCACCATCAAGAGTGTTACAAGCCAACAAGATGGAGGGAATTCTTATATAAGGATAATTTTCAATGTTGCAGGTATCGGCTTTAATGCCAACTACAATGGCAACATTGAAATTCCCTAGAAGTATTTATGTTAAGGAAATTTCCTTTAGATGTAAGGATTCAAAGCACATCAACCATGTGGTACAAATGATTAAATCCCAAAGATGATCTATAGCAATGAAAGAGTTTGAAAAGGCAGAGAGAGCTACACTGGTGACTCAGGAGAAACTTCAACTTTCAAAAACAAAGCCAATTAGGCTAGCAGACGTGTGGATTAGGCCAACATTTAGTGGAAGAGGATGAAAGATGACTGGAACTCTGGAGGCCAACCATAATGGATTTTGGTATTCAACCATGAGAGCAGAAGATAGAGATGATATCATGTATCAAAAAATTAAGCATGCATTCTTCCACCCAGCGGAGAAGGAGATGATTACTTTGCTTCATTTTCATTTACATAACCATATCATGGCATGGGAACCAAGAAGACCAAGGATGTCCAGTTTTATGTGGAGGTAATGGATGTGGTCCAAACTTTAGGAGGGGAGATCCTGATGTATGCTAAGAGGAATAAATTCAGATGAATTAAGTTCACCTACATGTCTGCCAAAGTTTACTTCCAATTTTTATGACTATTTTTCTTGACTGTCAGAGAAGAAACTTCAACTTTAAAAAAAAAAGCCAATTACACTGGCAAACGTGTGGATTAGGCCAGCATTTGGTGGAAGAGGATGAAAGATGATTGGAACTTTGGAGGCCCACCATAATGGATTTCGGTATTCAACCATGAGATCAAAAGAGAGAGTTGATATCATGTATCAAAACATTAAGCATGCATTCTTCCAACCAATGGAGAAGGAGATTATTACTTTGCTTCATTTTCATTTGCATAACCATATCATGGCGTGGGAACCAAGAAGACCAAGGATGTCCAATTTTATGTGGAGGTAATGGATGTGGTCCAAACTTTAGGAGGGGAGATCCTAATGTCTGCCAAGAGGCATAAAGTCGGATGAATTAAGTTCACCTACATGTCTGCCAAAGTTTACTTCCAATTTTTATGACTATTTTTCTTGACTGTCAAAGTTTACTTACAAATTTGAAATTTCTTTCTGGTCATTTTGATGAGGATATATTCAGCCAATGTGTAAGCACCTTTTGTTTGTATCACAAGCATTTGTGCATTGCAAGAATTATGATTATCTATGGTCTACAACTATGTCGTCTCACTTATTGGATCTTCTATTTCAATGTTTTCTATGGCCTTCTCTATTTGAGCTAGCACCTAACAATCCTACCTCCTTTCCTTAGCTGAGAAGTGGATTTGAATTTGGAAATACTGCAGTTTAAAACTAGCTATGGTTTAAGGAGAGCTATTCTAGCTTTGTTGTTGACACCCTCAATCTTCAACAAGGACTTAGATGCATGGACTGAAATGCAAGATTTCAAACTTAGATTTGAATGTGCATAATTTGATTGATTATGGTTTTCATAGGCAGTTGTCTTCACATGACTATTCTGGATTGTCAATACGTGTAATAATGACCGCATCCTTATCAAGTTTGGCTACCCTTATTCAGAATGCCTTGGCCTTTGGACTCGATACAAAGTTGTGCATTGTTATTCCATATTTGTAACATGTAGGACATTTAAGGGGTACAACATATTGAAATTTAGTATTGTCATCCAAGGAAAAATTACAGATGGTGTATCAAGAAGAACAACAAATTCTTTTATTAGGGTTAATGCTTTCTTCCCCCACGCTGTTGATATTTCCCCAAAACATGTTTTTTTTTATTATTTCAACGCATCTCAAAATTCAATGTATTGATTAACATTTGTTACGCATTTCAACTGTTTATGCAAATGATGCATATAGGTTAACTCGATCAGTGTTGTTACTTCAGTAGTTTAACTTCTATGACAACCAACCATTACACATTTCATCTACATCCTTCTACTATTTATTCATGCACATAAACGGTCATCTTGTAATCATAATATTTGAGCTCTATTTACTCATCCTACACATCAATAAACAACTCAACACAAGAGATGAAAATTGACATATTAACACAACAATATCCAACTAAGTTATTGAAACTCAACTATTGATACCTCGTTCTCCATCTAGATTACAAAATCGTTCCACTTTTTGTTTTGTAACATATTATTTTCAAATTGCTTTGGATGGCGGCCATATTTCTCCTCCTGTCAAAACATGGCACATGGACTACTTAAACTAATTAATATACACTCATTTACTTTTTCCAAGGAAATAAAAAATATATATCATTTAACATAATAAATATACTTACAAATGTACATATCAAGGCCTGTAAACCTTTCTAGCCACTGTGATGCATGGCACGAAGTTTCTCAAGCCTAGCCTTGGAGGCCTTGTCCTGAAACATATGCTAATTCAATTTAACTATGTACAAATAAAATTTAAATATCATTTAATAAATTTGATATAATCTCATGAGCAAATTCAAATACCTGCGTACTCTCCTCACTGGACTTCCTTCGTGCATTAGACTTCTCATATGCTTTTACAAGCTCTTTCCATACTTTCACACTTACATCAATTGGCCTTCTTTTCTGCCTTAGCTCAGAAGGGATTTTTTTTATCTTCTTTGTTTGGTTGCATCGAAATCTCTTGCAGTTTTAAGACATTTGTAGCTTTATCTTCTTTATAGACCAACTTGTGCCAAAATCAGTCTCCATGTCATGGATTACTACTTTTTTCAGTTGCATGGGTATCTGTGAGAATGGAAAATGTAGATGGTCTTTGAACCGTTGAAGGAATGATTCCTTCAACCTATTCACAAACGTTTTCCTAACATTCATCATTCGAACTTCCCCTGAAACCACCTTGTATTCTATCTTTGTATTGTAGCTACCAATGCAAGATTGATAACATGGCGTTGTGGAAGAAGTCTATGTCCCAAAAGTGGCTGGGACATTGGAAGTATTTGCTCCCTGTTCCACATTCTTAGAGTTTACTATCTCTGATTTCCTCCTAGATATTTTGTTTGATCCAGGACTGGTTGGGGAATCAATTGATTCCCTTTGACACAATTGATTTGTTTGCAATGTTTGAGGGGCGTTACCAGATTGTTTTTCTATGTATCTGGAAAGCATTGTCTAGTCCACATTAACCAATTTGTTCACTGAATCTACCCCCAATACGAAAGCCAATTCCTCTTTATCTTTGTTAGTCTCATGTCCCTATATATATATATATTTAAATTATATTTCTTCTTTTAAATTTAGAAATAAAAAACTAAAAACTACAATTCCTCTTTATCTTTGTCAGTCTCATGTCCCTATATACATATATAATTATATTTCTTCTTTTAGATTTTGAAATAAAAAAGTAAAACGTAAAATTCAAAGAAACAATGGAAACATTTACAAATCTATAAATTGACAATGAATTACCTCATTGTGGCCAGAGTTTGCTGACAATGCTCGCTTCCTTCTATTGCTTGACATTTTGAGGCAACCTAGGGAAAATTATTTTCATCCAGTTTGTGGAGGCAAACAAAGTACACACTGTCAAGTATGAAAGTTTTTGTCCAGTTTGTGGTATGAAAGTTTTGTTTTGTGGGAAAATATGTTTGTTGGGTTTGCTTAGTGTTGATAACCTAGGGAAAATATGTTCGCTGGGTTTGCTTAGTGTTGATAACCTTATCATGAAAACTCTTTCATAATGCAATCTTGCATGAATTTTTCATGGCATCGGTGACTATGGCGCGACTGGGCAAAACCAAGCGGTTTTTGCGTTTATTTTTAGCAGTTGCTCAGCAGTGACATGTTCATTGGGTTTTCTTAGTGTTGATAACTTATGGCAAATATGTTCACTAGGTTTGCTTAGTATTGATAACCTTATCATGAAAACTCTTTCATAATGCAATCTTGCACGAATTTTTCATGGCATTGGTGACTATGGAGCGACTGGGTAAAACCAAGCAGTTTCTGTGTTTATTTTCAGCAGTTGCTCAGCAGTGACCGACCCAATTCCCAGATTTTCCAAACAGTTCACTATTTCCTTGATACCCAGGTTAGGGAAAGAATACAAAGGCATCCTGGCTTTGTGCTATAATATTTTGAGCCAAAGCTCAAATGGTTAGGGTAAATTTTTTTGTTGGTTTCTCAAAGGTTTTACAATTTATAATGATGGGACAATTTAGAGGTTGCTTAGACAGGTTAGGCCATGAACCAATAAACAATCACGAATTCAAATGCAATCCAAAGAGTATTAAACAATCACGAATTCAACGAAGAAAAAAAATTTTATAACCTTACCTATGGTGTAGCAAACTAAATCGAATTTCTCATCAATTGCTAGTAGAGCCCTGCTCTCTTCCTTCATGCAACATTTTTCCCTTTTTTGTCGTCTAATTTCTTCCTTCACGCGAGAAATTTTTTAATTTTCGATTTTGATTCAGTAGTCGGCAATTTTTTATTTTTTTTTTATTTTGATTCAGTAGTCGGCGCTTTAGTTGGCGTTAGTTAACACCAAATTTAGCACCGACTTTTGGCCATTAATGTAATCTATTTGGGGTGCCTAAGGCAGCGCCAAGTGCGCCTAATTGAGTGCCTATCATTGCTATATAGTGACTATTTTCATTATTGTGTATCACATGATCCAGAGTGTTGGAAATAATTCCAACTCCTACCTTGTTTTTGTGACCACCATTGTCCCACAGCTCCTTCATTAGCTCGGTGCGGTAGAGCGGTTTTTACCGCGGTCCCGCAAGTTGCTTCTTCCTTCTCGGCGATAGTTCGATGAAAGCTTTTGTGGCAACATTTTTATTCACAAAGGAGGCCACAGAGAGAGGACATGGACATTGTAGAAATACTAAATCGCTGAGAGGAAAGTGGGTGGAAATAGATGAGACAACGAAATCTACAGATACAATAGAGGTAAGAAGAGAAAGCAACCTCAACCAAAGGAGGAAGGTGTTTATGAATTTACAAATACAACAACATAGAGGAGATATCAATATGTCAAATATATGACTAAAGTGAGGTTTTGTGTTGGATAGCATACTCGTTAAAATGATATAATTGGTGTACTAAAAATTATTTACTATGTTGTGTATTATAGGGGCGAGACAAGGCCATGGCAACAAATCATGTCATATCAAATGAGGACACAACGGATGAAGCAGGACATCAGGTACTCAAATTTTGACTTAACTTAGGAAAAAATGATCTAATGGCATTTTGTGATACGCCCATCTTTTTTCACAGTATTATTGAAATTTATAATGTATTATCCAATCTTAACATAAATTAATGCATGTTGTTGATTATTTTAGATGGAGATTGAAGAAAATGAAGAGCCTGAGCGTTCAACTAGCAAAAGAAGAAGGTATGTACGTGGACGTGGACCTAAAACTATTAAATCATGTAGACGATAGTGGGTGGACAAGGATATGACAATGGATATTGCAGACACAACAAATGATTGCACTGAAGAAGAGGTAGGTCAGGACTATAGTACATGGGATGAATACTTTGAGAAAATTGTTGTTTGTGGATGTTTTGTATGTCGTGGAAAGAAACAATTCAAACGAGTGATTGTACAAAGAAATTGCATATATGATGAGGTTCCAGTTAGTAGTATGCCTCCTACAATCGATTAAAACCAAAGAATAATAAATGAGTGTGGACTGATGTTTTATAAACTATGTTGTCAAAATTGTGTTTTATTTAGATTATTGTATAAAAAAGGTAGTCTATAAAATAATGTTCCATTATTCAATTGATGTATATATGTTCATACAATTTATATTTATATTTTTTAAGCCATATTTGATTATATTTCTTTGAAATTGATACATTTATGATTTATCCAATTGTTTCCAAACATTAAATAATGCTTGTGTTTGTTGATAGGTAGAAGATTTTGATGAAACACATAATAATACCCAAGATCCAACTGGGTTATTAAGATTTGGACGGGATGATCCAAACCATCCTTTAAACCATACCAGGGCGAGAAGAGCAAGATTGAAGAGAACACTACCACCTGAGAAACTTGAAGAGCTAATGAGAGTCGCATACATTGATGACATGCCACCTAGCCTTAATGATGATGATCATGATAGTGAAAATGCAATGCATGAAGAAGGATTGAATGAAATGCTTACAGGTTTATTTGGGGATGGAAACAATTATGAAAATAATGATGATATGATTGACAATAACGATGATAGTAGGGGTAATTACCACCAATGTAATGTTGATGATAACAACATCAAAGACTCCATCAAGCAAGCTGCAAAGACACCCGTGTTCAAATCGGGTGCAAGTAGAACCTCAAGACTGGCATGCACATGAATATTATTAGAAATCAAGTCACTATTTGGTTGGTCAGACAAAGGATTCACTACCCTACTGAAGTGAGTTGAAATCTATTTCTTACTTTGCATTGTCAATTGGTGTACATAATTCGTAAACATTCATCAACTTCGTTTATATTTCTTTATGGGGCTTTTAAAACCATATATTGTATATAATCAGTCCTAGTATAGAATGACATATCAAACATGTTCATCATAAGTCAAACATTCAATTGATTTAATCTTTGGCAGTCTTACAAGGCACTAAAAACTAAAATATTCCCTGAAGAGAATGTGTTGCCATCAACTTGCAGAGAGGCGCGTCTGTTGTTGGTTGAGTTGGGGATTGAATATAAGCAAATTCATTCATGTAAAAATGATTGCATTTTATACAGAGATGAATATCAAAACAAGGTAGAATGCCCTATATGCAAAAAGAAGAGATATCGTACAGATGTACAAGCTCCTACAGTTCCAAAGAAGGTTTTATGTCACATGCCAATTATACCTAGACTTCAACGAATGTTTCATTGTAATTCACTAGCACAATTGATGGATTGGCATGCAAAGAACAGGAGTAAAGATGGATTCATGTGAATTCCATTCGACTCCAAAGCAATGGAACACAGAGGAAAAATGGCCTACAAAATTCAAAGATGAACCCCGTAGTATCAGGTTTGGTCTTGCAATTGATGGAGTGTGCCCATTCTCTTTCCTAAGCTCAAATTATAGTGTTTGGCCAGTCGGATTGATAGTATACAATATTCCCCCATGGATGAGTGTTAGAAAGGAGCACCTTATGCTGACTCTCATTGTTCCAGGAAAACATCAAGTTAAAAACATGAATGTTTATCTTGCACCTTTTATTGATGAGATGCAACTGTTATGGAATGGCATAAGAATGTATGAAATATCACGTCCTCCATCAAATAGGTCCTTCATGTTGTATGGTGTGTTGTGTTGGACTATTCGTGATTTACTAGGACTTGGTGTTTGTTCTGGTAAGATAAAATATTTACTTATTTACATTCATAATTTATTTTCATCCCAACTTTCATACTTAGTTTTATACTATTTTTTTTATCTTATTAACATTACTTATTGAATTGTAGGGCTTCAAACAAAGGGGATATTTGCATGTCCAAGATGTGCTATTCTAAAGATCTACATAAATTTATTTACGCAAACAACAAGGTTTTTCTACCACTAGATCATAGGTTTAGAAATTGCCTGAAGAATCAATTTGATGGAAAAGTTGAAAATAGAGGCCCTCCCATGATTATGGGTCCAGGTGATTGGCTTAAGAAGTATGAAGATGCTGAATTGAAAGCTAGGGAGGATTTTTTTGATTGGGGTGATTCAATTGAAGAACCAGAACAAGTTGTAGTTAATATGCCAGAAGGAATGAAAAGGAAATCCATATTTTATGAGCTCCCTTATTGGAAGGATCTATTAATATCTCACCTATTAGATCCTATGCACATCTTCAAAAATGTCCCAGATTCTATATTTTGACACATATCAGGCAAAGAGAAGGACACCTTATCTTCGAGGAGAGATATTGCTCTTTCGCGTACCAATTTTGATAGAAAACATTTGTGGCCAAACAGGGAAAATGAAACATATGCAGAAACTACATGGATTTTGAAAAAAAAAGAGCTAGACCAACTAAAAAATGTCATATGTTCAATAAGGACACCTACTGGCTATGGGTCATCATTGGCTAAAGCTTTTATAGTTGATGGACATATCATAGGATTTAAAACACACGATTTTCATAATTTAATGAAGGTATTATATATCAACATTTAACATTTACTGGTAACATTGATTAAGCACTAAATTTATTTTGATATTTTGTTGTGTGAGAAAAAATTACTAATGACCTTTTTATAAATGTGTTTGATAGCATATCACGTCATTGGCAATTAAAGGGGATTCTTGTCTTACAATTGACTTAAGGAATGCCATAAGTCGATTGCTAACATTTACAAGGTATGTGGTTATATGAAATTTTCATGTGTGAGAGACATAGAGATATTATATTGCATTTTAATTTATGACTAAAGGTTCATACTAATTTACTATTCTTATATTAGGTGGGTGACCTCCAAGGAGATCCATGAATCTGAAGTGCCAAAGTGGAAGAAGGAAATTGCAGAAATTGTATGTGTATTTGAGAAGGAGCTCCCTACAAGTTTCATGGACCTACAAGTCCATTTACTTATACACTTAGTTGATGACATTGAATTGGCAGGTGTTGTATCAACGAGGTGGATGTTTTGATTTGAGAGGTATATGAAAACTCTTAAAAGATATGTCTGACAAAAGGCACATCGAGAGGGTTGCATGGTTGAAGGGTATGTATTGAATGAAGCATTTTTCTTCCTATGTGAATTCCTTGGTAAGGATTTTGAAGATGGCCCATGCATCTAGGATGAAGAACGAGCATCAAATATTATTGATGGAGAAAAACCACAATCTAATGGTGTTGAAGTACAAATTAGTAAGTAAATTCACGATCAATGTGGTTGTTTTTCTTGCAATCATTAATTTACTTTGTAATTTATTTGTCAAATTAACAACATGACATTTGGAGTTTGAAATAAACATGTTGACATGTAATAGGTGTAGACGAAAGTTCTATACTCGACAAGTTCATTCTATACCACATGGACTTTATGAAAAAATGGATTGATCTGTATGATAAAAAGAGAGAAGAAGTGTTAAAAGAAAGGAGATAGTTTAAGAGATCGAACCCAAGGAATATTCCATTTCCCAATCATTTGCTTGGGGAATGGGGCAAATATTGCACACTAGAATGGGTTACTAAACAAATTCAAAATCAAATAGAAGATGCAGGTACATATTCAAACATAACAAAAGATGAAATCAACATGTCTAGAGGATGTGAAAGAAAGGTACAGTTGGAATTTTACAAAATGTTGTTTCCTTACAGTTTTGATAGTATTAACTATTTTAATATTCGTCATTATATTTGTTTTCACTGAAATAAATGGTGTTTCACATGCAAGGAAATATCCAACAATGTGGGCATATGGTCGACATTATCATTTACAAAGTGTAGACATAAAGAGACGATCCTTCGATTGTGGCATCATGGTTGACTTCAAGCAATCCAATTGATGAAGCTCAAAAGATAAGAATATAATTCAAGGGAATCTACAATATGTTGGGAAAATACAAGAAATTATTGAGTTGGATTACCACTCTTCTAAATGTTGTATTTTTAAGTGTAGATGGTATGAAGCATTTGAGAGGACACGAAGACATGATACCCATAGTGGATTGTTTTCTATAGATTCCTCATTGTTCCTACTTGAGGATAAGGAGCCTTATGTTCTACCAATTCATTATGAGCAGGTATTTCTTTAACTCAAACAAGAAGTGGTAGTAAGGTTGGATAAGAAACTGGATAAGAAGATTTATGATTTTATCTTTAGAATGTAGGAACTTCCTTTGTCAGATATTTGGAAATTCCTACACACAAGTTCTGCTTCGGAGCGAAAAAACCCAAAAGTGTTTCACACCGGCTCAAGGTACAATCCAACCTGGTTATGACACTAATAGCAGTCCAATTTTTCCTGAACCATCCATACCGGAACGTTGCATCAAAATCTATTCTTCCTGCACATAAAAATGCCACATATTAACCCCTTATAAATAAAACTCAAAATACCATGAAACAATGAGTCCCCTTTATTAGTAAGTAAGTAGGCAGTCTATAGGGCATAGTTTTATTTCATACAAGGATGCTCATGAAAGGAATCTTCAAGTGACAATGAGTGAGTTGTTTGAGATTGCAACTGATGGTGCAATATCCAGTCTTAAAGGCAGTTAGCAAAGCAGTAAATGTGCAAGAAAATCAAATTGCACACAACAAACAATTCACAATGTTATCTTGCATAATGCCTTAATTTTGAAGACAAAAATCTCATTGTATCTTGATGAAATTAGTGACCTTAATGGTCAATCACTGGCAACCATGATTTTAAAACATGCTATTGTGCTTATGGAGGCATCATTTTAAGCAAGGCGGTGAGTGGTGGTTTGGAACAATGGTAGGTATGGACTTTCTTTATATGCATACTATGCAGTCTAGCTTAAGAAAACGTTCTTAGAAGATATTGAAGGTGGATTATGGAACTCAAGGGTTACATGATAAAGATTAAAGCAAAGACTGAGATCTATTTAAAAGCCACTATTATGAAGATATTAAAGATGTCAAATGCAAAACCCTAGCAGCTGGAGTAATGAACACATTGCAAAAGAGGACCATGTGCTAGGGTAGATTTAGGAGATCTCCACATTATCTAATCACAGGAAAATACATCATTTATTTATTTTTTAAAATTAAAAGAAATCATTCTAAACCCTATATAGGACACATTGATACTTCAAAAGCATCTGATTTATTTTTTTAAATTAAAAGAAGTCATTCTAACCCTATATAGGATACATTGATACTTCAAAAGCATCTAAAGGAATTTGAGATTATGCAAACATATGTCAATTAAATACCGGGATTACAAACAGTAGCGCAAACATTGTAACCCTTGTTGATCAGAGCAGGAATGAGATAAATGGCAATGAATCCTATGCCTCCTTACCAATCTTTGTCATTTTTTATTGAAACACTTCTCCATTTTGGTGGGCTACGGCTGAAAATAAGGTTTCAACAAAGGTTTTATTGTATGTTTATTAAAATGGATTGTGACTGACATGTTTTGCTGCATTTAGTGTTGTAAATTGTAATGATGCCACAATTACCGTACTACCACCATCGCTTATTATACCCGTTGTGGTATGGTGGGGTTTTCCCCTTCCCTTCTGCTATTTACCGCACTACCGCCTTGCTCAAGGCTTCTTGTTGTCGGGTTGCGGTGTATACCACTCTATCGCATATGTTGCTCACCTTCCCAGCGGTATAGCAGTGTATGCTTTTGATCATTACTTGAAGAGTGTCGATGAGACAATATTATTTGTCTTACCGATATCTCAATGTCTCATCGACATTACTTTGTTATATCCAAGAGTTGTGTTTCACCAAGCACTTGTAGATATACCTTGTCGATGTGACGTAAGTGATTCTCTCCTCGATATGCCCGTATCTTGTTGACATTTCACTATTTTACATCATCGATGAGACATATAAATAAGTCTCTTTGACATAGGGGTGTCTAAACCGGCACTAAACTTGAAGCTAAACTCGAAGCTAAAGTCAGAGCTAAAAGTGGCGCTAAACTCGAAGCTTAAATCAGAGCGAAAGGCGACACTTATGGCGATGCCACACTCAGAGCTAATATCAGCGCTACTATCGGTGCTAATTTCAGTGAAAATTAGCACCTTAATTAGAGCCGACTTGTCCTCATCGGTGCAAATAAATGCCAAAAATAGCGCCATCCCGATAAATAGCACCGAAATTTTCAAAAAATTGGCAAAAAATACATTAAAACAGTGGGTGGAAGCAAAAAATGGAGCAAATCACAGGGATTTGTTGTAGTGAGGTATGAAGGATGAATTATATCAAATTAACTTAGTGTACAATGATAAACCTATTATTTGTTGTAGTACCAACATCATGCACCATTATATAATAGATTATGATGTAGTGTGTCATGTGCATATAGAATGACACAAAAAAGATACAAAATAACACAATGATCCAAAAGTTATGTTGTCAAGGCATGCCATCATATAAATTATGAAGGGAAACCTTGAAGATGCGATGTATGGTGCACTAGGACTATAGGCAACCAAAAAACATAAACAAATGTAGATGATCAATACAAAAATATGTAGAAAACATGAGTCGGTATCCAATGACATGCAGAAGCGAAGGGTGTAGTGAGAGGATGAGTGGGAGGGGAGGATGGGGGGGATATGGGATATTTTAAACAAGAAATGAATCATAGTGTAAGGGATTTAAGGGGTGAAATGTGATGATAGATGAAGGTGAGAATGTCATTCCCTAGTGGAGATATATGGATAACCATTCCCTAGGAAATGTTAACAAAGGGGTGATTCTATTTGAGTGTAAAATCAAGGAAAGGGTGCTATACGTAATGAATGAAGATAAGAATAAAATGGAAGGGGTGGGGTAAGATAAATAATTGGATGAGGGGATATGTGGCTAAGAGTAAAAGGAAATGGAGTGTTGATAGGTTAGAAATATGACAAAGGAAGATGGTATTAGTAGGTGATGCATGTGGAGGGTTTAACGGAGAGGGATGAGATGAATGATGGAAGGATGAGACCAAATAATGGATAGGAAGATTGAGCGAATGATTTGAGTTAAAGGGGAAGAAGTAATGGGTGGATTACAATTAATAAAATAATGTAGAGTGATGCATGTTCATAGACTAGAGTGATTTATTTCTACACATGATACTTTTTGTTGAGTTTTCATCATGGTACTTGCACAAGGCACCAAAAGAAGTGGTTTTCACCATTGGATGAATTTATTTATCTTTATATATATGTATATATATGTTTAAAATTGGAAGATTGGTGTTGAAGGTTTAGGCATAAACATGCTTGAGATGAATAATATTCATGGGCTCATCTAGTTCATGTCCATTTGGAGTAGCTAGCTTGTATTATTTTGATCCAAACTTATCAATGATGATATAGGGACCTAATTACCAATTTGGCTCAAACTTCCCTTTCTTCTCTCTACCTTGATTGGTAATCCTTTGGTTTTCCTTAAGAATAAGGTCTCCAACCTCAAGCTCTCTAGTATAGATGAATTTATTATAGGAATGATGCAAAAAATGGTGGTATGTTGTGAGGTGATTAAAAGCAGTGAGATGCTTCTCATAAAGTAGCTCAAACTCATATAGTCATGTTGCTTGATAGTCCTCCTTTGAGATGAGGTTATGCATAGAGACACATAAAGAGGGTAGCTCAATCTTGATTAGAAAGATTTATTTGGTACCATAGACAATCTAATATGGGGTGACACTCATGGAAGTGTGAATAGTGGTCCACTGCATATTCATGGTTTTTTAAGGATTTTTCATTATCTGTAATAATGGTGGATGAGATGCCAAAATAATAAACGAGATGGTTGAGGACAAACTTAGATATTTAGATGTTGGTGGTAAAAGTGAGAAACCACTTCAACCCACTTGGTGAAATAATCGATAGTGGTAATAATGAATATATGGCCATTGGAAGAGGTGGGATTAATATTTCCAATAAGGTTAAGGCCCCATATAGAGAAGGGCCATGGAGTGGTGATGGGTTGAAGAGCTTGTGATGGTGCATAAATTAAATCCCCATGTTTCTAAAAGGCTAGATATTTATTCATGTGTTAACGAGCATCTAATTCCATAATAGGAAAATAATACCATGTGCAAAGGAGCTTTATGGCTAGGATCATGCCATTTCCATGAGCACCACAAATACTATTATGGAATTAGTAAATTTCTAGTTAGCCTTGTATGAGTTGAGACATCTAAGAAAACTACCATAATAAACCCTATGATAGAGCATTCTACCAATGAGGGTGCAATGATAGGAACATTGAATAATGGATCTGAATTTAGTGGTGAGGTGTTAGGAGAAATGGTTTGGATTTGGAGGCAATCATAGGTGTCACTATACCAAGGATTTTCAGGACCAACAAAGTTGTATATCATGTTAGAGTCAGGGATATCATAAGTAGGGGCAAGGAGTTTCTCAACAAGGAAGTAGTACTAATGAGTTTCATTAGGTATATATAAAACAATTGCAATAGTGGCCATTGAATAGGTATATTTATCATCCTTTATAAGGAATTCATCATTGACATGTTTGACGACTAATTGTGAATCGCCAAAATTGTAAATACTAGATGTTTCACTTTACTACCATCTTCAAACCAAATACTCATGCCTCATATTTTATGATATTGTTTGTATAAGGGAAGTTGATACATGATGTTTTTAGGATGAAATCATATTAAAGGGTGATAAAAATGATGCGAGCACTTGATCCATGTGAAGTAAAGGATCCATAAAAATATAGTTCTCATGGTTTAGATTCTTCAATGTGAAGGATGTATTCATCTTGAAATTCTATAATCAAAGGATGATGATCTAAAATGGGAGCCTCTACTAAATATTCTATAATGACTTTCTCTTTGATTTCCTTCTAATTGAAATACTCATTATCAAACTCACTAAAGAGAATGACTCAATTTTCTATTTTGTCAATACAAAAGGTATTTCTAAGGGTCAACATTGGCAATGATATGGGTAGTAGCATTAAAAATATAATGCTAGAGCTTCTATGAGGAAAAGACTATTGCAAGGCAAGCTTTCTTAATGGAGGAATAATTGAGCTTACATTCCACTAATATTTTACTAAGGTAATAGATAAAATTTGTTGTTCCTTGATCATTATGTTGCACTAAGAGGGCACATTAATGCATGTTGTGTAACTGATATGAAGAATAAAAAAGGCCTATCTGGTGTAGGTGCCACTGGAACTAATGGATTAGAAAGGTATTCTTTGATCTATTGAGATGCTCCTTGGAATAATTGTGATCCCAATCAAAGTTGACATTATTTCTTGGTAGATGTGAAAAAATATGGTACTTATCTACAAAATAGGAAATAAATAATTTAATAATCTAAAGTTTTTGTTGTAAGATATATAACTATGTGAGATTCTTAGGAGGTGAAATTTTTGTTATAGCTTTCACATTATATGGATCTACTTCAACACCACATCTAGAAATAATAAACCCTAGGAGCTCGCCTAATGAAACTTCAAAGACACATTTATTAAGATTTAGTCTAACCTTATATTCTCAAAGTCAATAGAAGATATGATGTAGGATGGATGGATGGTTTGCTTTATATTATGATTTTCTTAGGATATATTCCACATAATCCTCAACAATATCATGTATCATATCATCGAATGTGATAGTCATGGCTCTTTGATATGTAGTGGTAGGCTAAAAGGAATGAATCTATAGTATAATTTTCCACAAGGGGTGATGAAAGTGGTTTTATGTTGGTCCTCTAGTTCTATTTGAATTTGGTTTTACCTAGTAAATCCATCCATAAGCCTGAAAACATCTCATGGCCAATTTTGAGATCTATTATTATGTTGATATTGGGAAGAGGAAACTCATATTTAGGGAAATATTTATTTATATTTTTGAATTCTATACATATCTTGATTCCTTTAGTTTTCTTGATCATTGGAACTACATTGTACACCCCCTTTGGACAGTCAATAGGTGGAATAAATCCAACATCTAGCAATTCCTAAAGTTATTCCTTTACTAGGAGGGTCATAGTAGGATGCATTTTCCTAAGATTTTGGTGAATTAATGTAGCATTAGGTTATACCACATGGTGATGAACAACCAAATATGGGTCCAAGCTAGTATTTCAACATAAGATCATGTGAATACATCTAGGTAATCTTTAAGTACTATGGAGATGTTTATTCTCAACTCAAGGTCTAAAATATTTTCTCTCTACATCAAATTATGGTTTTCCTTTGTACCAAAATTGATGTATATGGCTCCCTCAACAAGGAGGGTTGATCCATCTTGAAGTGGAACAAGAGCTAATGGAAGATGGAGCTCACTATCAAGGAGTGCTTTTGTATCAAAAGTGGATTCTAATAATTCTTGTAAAGGGTTTTCTTGTTATATAAAATATGTTGAGGAGCTTAATAGGATTTGAAAGCCCTATTTATGATCTCATGAAGGGATATGGTCATGATATTGCATAATTTATAGGATAGATTTATTATTTTGAAATGTTTCTATGGTGGGGAAATCTTGTTGGTCCCAGTCAATAGGGTCAGATTATTGTAGGTCAAGATGGATGGTGAGGATGGTATGATCATAAAATAGGCTTGTGGTGTAAATCTCCTCAAAAGGACTTGGGGTGACTCTTGATTTTTTATCATCAAGATCAAAAGAGGCGTGTCAAGAACTATCAAGAAAATCTACAAGTGCATCATAATATTCATCATAGGCACCATATTATAGGTCAAAATTAACATCATTCATTGGTAAATCAATAGGATCAAAGGGAACTTTCTCATGGAGGCCAAAAATGTTTTATTTATAGTTTATATTGTTGTAGATATGCAAGGGAATATGATAATTGTGTTCCTTGAAGCAAGTATAATACTTTTAATCTTTTTAAATCCATATAAGATTGAAGCCCTCTATGTATTCATTAACAAGATAACAAAAAAAAATGAAGGTAGTGGGCCCCTATTGCATTGTGAGGAAGGGATCTTGGAGTTTTGGGTGTGGTTAACCAAAGGATTGAGGTGAGATGGATAATTTAGAAATATGAAAGGATTCATGGATCTTGTATTTGCCACATCCTTTAGCAAGGATTTTAAATGTAAACTTTAGGGATTTTTTCTTAGTAGATGAAGTGAAAAATTTGGAGGGTGCATCACTAGGATCAAATCATGGCTTATATTTTATGGAGATAAATTTAGGAACAACCTTAGAGGATGTTTAATGATTGTTGTATTATCCTTCCAATATATTGTAATATTGGAAGGGGTGAAGGTCACCAAGAATAGTAACTTCTACAACATTGTATGGAAACCTACAACACTGATGGTAGGTGGAGGGTACATCTTGCATCATATGAAGCATGGTCAACCAAGAAGGAAGTTGTATGGAAGATCCAAATCTAAGACATAGAATAGGGTAATAAAACAATGAGGGTCCTACCTCAATCGAATGGTGAATAGTTCCAATTGATTATGCCTTTACATGATCATAGTCCTTGATAGTGATAGTATAAAAACCAAATATTTTGCTAAATAGCCCAAATGTTGCACCAATCAAAGTGTACAATTTTTTTAGGCTTTACCCATTGTCTATGAGGACACATTTTATTTTATGTTTGGAAATGATAGCCTTAATATGAATGGGATAAAACTATGTGATGGGTCAAGGGAAGTAAAAAATTTGAGTGAACGTAAAGTGATGGTCAATAGAAATATGGCCAACAAGGGCCTGGGAGTGTGAGGGTTAAATGTTATTAGGTAATTGGGATTCTGGGAGGATTTCATTTCATATATCCTTGTGAGTGGGGGATGTCTAAAGGAGATCTAGGATGGAAATCTAGGTGGGTGTTCATGGTCGATGAGGTTGTATCACTCCTTAGGATTTGGATCAATTGGAGTAGGGCCTTGAATAGTGACTTTGCTACATTGGGTATGATGGAACAATTAGGTGTTTTAATTTTAATGGTTTAAACTCATTCATTATATTGCTTAATATGTCTAAAAATAGAATCATATGTATGATGAATTTGATGGTAATAGGTGGTCTTCATAGAAAATTCTCATCCTTGAGTGTGTTGTTGAATATTTATAAGGAATGGGTTTTGATAAATCCCCAAGTCTTGATTAGGTGAGGTGTTGGATGGTCCTTCAATTTCACCTCTATATATAAGATCTTGGATTTAATGTTTTAATTTCATGTATTTTCCTATGGATGGCATTTTATTTAATAATAATCACAATCTTCATCCTCCTTATACCAGGAGGATTTGGGTTGATTATCACCAAAGGGTTTTATGACTGGAAATTTGATCACATTGGCTTTGACTAGTTGATGAAAGACTACATCAATAGGCTCTCCTAGGGGTGTGAATTGTCTCCCATTTCTTTAAGGTTTAGGAGGTTTATATGAAAGGTGATAGATAAAGGTTGTTGGATGGTCCGAACATGTTTTGATTTGGTGACCCCATCTCCAATTACATTCATTTTTTTTGCTAAAGAATTTTGTTTTATCATTGGAAAATTTAAATATATTATTTTGGTTATAATCCAAGAAATAGAGAATTTGTAGAAAGACTAATATAGAAAAGTAAGAGTTATATGATGTAGAAGTGTTGGTATAGAAACATAAGAACTAATATGAAAATGTAATTGCTGAAACATGGAGAAAAAGTGCTAAGCTACTAAAGTTTGTATGTAAAAATTCACAAAAAAAATTAAATGAAAATTAGTGACAGGGATGTGGATCTCCAATAAACTTGCCAAAATGTAAGAACTAGTTTAAAATTGAAGCATGAAACAAATACACTATTCTAAACTAAAAAACCTTAGATAGAGCATGCAAAGAGATTCAAACAAAGTAAATAAAACATATATTACCATTAAACTCCATTGCAAATATGATTTTTTTCTAATGATTTTGAGATGCGGATGCTCTTTACACAAAATATACTTATTTTGATAGCATAAATTAGAAGGATCAAATGCATGGGATAATGTGTGTATTTATATATTTTTGGGTAGAAATATGGAAGATGGAGATGTGATGAGAAGATGAATGGTGGAGAATAAATGAGAAATATTTCCTAAGATTAAGGAGAGAATGAAGGGTCATGATGAGGTTTGTTTAAAAATTAAGGGATGAAATTGCATTTGTCAAAAATAATAATTTTTTTTTGAAATTAAAAGCAGAAAATAAAGGGTGTCGTCCCTTTAGAACAACAACAAAACAAGGGTGTAAACCCTTAGAACAAGGCCCTATAGGCCATCAACAACAAAAAAAACACCGCAACAAAACAAGGGTGCAGTCCCTTTTAGAACAAGGCCCTACGGGCCATTAACAGAGAAACACAACAGAAACCAAGGACCCAAAGCAGTCCAAGCCAAAAGAAAGCTTACAACCCATTCTTGGCACGAAACTAGGAGCAACCGAACACATAGAACCAACACCCTGCAACAACAGTACAATAACAAACCTTCCACTCATAAGGCCACAATCCATTTGCAACAACAGACCTATAGTAGATCTTCCACTCAAATACAAGCTAGAGCCAAATGTATTCTCAACCACAAAGGGGTAAGAATCACCATTCACAGCAGATGAATGATCTTCTAGAAGCTTCAACCACCCTGAAACCAACCCCAAAACCACCTCAATAGGTTGGGGCTCCCCTCTATAGGAGAGGAAGAAGTGCAGACCAAGACAACCAACAAAAACTCCCTCCAACGCAAGCACATTCCACCTCAATAGGAACTAGCAAAGGAGAGAAGCGCCTCTCACCAGGCCTACAATCACCATCTCCACCTCAATAGGAGCAATATCCACCTCAATAGAACACTGCAATTGTAGAAACAATTAGCAAGCATGAACATCAGTAGTACAGGCCCACAACTCCTCCCAAGGCATCCAAGTGGAAGAAACAAAAGGAAGCACATAAATATTCACCATGCCCACCACATAACCAGCCCAAAACACCATATGACCAAACAAACCCATAGTAAGCCACCAGGGAGTTTGTCCAAGGCAAGAAAAAAATAGGCCTAAAGAGAGAAGAAGGCATCTCTAGGCCACACCATGGTTGCAAGAACCAGAGATAGAGAAAAGCACAAGCTTCCCCCCCCCACAAAACCACAATCTCTATAACAACCCCTTCCACTAACTGGGAAGGCCACCAGAGGTACAAACCCCACCATAGTGAAAAACCTCGACATCTCTGACAAGTAGAGGAAGAAACACTAGAAACACCATCAAAGTTCCTCCAACAGAACTTAAGCAAGGGAGCAAAAAAGACCCCCCTCACCAGCAACAAACCACCTCCAAGACACCCACTTTGAGAGGACCCATCACCTTGAGGTGCCATCAAGCACCACAAAACACAAGCTAAACCACCAAAGAAAGGATAAGGAATAAAATAATAGCAAGAGGAAACAAGCACTCCCGAAAACCACCACCAAGCACAAGAGAAGAACACAACAACTTCAACCTCCAGCACCAGGCAATGAAACAAGCTCACAGAAGAGCCACATATAATAATAGAGGAGGGAGAGACCTCCGCAGTCAGGACCACAACCACAGACCCCTTGAGCAAGCCCAAGAAGGACAGTAAACACCAGCAAAATCCCACCACCCAAAGACCGTTGCCATCCACTTCAGGCCCAACAATGTTGTACACAACATCCACAAACCAGAAAAAGGAAACCCCATACCACGCAACTATAGGGGAGCAAAACAGAGCCTCCACCGAGAAACAAACCTTAGGCATAACCCGAGGGCCAAAGCCCACCACCAAGCCAACAACGTCCACACCCAACAATGACACCATCTACCAACCAGGAAGGGAAAGCAGCAAAACCACCTCGCCATCCCCATCCTCATCCTCTCCCTCGCAGTCGCCATCACTCTCCGCAGAAGAATTTGAAAAATGCTTCCTGCCCGCTGCGCTCCTTGTAGTCGCCATCTAAATGACTCTACAAGTAAAAATAATAAATTGTTGCAACTATAGGAATGTGTGGATAAGTGTATTTAGGGACTCCTTTGTTCTTGAATTTTGGTGGAGAGAATATAACCATAATTAAATAATATAATTATTTAGTTACTTTAGCCATATGAAGTGGAAAATAAGATAATTAAATAATAAATATATTTCTTTATGTGAGAGGGAAAATGACTAATTAAATAATAAATTTTTAATTAGATGGAGTGAATTAGGTAAAGTGGATTAACTAAATAATTTAATCATTTAGTTAATTTTGGGTAAGTTTGTACTAAGATAAAATTAGGTATCTACACTAAGAATAAATGTAAAAGCTTCATTAATAAAATATAATAAAAATAAAGTAAAAAATAGAAATTAATCAATCAAAAAACAATAAATATAATTCAACAACAAATTCCAACCAAAAAATAAGTTTCTTACATACAACTCATAATCATAGATTACAATTTTTTACGTAATTACCAATACTTTCAAATATTAAATCTTAATGAAATGATAAATATCTAATAACCATAACTTTATTTGTACTTTATTCTAATAATTTATAATGTTGGAATTCACATTTCATGCTTGTATGTGAATTGCCATAAATTATACGTGTATGTTAGTTTCATTTTCCATTCAAATTAAGTATGATTTGTTAGTTTAATTTTTCATTCACATTACAATAAGATTTTTTTGTTGAATACATGTTAAATTTTAATATTTATCAATTATAGATATTACAAGTAGTAGGCTTAAGTTCTTCATTCATTTTTGTTCTCAACTCTCTTTGAAATGTTCCATTATTGAAGATGATTTTCTTGATAGAAAAATAAGGCACTACTAAGATACTTTTCTACTATACTACTTTAATAATATTATGAAATATAAAAATGATTCTCAATTTAGATAATTTTTATTTGCACATTCTCAAAAATATGGTAAAATATACACTTATCACTTTCTTTTTAAAATATTCAATATTTTTTATAAAATATTTCACAATTCTTAGAATAGGTTTAATATGTGTTAATATTCACACATCAATATAAAAATTTGTATTCAAATACAAAAATAAATTAAAATAGCATCATATAAAAATAACCCTACAAAATTCTTATCGCAATTTTTGTATTAATATATTATCAAGAAAAACAAAATTATAATTAAATAGAGCAACCTGTAGAGCTTCCCCTAATGTCTAATTAACTTGGTGCAAATGATCATGCACACGACTTAATGGACCTGAAGATCCCTAAACTAAGCAGTTCATCATTCAAGAGAAGGCTTTATTGAATTATCAACTAGGGAGTCATAGAATTTAGATGATGTTGGCAACATATATGCATTCAGGAATTCCAAACATCCTATATCGATTGAGTATACGAAAATTGAACACAAACAAATGCATTGAAAGTTTTTAATCAAAATTAACTTCTATTTCCCAAAACAAAGTAAGAAGATACAAACAACTACCTAATTGTTGTAGGTGCTTAATGCTTATGAATATAACTCAATAACGGTTATGCTTATGATTGTAACTAAGTAAATTTTATGCTAGAGCATGTCCTAATCCAACCAACCTTCAGAGTATTGAGCAGAGTATCAACTAAATATTTCCAATTTAGAATTTACAATACATCATTCAGAATTGAATAATCTGAAAACTACCAATTAAACTTGCAATGCACAATCTAATTTATCAACTAAACTAATGTGGTTCCTCAAGTGGCCCTTGCTTGAGTTGCTACATCCAAAAAATCTTCTTCAATTACTCACTCAAGAAAACATGCTACTAAAATACCTTCTCTTTATTGCATTCTAATCATACACATAACTATTGAATAAAATTTAATAGGGAAATATTATTCAATCTAATACATGCAAGATCTAGATGTCCTTCTCGATAGGGTACCCCACTATATAGGGTTCGTGAGAGTCCATTTATTTGTGAATTGTAAACAAACTTAAGAGCATATGTCAACTCTCCCATAGGAATAGGAAGAGGACCAAGTTTCTAAAATGGAAAATAATAATTATCAAAACAAAAGTATAGAAGTCGAACAAGGACTATGTACTTAATCAAGATTAACCGTTATAACTAAAAATTTGCCTAGATAGAGTAGTTCTTGTTATAACTCATATTCCTTATTGGAAAAAACTTCTTCTCCTTCATGACTTATTAAAAGATAAGAGTGACACTTGGTCATCCATGATCTTGTCCTTAAATGACTACCTTCATATTCTTCTGAAAGTGATCGTGCTATAGCAGATTAACTCCTTTTCTACATGGAACTATCATCCTTCTGCTATGGGTTGAGAAGCCTTATGTTGCGGGTCGACAGGTTCCTTGTTGCAATTTCTTCAAGGCATTTTCATTGCTAACAATTATAATTAAACATAAAATCCTAGTAAACTCACAAGCATTCATATCTCATACACACACTTATTAATATAACATTTATCAACTTCAAATTCTTTAAAATTCTTAAAGTATATAAAAGGTTTGGTAATGTCTTTCAAATTTTAGCAGAAAATAAGATAAAATTGTGTAACTATAGCAAGGAAATAGGACATTATTATGGCACATCATCCCCCCAACTTAGCTTCTTTCTTGTCCTCAAGAAACTTAGGGCCTCATATTGTATTGAAGTACAAATTTCTTGTAGTTCATGTATTGGTAAGCCCCTCCTCTTGCTTCAGCTAAAATCCTCTCTTATCTGATATATTCTCCCATTTGGTGTCTTCTACTGCATTGATTTCATGTCTGAACATTCAGTACAATGTGAAATTAGGAATAGGAAAAGAGGAGGATATGAATTCAAGGGGATCCAAGTGATGTTATTTTCAAGTGAGGATGATATATACTTATGGGATATTTTTACTGTTTCAAGGTAGTTAAAAACTGAGTGGGGTTCTTTTCTTTGCAGCTCTGGTGTTAATTCTCTCCATCTATCTTGAGAGAAATCAAGTGACTCTTTTCCAATTCTTGTTGTAAGCTTCTGGAACCTTTTGTAATCATGTTCTCTACATTATATAATCTTATCCCTTTCCCTTCTCCATTCTATCAATTTGATCCATTCATCAACCATCTCATGAGGATTCTTGAATTTTTCTCTGATTAGGAGGTGAAATGAGTTTTTCCTTTCCTGATAATCCCTTAATATATGTCTTCTTTGATGCTCATTCATTATAAATGAAGCCAATCCTTTATTTTGAACATCTCCGACAAACATGAGCGGATTCCATGTAGAGTCATGAGGGATAGGTAGGTTATGCAAATAAAATTTGCATAACTAATCTTGCATATTTGAGGTTGATTGCTTATATGTTCCCAAGATCTGAGTAGGTAAAGACAAAAAGACTAGAAAATCACTATTTATTTGACTGAATTGAAAACTTAAAAAAAAATCTTGCAAGTATAGGGTATCAACCTTAGCAAGGGGTCTGCACTTTAAAATTTGTACTGTCTTGTTAGCTAACTATTCTATTTTGACCTTTAGTTTCTTAATTTTTTTCATCTTTCCTATCGATTTTCCTAACATGTGTTGTTATCAATTCAACATTTTCTTTCTCCCAATCTTTCTATTTTTAGGAGAATTGTCTTATCTTATTCCACAATTGAATTCGAAGGATCACCACATAAGGGATTTTAGGTATTCTCGAGGTTGCAGTCTAATTTATAGGATGTGCAATTTTTTTAAAACTTCAAAAATAACCAATTGTGTCAGCTTCTCCAATCCTTATCCTTGTTGATAAAAGGAATGCAACCTTTTCTCTAACTCTCAGATTCTATTGTCTAATCCTTCCTCCCTCTTCTGGTATTCCTTAAGTTGTTCTTCTAACTCTTTAATTCTCTACAAGGTTTCCTGTAACTCCTTGCTCTCATTCCTTCCTTTTAGAAGTAACTCCTCTTCTTTCTCCAAAATACTTCTTCCTCAACCTCCTCAAATGGCACAAACCCTTCTTCGAAAACAAGGCTTCATGGATGTTTGTTCTTCTTTTTAGCTATAAACAAGTCCTCTGAATCTGAATCTAAACTATTGCTCAGATACAAATGATATAATATTTTAGGTTTTTTGTTACTATTAGAAACCCTTTCTTCTTCAAAATCTATTTCAGTCTCAACCACAACAATCTTTAATTTTTAATTTTTAGCCTTTCCCTTTATAGGTCCTTTTCTTCTAATGTAGTGTAATCGCCTCCTTGGTTGTGTTGGCCTCTTTTGTTTCTTCTTGGGTTCAAAAGTAGAGGCCACACTTTTTGTTTCCTTGGGCATGGAAGGGATCTTGGAAAATACATGCATTTTGTAACTCCTTTTGCTATGGGTTGTTCCTCAGAAGCTACAGGTTGAGTTTCCTGCACTTCCTTCTCTGCATGTTCCCTAATGTTAGGGGCAGGAGAGGCAATAGGTGAAATATGTGGGAGTAAATGGTGACTCCCCAACACCCCTAGGAACAGTTGCTAGACCAAAACAACTTCCACAAGAGAGAAAATGGTAAGAATACTTGCTTCAACAATGAAATATTGAATTAATGGTTGAATATGCTTCAATATGCTTGAATGCAAATGTACATGAGATTCCTTGCTTATAAAGGCAAGGTAGAGTTGTAGGATTAGACAAGATCATGATAAGTGTCTTAATCCTATTACATGAGACAACTCACAAACTAATCACCTAGAAATCAAGCAATACTAGCTAGATAAGATAAGTTCTAGAAAATCTAACTAAGACATCTAGAAAGAATCTTTTATCCTAAGTAAAATTAACATGTGAATATATCCCCTAATTACCTAGTGAGTGAGTTAGCTAGGTACAAGACATTTATTCACACCAACATCCCCCCTTAAGTGCAACTTAGGGAGAAGATTGTTATGAAACTATGCAAAGATGAAAATGGGTCCCAACTACTAGGCCATGTTAGGTACCCATTTACAATGCGCAATCAATCTCTCACAAGTGGAGAAAAGGAGAAAACACAGTGGGACAAAAATCCTCTCCAAAAGAGAAAAAAAACATGATGTATGGAGGACTCAATGATACCCCCCAAGGACTACATCCATCATCTATATACAATCAATGACCCCCCCATAAGAGGGAAATAGAGAGATAAGATATCCCCCCATAATGAAGAAGCTCCAATGCTGATGAAGAATGCCTAAAAACCAAAGATGATCCAATGTCTATAAGCAACACATCTCCCCTTAGAAAGAAACAAATCCATAATTTGATGAAGAAGCTACTCCATGTCCAACTGAAAGGAGGAAGAATGAACACTCAACATGTATGCCTTTTAAAACTGAGTAGGAGTCTCCAAGCTTGAATAATTCACAACATAACCATGGTCAAAATCAACCAAGAAACATGACAAATCAAGTGAAGGAGGAGACTCATGAATTTCAATTTCCAAAGACAAAGTAGATGGTGTAATAGTTGTGCTAAAACTGTCATCAAATAGGAGAGAAACTCCCTCAAGTGTGTCCTCCAAATCTGTAGTATGAGACTCCATGAACAAGTTAGAAATACCTGTTGAATAGAAGCACTGCTAGCTAAAGAAGTAGGAGGTGGAGAAAGCTCAACGCTGGTCTCTAGAATACAAAGGTGTAGATGACCAAAATTCTCCTCACAAACATGGTTCACACTCAATGGAGTGTGTAGTGCAGTCAAAATAACATTATTATCTTCTGAAGCAAAATGTGAAAAGGAATACACACGAGATGAATGATCAACCATCTTGATAGCAACAATATCCCTAGTCTCCAAGTCCCTTATGTACACCTTATCAAGAGTGAACTCAATTGTTTTACCTTGACCCCCATGAGTAATTTGATAAATAGAAAGAAAGGAGATTAGTGGACAAATAAGGAACAAAAAATACATCATTGAATGTACCCTCCCCCATGTCAATAGAACCCTTCCCACTTACCTTCATATAGATATTGTTACCCATCAAGATATGAGGTGAATTACAAGGCTCAAAAGAAGAGAACATATCCATAGAAGATTCCATATGATGAGATGCCCCTGAATCAAGAAGCCATCTATTAGATTCAAGACTTGTAGAGGCCAAGAGTGCTTGTCTTTTCATTTTGTTCAAACTAGTTGTAGATCTTATATTCTCTGACTGAGATGATGAGGGGGCTATCGATTGAGATGTTGGAGAAGAAGAAGACACTGATGAGGGCAGCTGAATGTTTTTCTTTTGAAGAAGGTGTGTGAGTTCATCATTCTTCTTATTATAACATCTATGCTCATCATGTCCTAACCTTTTACAATATGCACATTTGAACTTCTTCTTTTTATATGATTCCTCTTTTGAAGAGGGTGTAGAATCGGGAGTTCTTTGTGAAGGAGAATCTTTACCTTGCTCATTAGAATTGGGAGCCTTATTCCGCTTCTTACCTTTTCCACTTGAAGCCTTTTTATTGTTTACAAAAAGAGCATGAGATGTAGAAGACTTCAATGTGCCCATGTGTACCAACTTTTCTGTTCCCTTGTGAGTTGAGCTACAAATTCATCAAGAGAAGGAATTTTGTGTTCATTTCCAAGGGAATCCATTGTAGCATAGAATGTAGAAACAAACACTGAATAATCAAGACCAAGCTTAGAAAGAATAGGAATAATCAACTATTCATCCTATTTAGTGACCCCACAATTAGATAACTGCAATCTTAGAGAATTGAGCCTAGAGAAGAAGTCTTGAATATTTTCAAAATCTGATGGATTAAGACCCATTAGTTCATTCTCCAACTTAAATTTCCTCATCTTATCTGGCTTACCAAAGAGGCTCTCCAAAGTATTCCAAACTTGATTAGGATGTGTGCAAGATGCAACATGATATCTAAGATCTAGAGAAATCGACAAAAGAAGAGTACCAAGAGCTTCATCCCTTCTATCAAGCCATTTCCTTCTTTCTATAACTCCATTGGGTTTTGGATCTTGGCCATATGTGATTCTTTGCAACTTCAATTTTAACAATAACAGTCCCATTTGAGATTTCCACTCATGATAGTTATATGGGGTGAGAATTACAATTTTTAGAAAATCCATGATACAATCAAATATTGCAAGAGAGGAACAACAATTAACCCTCACAATACAAGAAATCAACCCCTTTGTCCCAAATAATTTACACTTTTTTTTGTAAATTTACAACAATGTATCCCAAACTACCAAATTAGTTTCAAATTGAAATTATGAAAATTTGGAAACAAACTTGCAAAAAGTGTATGAATAGAACTGAAGTGCTCCTGAATCTCTTCGTGATGCCACCAATTTGGGGAAAATAAAAGTTCGAAGCAAAAAGATACGAGCTTAGAGGCTGGAAAGCAATATTTGACTTCAACCTAGAAAAAATGGCACAAAATTGGAAAATTTCTACAAAACACCTACACCGCTAAAAAGTTGAGCTTCTCAGCTTTTTAGCGATATTTCGTTTGAAAAAATCTGCCTCCGTTAGCCAAAGTTATGCAAATATGAAAAAAACCCCTATATGAGGGCACTTAGGGGCAAAATCAGGAACTCATAAGATAAAGTGGCACGAAATTTGGGCACCTGTGGGGCTGAAATATAGTTCACCATATGACCTTACGCTGCCAATGTAAAAAATAAAAAATAAACACCCCTTATACAAACATGTCGGCCTTTTAATAAAAGGTTTTTCATATAGAAAAATCTTTTAAATACAAAACACACCAACATACAATCACCAATTGGTAGATGATAAAATATCAATATTAAAATATGTTGATTGAGCAAATTGTACCCATTGTGATGGCAATGCAATAGATGTGATTGACGAGTCTCCCAGAATATGCCAATGACAGAGAGATATGCCAAAATCGCTCATATGCCAACCAAAATACCAGTAATAAATCACCCCAATCGGTCAAAAAGACTAATGACGCAGATTGCGACAGAGGATAGTGATTGTATCTTGTGATTTGAAGGCTAATGCACCGACCAAATCATGATGCTGATGCATGATGACAATGACCCTTTCAGGAATGGATGTCACCCGTAGCCAATGAGCAGGTACGATGATCGGGAATTTGTCAGTGCTCGGAAGTGTAACCGCCAATGTGACAAAAAACACATAAGGTACCATCGATGGATGAAGTACACTACAATTTAAATGTCATCTAATATAACAAGGGTACACCGACAATCATAGACTGTGGATTAAAAGGACTTCCCCTGAATGTTGATGCGGAAAAATAACTGGTGAAAGACTGTAGAGAGATCACCGTACCCATTTATGAGACTTTCTTGGATTATATAACAGGGCCACCGATGGAGGATGTGACGGCCGCAAATGTAGATGGATTTAAGGCACCCAAAATATATGTCCTCCACACAAGCTTCAAACGTCAACCAAATAAACCCATCGACAATATGATGTGCGATGATGCAAAAAAACGTACCCCTTTGACAACACCAGAAGATGCCAAGAATCTTCAGTTAGATTTATATAAAACCCCCAAACATTTTGCAAAAATATATACCCGATATATAAAAATTTACCCCAAATATTTAATAAACAGATCACAATTTATTTATTTTTTGTGAAACTAGAAAAATTGTACTGTTTGGAAGGCTATTCGAGCAAAAAAAAAATTGCCTCAAAACAACTTTACCCAAAATGGATGAATTTACAGTCAAAATTCATCTGCATGGCCACCTAATCTCAACTGTGAGGTCCTTGAAACCCCAATATGCACCCAACAAAAATATTCAAGCCAACATGAAACCCTCAGATTTGGGAAGGAATCTACAACACTGGTGCTTTGATACCATGTGGGAGTAAATGCTGACTCCCCAACACCCCCAAGAATAGTTGCTAGACCAAAATAACTTCCGCAAGAGAGAAAATGGCAAGAATACTTGCTTCAACAATGCAAGATTGAATTAATGGTTGAAGATGCTTCAATATGTTTGAATGTGAATGTACATGAGATGCCTTGCTTATAAAGGCAAGGTAGAGGTGTAGGATTAGACAAGATCATGACAAGTGTCTTAATGTTATTACATGGGACAACTAACAAATAATCACCTAGGAATCAAGCAATACTAGCTAGATACAATAAGTTCTACAAAAGCCAACTAATACTTCTAGAAAGAATCTTATATCCTAAGTAAACTTAACATGTGAATATGTCCCCTAATTACCTAGTGAGTGAATTAGCTAGGTACAAGACATTTATTCACACCAACAAAATAGAGGGTCTATTTCTCTCTTCTACAACCGTAGAAGGTTCTCCTATTTCTTGTTCTTTTTTTAATTCCTTTGCATTTGGCCTTATGAGAACATCATTGATAAAGGCTAAGAAATCTTCCCAAGATACATTGGGAAATTGGGTTCTAAGACTTTTTTTAATCAATAAAGTGACTAAGCAAAAATGTGATAAGGCAGACTAGTTTCTTTTATTCTTATATTCAATAGGAATTCTTTTCAAGAGATTGTATAAGAAATTAGGGACATCCACAATCCTTTGATAGTGTAAGTGACTAAGGAGTTTAATATGAATACTGTATAAGAGGGATTTCTTGCCATCACAGGTTAAATATTTAACAATGTAGGAAACAATAGAATCCTAAATCTAGGGTAAAGAGAGTCGTTTTGTACCTTGAGATGTAGAATCTAAATTCTCCTCTGGCACTGAAGAATCATTTCTAGCTGCAATTGCATTTGCTCTTACTAGAAATTCCTCCCCTATTCTTGGTAATCCTGATACTTCTACCACAACTATCTCTGAAGCATCTACCCTTAGTCCTATAATAATGGCTTCATCATTCTGCTAGATATTTGCAAATTTTTGAGTCATAAGTTTTTATATTTAGTTAGCTAGAGGAAATAAGCTAGCCACCCAACTTGTTGGAAGATTGCCAATGTCAATCTTCCAGTAATAAATTATGTGTTGCTAGTTCTCTTCTTATGATATCTCCTCCCATTGCTGCAACTTTGACCACCTTTTTCAACCTCTGTTATTGTACTTGACTCTTAGATTTTTCCTTCTTACCTCTATTGTTTTTATGCTCTACACTTGTTATTGTTGTTTCTTTGTGATCAATGGAGGGAAATGAAGAGAATCGAGAATTGTATATGGTTTTGTAAAGTGATAATAATTAAACCTTTTGTTCCCCCCCAATCAAGGTGTGCTATTTGAGGAGTATGGAAAGGATGGGGAGGATAATTTTAAAGTATTTGAGTGACATGATATGCCAGATTTAAATGTGTGCATGATTTTGAATGCATATGAAAATCAATATTTTTAGATGTTAATTATAGATAATTAACAAGAAGAGTACTTGTTATTATGGAGTGATGGAAATATGGCACATGTGGATGGAACTAAATTCCGCCATGCAACTTATTAGAATTTTTTTTGAAATTTTGGTAATTGAATGTGAAGTATTACGAGTAGAATTGTAAGAAAAAGTAACATAGGGTGATTATGGCATGTTCGAGAATTGCTAGTGGTGAATGCAAATTTGTGAAAAGTATAGATTATGAATGGTAGAATTATTGTTGCACGAAACACTTGTTTGAGTGAAGAGGTTGCATGGTAGTAGGAAATGTGAGTGGCGGTGGCTATGGGTATGCATATAGTGGAATGTATGCAAGTGATACGAGTAGATGAAAAAAAATATCGTGTTATTGTTGTTCCTCGAGGCTTGTTACAACAAGTCTCATGAACTTCTGTTGTATGTCTAGAAAATAAATGCTAGCGATCATAACTTGTTCATGTGTGTGCATGTGAGAGGTGTTGGTGAGTAATTATACATGTTGAATATTAGTAGGTAAGATAGTTGTCTCATCTATTGATATATCACTTGATGTGCCATCTTTGTTTGTAGGTTGAACATGTAATTCTGGTTTGAATTGTTGTTGCAAATTATGTAAGAAGTATTCCTTTTGTAATGACTTCTTATAAAGCTTGAGTCTGTGGCCATTTACTAAGAGGAAGAATCTTACCGAGTCAATAGTAGTGAGTTGAACTGCTCCATTTTGAACAACTTACTTGATTTCATATGGTCCAAGCCAACATGTCTGTAATTTACCCTTGTGGTCTTTAAACTTGGAATCATATAGCAACATTCAGTCACCTATATTGAATTCCTTCATCTTAATGAACTGGTCATGCCATTTCATCCTTTAATTTTACACAATTTATGTACATAATGAATGGCCTCCATTTTGATTTCATCTAAAGCATTTAGGGTGTGCAATTGTTCCCTTTCACTTGCAAATGTATCCATGTCAAGTGCTATTGTTGTATGAAGTGTTTTGTATTCAAACTCAATTGGTAGTACAAATTTCTTTCCATTCACCAATTCATATGGTGTAAACCCTATTGTAGTCTTCTAGATTGTCCTATATTCCCAAACTTCTTCAAGGAGCCTTGTTGCCCAATACTTTGTATGTAGTTGAACTATTTTGGTAAAAATTCCTTCTATTTCCTTGTTTGTAACTTCTACTTGACCATTAGCCTAGGGATGGTAGGGTGTGGATTTTATGTGTACAATCTCATACTCCTTGACTAATTTGTTTATCAGATAAAAGTGAATTGAGGCCCTTGGTCTATTACTATTTCACTAGGAACACCATATCTTGTGAAGATGTCTTTATAAAGAAACTTAGCATTTCCATCTCTTGCAAATTGTAATGCTTTTTCCTCCACCCATTTGTGAGATAATCTATGCAAACCAAAATATATTCTTTGTTATTGGATGTTGGGGCTATTGGACCAATGAAATCAAGTCCCCACTTGTCAAATGGTGCAATGACCAATTATGGATGGAGTGGCATTTCATCACTCCTAGTAGGTCTTCCCATCCTTTGGAATCTATCACATCTTCTTGTATACTTGATTGCATCCTTGTGAAGTGTAGGCCAATAGTAACTAGTGCTTAAAATTTTCATATTGTCCTTTTAGCTACAAAGTTCCCTCCACAAGGTTCATCATGACATGCTTTTAGAATATCATAGACTTCATCCTCCCTGATGAATCTTCTCATTATGTTATCAGGACCTGTATAAAAGAGTTAACCAACTACCCATGAATAAGGAAAACTTCGCTCAACTAGATGTATCCTTTCTCTTGGTGAGAGATGTGGTGGTGACTTCCTTGCAACCAAATAATTATGTATATCTTTATACCAAGGTGTTTACACAGAGAGGGAAAATAAATGTTTATCAGGAAAGGAGTCATCAACAATGTCCTTCGTTGATTTTATTGGTAACCTTGAGAGTAAATCAACTACTACATTTGTCTTCCTTGGTTTATCCATAATTGTGATATCAAATTCTCACATGATTAATAACCATCTAACAAGTCTTCCTCCAACCACTGGTTTATTCATCAAATATCTTATGGTTTTGTGGTCTGTGTGAATAAAGGCAGAGTATCCTATGATGTAATGTATGAACTTATTAATGGTATATACTGTAAGGAAAGCAGAGGTGCGGAAACACTTTCCTAATGTCAAAACCACAGGGAAGTATGCAATGCATGGCTTTTATTTTTTTCAAATTGCAATCTAATTAAGACACACATGAAAGATTTACAGAAATAGAGCAAATACTCAAAGACAATGAACAACAGATTTACGTGGGAAACCCTTACGGGAAAAAACCCACCAAACCAAGCTGAATCTCTTTGTATTACAGTAAAAAATGTTACATATAATTCATAGATACAACTCTCTGGTTATCATTCTCAGTAGCTACATTCACTGTTCATCTAGTTACAAAAAATTGCTCTCTCAACAATTCAATTTTCTCCATCTTACTTCAATCAAAATCGATCTGCTTTTATTTAACACGTTCTGATTTTCCTTAAGTGCATCCTTATCCGCCATTGCCAATCATAGTCAGTTTCCTTTCGAGTAGGTGATTTTTCCTTGCATGCAATTTTTCCAGCATTGCAATTGATGCAAAAAAACCAACCGTCATCCGTTTGAAAAATTGCTTCCTCTAATTGGTCCAGCAGGATGCCACACAGGATGATCATGCGGTCAACGGCATTCAAACTTTGTTGGCATATCGGTGAGACACTAACAGTGTCTCCCCGATGCCACAAAGTATTCGCTATCGATATTGGCTTCAAACCCCAACAATCGACAAGAGGATTCTCATTCAACAAGACTCATATCGAAAACCATAAGTCATATCAAACTCAGAGAGACCATCAGCAAGACATTCGATCTCGCCAAGACCTCATACCGAACCTTCATGTTACATCGATGAGCATTGACGAGTCGGCAAGACTTATCGTCTTTGCCAAGACCTTATACCGAGGTCTTAAGTCACCCCGAGCATTGCATTCACCAGTAAGAAAGACTTATGTCTTTCGCCGAGACCACATACCGAATGCCCATGTCTTACCGAGTTGGCAAGACATTTGACTTCGCCAAGATGTTTCGCCGGGCGCTGAGAGCTACACCGACGACTGTCGATGTCACTTATCCAAGTCGCCAAGACTTCTCAGCGAAGTCTTTTGTCACTGCGAAGGCACCACGAGAATACTCCCGTCGGCGTGACCTAGCTTTATCGTTGAGACATCTCCCCATGACCTTTATGTTACCTCGATAGCTTTAAGCTATTGGTGAGACATTCACCATTCACTGGGACCTCTCGCCGACACCCGTGAGATAGCCCGATAAGATCAACTGTCGCCCAGAGTTCTACCGATCGCCAAAAGGTCATGCCGAACATAGAGAGTCACAGCGATAGACTTCATTCGGCAAGACATCAACCTTGTCACAGCGATATGAACATTTCAAGAGCTTCATAACAGTTAGTCGCCCAGACATGAACAATGTCACAACAACTTTTCCCTTCAGGAGTTCCATGTCAGTAAGGATTGAGGCACGTATTCCAACATATACTACTACCAAATTTTCATTTTCAGTGACTATATAATTAAGATTTACACCTTGAAGATTTTTTCTTATATAGTAAATGGAATATTCCCAGTTCCCTTCTCTTTGTCCTAAAATAACACCTATTAAAAATTAGATGCATTTGTATGTATGTGAAAAGGAATTTTCTAGTTAGGTCCTCTTAAGATAGGGATATTAGTGAGGGCTTCTTTGAGGGCTTCAAAGGAATCTTGGCATACAGGAGTCCAATCAAATTCAACATCTTTAGAGAGGAGAATAAATAATGGGGTTGTTATCTTATTGAAATATTGGATAAACCTCCTATAATAACCAACATAGCCAAAAAAATTCTTACATCCTTTTTCTTTTGAGGAATAAGTAGAGTGGAGATCACTTCTATCTTGTTAGGGTCTACCTGTATTCATTTATTAGACACAAAGTTTCCCAAGACGACTCCTTCAGTCATCATCATGAAACATTTATCATGACTCAAGGAAAGCTTGTGATATTAAAACCTTTGCCGAAATTTCTCAAATTAATGAAAGCCTCTTCATAATAATTCCCATAAGTGGTAAAATCTCCATGTAAATTTCTATGGAATCTTGTGTAAAGTTTGAGAATATACTTAAGATTGCTCTCTCAAATTTTGCAGGAGCATTACATTACCCAAATGGTAAGATAGAATAGGCATATGTACCCCATGGGCAGGAAAAAGCTATCTTGTCCTGATCCTCTAGAGTTATTTTTATCTAATTATACCCACCGAATCCATCTAAGAAGGAAAATTATTTCTTACCTGCTAATGAATCCAACACCTGATCAATAAAAGGAAGGAGAACATGGTCTCTCCTTGTTATTACATTCAATTCTCTATAATCTACAAATACCCATCATTTTCCTCCCTTCTTTGGCACAATCACCTATGGAGATACCCATTGGTTGTTAGATATGGGATAAATAAACCCTGCATCTAGCAACTTCTATAAAATTTCTTTACTCTCACACATAACTAATTTCATTCTCTTTTGAGGCTACCTCATAGGCTTGTATCCTTCATTGATATAAATTTTGTGTACATCATAGGTGAGGATCTATACCTTTCATGTCATCATAGTCCCATACAAATGTTGTTTTGTGGGCTTGCGTCATGGTTAATAATGAAGACTATTGTGCAATTATCAATTGGTTATTGATATTTAATGTTCTGCTCAGTGTGATCTCTATGGTTAAGGCTGATGAATTGAAAAAATAAATGTCAAGACCTACCAAATTGAGATTGCAATTTTGGGGTAGTAGTGTATGAAAAAGCTAAGAAGTAGACTCATAGGTATTTGCAAGTATTATGCTATGCTCTTAGGAAAATGTATGCATGTGAGGCAATGGTGTTGTTGCAGGTCCCTACCATAAGAATTTTGCAAAATATGTGCAAAGACTTCATCTTCATTCTAGATTTCCAACATTGGGACACATTAAATGGCCACGAGTGTTTGTAAATAATATTGGTCATCCTCATCAAGGGCAGGCCACACAGTTTGATCAAAATCTGTATGTGGTTATGCAAGTGGGTAAAGGACCAATTTTTTTTCACATTTCCATTGGAAATGATCATATTTCCAGACCTACAACCAATGAATGCATCTGTAATATCTAACCAATGCCTCCCTAATATTAAGGGGTATCTTGCAAGGTTTTCTTTATGTTATAAGACCATAAAATTTTTGAGGTATTCCCATGAGTCAAGTGTGATGAATAAATATATTCTATAATACCCTCTGATTTAACAGTTGACCTATCTACTAGTTGTAAAACAGTAGGTGTAGGTTGAAGTTCCATTAATTGAAATTGTTTCATAGTTTCTTTTTCATAACATTTACGACTGCTCCTAGGTCAATTACAGTGTTTTTAATGAGAGTTCCATTAATTTGGACATCTACTATAGGGATCCTAGGGTCTGCATATTTTGGAACAACTATATTGCCTAAAATGATGTTAGATCTGTGTAATCAGTGCACACTCTGTAATTCAAGTTTTTGGAGTTTTCGAGGGTTTGACTGATGAGTCGATCTAGTGGGGGCCGCATTGGGCTCTCCCATCCAAAAATGTTGTCCCTAAATCTAGCACTATTTATGGATTTGTTGTGTCTTCTTCTATGATAGTCACAGCTTGTACCCCTGGTAAGACCCCAGTGTCTCCCTCTTATGGATTGGATTCCTTTTTCTCTGAAGAGGATCATGTCTCCTATGTGGATAAACTTGTTGGTGATAGATCGTTTGCTATGAAAAGGCTGAATACAAAGTTAGTTTCATGTTTAGTGGATGGTTTGGAAGTGGAAGTTCCTGAGGAGCTCATGCATGAAGTGATTGAGGATCTTAATCTTTCATTGGTGGCCAAGTTCCTTGTGTTTAGTTTGAATATTGACCAGGTTAAGAGGTGGGTTGAATCTGTTTGGAATTTAAAAGGCAGTGTTACTATTAGTGCAGAGGCTAAAGGTTTGTTTCTTTTTAGTTTTTTTATGCATGAGGATTTGATCAAGGTTCTTATGGGGGGGAATTGGGCATTTGACAATTGGTTCAAGAATTTCCAATCACTTTGTAAATGGAAGCCAGGGTTTGATCCATTTGTTGATCTTAGTAGGTAGCCCCTACTTGGGTTCGCCTCCCCGGTCTCCCCTTAGAGTTTTAGAATTATGGTACTTTTAAGGGGATTTTTTATTCTTTTGGTAATTTACTAGCTATGGACAAGGTAACCCAACAAAAGTATAGATTAGTTTTTGATTGGATTTGTGTTAATGTGGCGGTTAACTCGGTCCTTCCTACTTTGGTTGCCTAGAAGTTAAAATTTGGAAAATGGATTCAACCTCTTGAATATGAAAATGCCAAAGCACGTTGTCAAATGTGCAAGAAATTTGGTCATTTCCAAAATACCTGCACTAGGAGGGTACAAGATAGTAAGATTGGGGAGATGGGTCCTAAGAAAATACCTTCTTTGTTGAATAATGAAAATCTAGTGTCTCAGAATGTTCACTAGTCTCCTCATGCTTTTGTTCCCAAGGAGAATCATGTTGTGAATTGAAAATAGTCAACTAAGGATAATACTAATATGGAACTAATTAAGGATACTTTTGGGGGAGAGGTCATAGTGGTTGTCTCATTTTAGGATCAAAATTAGTTATCTCAAAAGGAATCCCAAGGTGTTCCCTTTGAGATTCTAGAAGGGGAGGGGGTTTTGGTTGTTTCGTCTGATGATTCAAAACAAAAGGCTATAGAGGTGTCTCAAAAAGAGAATGGAAATGTAAAAGAGGAAAATGTGAAAGGTTGTAATAATAATCACATGAGGGACAATATTAATGAGGAGGAATCAAGGATTGATTCAAAAAGTAAAACCAACTACTTTTTTGGGGACAAATATGAAATTCTTAAAGAGGGAGTGATAGATGCTCAAACATGTCAGGGTCTATTTTCTACCTATGTTGTTTCTTCACCTGGGAAATAGTCTGTAGACTTGCTATCATTAATTCAAAAGGAAGGTAAGAATTTGAAGGAGTCTATGGCCCTATTGGGCTTTACTTCATCTCCTGTTGAAGGGGTTGTTGAAGATGTCTAGATTCAAGCTAATGGAAAATCCAAAAAGAAGAAAAAATTGGATGTTGGGGGAGGGAACAAAGTTGGTAGACTATCCTAGAAGGAAACTAGGAATAAAGACAATCAAAGATGTTGCTTCAAAGAGGCAGAAGACTCTGGACTCTCTCTCGGGTTCCAAGTCTAATAAAATGTAAGGGGAAGCTATCTTCTCCTTCTCACAACATTAAGGTAGTGCTATTTTTAGTTATGTTCTTGATATGAGGATAATATCTTAGAACATAAGGGTTCTAAATAGTCTCTGTAAACAACATTTGATTAAGACTTGTCTTGTTAATTATAAAGTGGATGTTTTATTGATTCAAGAAACAAATATGAAGAGGGATACCTTTGACAAGATTGTTAAGAATTTTTAGCCTAGTGTCAATTATGTTGTTAGTGATGATGAAGGAGCTTCTGGGGGTATTGCTACTTTTTTGAATCCTTACATACTCAAGGGTACTATTGGATATTTATGTAAGAACTTTCTGATGGTTTATTTTAAAGATCTTATTACCTTTGAAAAATGAAACTTGATAAACATCTATGGCCCTAATTTTTGCCTTGACAGAGAGGGTCTTTGGGATTCCTTGAGAAACCTTATTGTTAATAATATTGGAGATCTATGGATGCTTGGAGGGGACTTCAACTCTTCATTTTTTCCTTGAAAAAGTTAGGAGGATTGGAGGACTTTGACAGTATGATGGATCTGTCTGGATTTCTTAATTCGATTGGTATCATTGATGCTTCTTTGCAAGGGTCCTTGTTTACTTGGTCGAATAGGAGATAGGGTAATCACCTCATACAAGCCAAATTGGATTGTTTTGTTATCTCATAAAACTAGAACATTCTTCATACTCTCACTCTAACTACTCTCCCAAGAATTGGTTCAGATCATAATGCTCTTCTTATGTGTAGGGAAGATAATGTTGCTAAGGGGTCATTTCCCTTTAGGTATGAAATCATGTGGACCCTTCATCCCAATTTTAAAACCTTTGTTGATAGATGGTGGAATGAACCTTGTGTTGGAACCCCTATCTATTGCTTGGATGCTAAATTAAAGCGTGTCAAGGATAGACTTAAAGGCTATAATAAGTTTTCCTTCGACAATATTTTCCATACTAAGGAGTCAATTGGAGACAACATAAAAGAGGTGTAGAAAGTGATGGTGGGAGGTGTCGAGGATGAAGTTATTTTTAATAAGGAATGTGACCTAAGGGCTCAGTGGTTTAAAATTACCAAGCAAGAGGAGATCTTATGGAAATGAAAATCTCAAATCTAATGGCTTTCTAAAGGGGACATAAAAACAAATATTTTTCATCAATCCACTATGAAACACATAAGTAGAAACATGATAAGATATTTAGTTAAAGAAGACATGTCCACAATTAATTCTAAAGATGAAATTTCCAATGAGGTTGTTTCCTTTTTTCTAACTTCTATAAGGACTCTGATGTTTCCCCTATGGAGCTTGATGCCTCCTACAAGTGATTCCCCAGGTGATCATATTACAAGATCTTAAAGATATGACTAAAGTTTCTTCTATCCAGGAAGTTAAGTTTGTTATTTTTTCCTTTGGCACTTATAAGGCTCTGAGGCCAGATGGGTTTCCCCTTGCCTTCTTTCAAGAATTTTGGGATATTATTTTTGATGACCTTTTAAATGATGCTCAAAATTTCTTTTGTTCAAGTAGACTCTTAAATCAACTAAATTTCAATTTTACTGCTCTCATTCCAAAAAAGGAAGATGTTTCCGTCATGCAAGATTTCAAGCCTATTAGTCCTTGTAATACTACGTATAAGATTTTTTCTAAAATTATTGTGAATAGACTAAAGGTAGTTTTGAATAAAATGATTGTTGATAACCAAAAGGGGTTTGTTCAAGGAAGACATATTATGGATGCTGCTATCTATACTCATGAGGTTTTCCACTCTATGGAGCTCAGTAAGAAACCTTGGATGGATTTAACATTGGATATCTCTAAAGCCTATGATAGAGTGTCTTGGCCATTTCTTTTTGTTGTCCTTAAACAATTTGGGTTCAAAGGAAGGTTCCTTAAGTTAATCAACTCTCGTGTTACTATGACTAAATGTTCTATCTTGGTGAATAGTACCCCAAAGGGTTCTTTTCATGTGGATGAGGGATGAGGAAAGGTGATCCCCTTTCCCTCTATCTCTTCATAATTGTGCCTAAAATTATTGGAAGAAACATTCAAAAGATTTTGGATAAGAAGTTTCTAAAAGGGTTTAAAGATGCTTCCTCTCTTCCTCCTACTTCTCACCAATAGTTTTTCTATGACACCATTATTATGGGAGAAGCTTCAATTATTGAAGCTCTCCATTGGAAATCCATCCTGAATGACTATGCTAAGGGCTCGGGCTAACATATCAATTGTAATAAAAGCAAGATATGCTTCTTTAATACTGAGAATATTGTCAAAGACAAAGCTATGCAAATTTTGGGTTGTCTGGAAGCTATTCTTCTTGTTGCCTACTTGGGCCTTCCTCTAATTTCTAGAAAACCTAGTAGTAACTATTGAAATTATATCATAGAAAGAATCCAAAAAAACTTGGAGGGTTGGAAGGGAAAACTCCTAAGTCAGGCTGGTAAACTGCAACTGCTCAAAGCTTCACTACAAAACATCTCAGTGTATTACCTCTCTCTTTTTAATATTCCTTCTTTTATTGCTGAAAAAATAGAATAGATTCAAAGGAGGATTTTGTGGTCTGGGATTGAGGAGAGAAACATAATGGCTTTCATGAGTTGGGAAAAGGTGTGCCCTTAAAAAGGCTAGAGGTCTAGGCATACAAAGGCTGAAACTTTTTAATAAAGCTCTTGTTGCTAAAATGGGCTGGTGTCTTCTTGAAGGTGCTAAAGAATGGGTTAAAATATTAAGGACTAAATATCTTAGAAACAAGAAGCAGGGTTGTTTTCTAAGTGTTTTGGATCTTCCTTATGGTTCGATGTTTTAGAATAATCTACCTAAAATTAGAAGTGTGTTAAAATTAGGGGTTAAGAAAAGAATTGGAAATGATAAAGCCACTTATGTTTGGGTAAGTAGGTTGTTGGGTATATAAACTGGGATACTATGGAGCCTTGATGGTTTGATTTCAGAAATCAGTTGATTGGAGTCTGTGAGGCCCATTGTCAGATTGACACACAAACTTCATGTTTTTTTGTTATCTGTGTGGCTATGCTTGGTTACATTTTACTTTTACCCCACATTATGATGATGGTTGATTATGAGAATTAGGTTTAATTGTTAATATGCTTATTATATTAGTTACTTTGTGAATCATAATTTTATAAGTATGCTAGTTGATCAAACTGATATTTTGAATGTTATAAAAGTTGAAAAAATATGCTTTGTGATATCATTTTAATCCAAAGGGAATTTTTGAGTCACCATGCAATGTGATGCATAGATGATATTGTTTTGATTTAAGACAAATATCTTAATTACTATGCAAGTGATTATAAACATTGTGAATTAATGTTTTAGAGGTGGAATTGATATTGTTTAGAATTGTAACAACATAGTGCTTGAAATTTTGAAAGGAAAATGTGAACAATGGTTATAATTATATGTATGTTAAGTGTGATGAAAAAGTGTGTGTATTATGTTTCATTGTATTCATATGTTTTGATTTAATTTTATTGGTGGTTGGACTAATGTTTACGTGGAGTGTGCAAGTTAACCTTCCATAGCCATGAAAATTGGAGGCAACCAAAAAGACCCTTGCGTTTACCGTGTAAAGCATAACTCGGCCCGTATGGAGGGGCTAGTCTTATGTTGTTGTGTAAAATGTTGCGTCTTGTGACATGCATGTTGGGGGTCAAGGGTTTAAATGTTTTAGATTGTTTTAAGTTAAATGTGACCCCAAAATGTGAAATTCGGATTCCTTGTTTAATATAGTTATAAAAGGTCAAATATGTTTTAATTTTGGCTAAGTTTTTCTTTTTAGGGACCCTAGGCATATGAAATAAGGGTTGGTGGTCAAATTTAAGCCATAAACTTGGTCATGCCTCATTTAAAACCCCTCTTAAGTGGCTTGTAAGGAGGGTGAAAAAAATGGAGTGAGGGGATGGACTTGACCCATCTCCAACCTCATTTAGTCTCCCAATTTCATTATGAGAAGGAATGGGAGTCCATGTGGGAACCATGCCTCTTAAATGAAAAAGAGGACATGGTGGTTGGGGAGTTTTCTTGAGAAGGTTTTGAAAGAAAGTTTTGCTAAGTCATATGTGAATCTTTTTTTGGGGGCTAAGGGTGGAGAAGTTGTGGAAAAAGGCTGGAAGAAGTTGGAAGGGATTGAGAAAGAAATCAACAAGTTCAACTTGGGTTTTGAGGTAGGATCCTTACTCTCTTGTTTACTATGAATGTATATGTGTAAATTAGTGTAGTGATGTGTTAATTCTACTATTTTATTTAAAATTCAATTATGTGTTAGTTCTTGAGAGTGTGTTTGTCTTGTTGGGTTGGCTCCCCAATTGTGGTTGTGAGCAACCCATGTGAGGGATGGAGGGGGAGAGATCCCCATGAGGGGGCTTGTATTTCAATGTGGAAATAGTGTGTTTTAGCTGTGAAAGTAAAGGGGTATGAGTACCCTTTTTGTGTAAAATGGGAAGTTTGGGTGAAGAAATGAACTAAGAAGGTTGTTGGTTGAAAATTTTAAAAGAAGCAATTGCTACTAAACTGCCCCCATGGTTGTGATCCTCTCATCTCTCCCTATAAAATCCTACATAATTAGAGATATTAGTGAATGGGATATTAATGGTGACAACATTAAAATGTGGAATTTAAAGTAAGTGATGCAAGTAGATAAACATAATTTACAATTACAATGGAATATTTAATATTGTTTTTATTAAAAGGAAAAATAGGTTTTGAAGGGACCCAAAACCATTTACATAAGAGATACCAAAAGCTGCTAAAGGAATATATCATTCAACCACCAACAACAACCCAACCAACAAAATATCGACCACCATGGGAGCCAAAAAAAGAAAGACAACTAACAACCAACGACTCCCAACAGCAAAAAAAAACCAACAAACCGACCAAAAACCAAAAAAGAAAACAACAGAAAAAGACTAGAAACTAATGAAGGCCACCCAGAGTTTTGGCCATTTCAACCTGTTGGGACTTATGTTTTTCAACCATATCCAACAATTCCTATTTTTTAGCATCAAACACTTTTTTCCATTATGCCGACCCTCTCCCAACCAACACCTTATCATCAACCTTAAGGTATTTTTTTCCCTTACCCTTTGCCACATGCTCTGTCTCCCCGAGTTCAGAGAAGTAGACCTTCTCTTCCCTCAGCTGACTAATTTTCTTGAAGAGAGTCTCCAAGGCTTCAACGCTATTCTTGACCGAGACATGACTCACCTGTAGTAAATTTCTAATATCATTATTTAAACTAGTAACATTATTTTTGAGGGCTCTCAGTATATCCTCACATTGCTCCTTGAACTCATTACGAGAGTGTTCCAGCTCCACCAATCTGTCAATGAGGATATTCGAAACATAGGTCTTCGAGACATTCTGCAAATTAGCCTTAAGGCCCTTGATTTTAATGTTGATTTTATTGAATTCCTCCAATGTCCATTTGGCCAATTTGAAGGTACTGGTAGCACCCGCCCTAGCCATATCTAATAGGCCAAACATTGAGGTATCCTCCTCATCTAAGTATGAGAAATCCTCCAATAGAGGATCAATTTTCAGGGGAAGAGCAACATTTCCTTTTCCCTCACCCTCCACATTTCGCTCACCAACCTCCTTTTCCAGAGAAGCCTTGGGTAAATCATGAGCAGGTGATTCCTCCACAGTCACAACAGTAACGTTCAGGTTATTGCTAACCTCATCCTTTGTAGAACCCCTGGCTGCCACATCAGACTCCTTTTTCTTCAAATTAGCTAGTCTCTTCGATAGCCTTCTTGGTTTATCAGCCACATCAACCTTCATCTAGGCCCCAACCTCATTATCCCCACCAGCAACACCTTTATCACCGACCACATCCTCCTCTCTTGGAGAAGAACCATCCGACCCTACCTCTGTATCCTCACTCCCAGAAATGACCAATCTCTTGGGGGCCCTACTAATTTTGGAACCCACCACCTTCCTCTTCTTTGACTCCGAAGCCAAGCCAACCTTATCCTCATTCCATTCTTCCTCCTCATCCGACAAGGACTCTAACTTTGATGACCTAGAAAGGGCAACAAAATCTACCCCCTTACCAGTGATGGCGGGGGTCGGAGTCATAGACTGAACATGCTCCATAATAAGCAATATAAGCCCTTCATGAAGGATGGGGGCCCTCCTGTTCTTCAAATGGGAATACACAGAGGATTCCAACAAAGACAAAAGAAAAAAGGGAAAGGATATGAAAAAGCCATGCCTGAAATGATTAAGCAAAGTGACATGGTGACCAAGAAGAGCCTTAAATCTCCCCTCCAGCATCACGTACCACATCATGACCTCCGCAACCTTAGCCCAAATCTTCTTCAGGGACTCTCTATCATAACCCTAATTCTCCAGCTTAACTAATTTTTTTCTTTCACCATGCTTAAAAAATTGGGTCATGGCCTCCTCATTACCCTTTTTGTCCTTAAAAATTTCCTACCCATAGTCGGCAAACCCGTAACAAAAACAATTAAGTCCTCATTCACTTCCACCTCTAGTCCCTTCATCACCAGTTTGCGATTATGCCAGATGGAAACAAACTTTTCCGAAGCATTCGTGTCATGCTCGTGTGACCTCTCCATAAAAGGAGTAAAATCGCCATGATTGAGGATGTTCCATAGCTTCTTCCTCCTTCAGATATCACCACACGAGTGTGGCTCAACACAACTCCTGTCACCGCCCATGGAACCCCTAGCAAACAACACCAAACTCTAGTAGAAAAAAACTAGATACAAGCCAAAGAACCAAACAATACCCACAAAGCATGCCAAATGGGGTGAATTACAAGACCATAAAATCCATAACAAATTATCCCACGCCATCAATTCTTAAGATGTTCCTAGTATTCTTGAGAATGATAGATCCCTCCTCCCACGAGCGAAATTCGCTAAGACTAACAACCACATTGGCAAAGCAATCAACAAGAGAGTTGCCTTCCTGATACACATGAGATATACGGGTCTCAACACATGTTTGAAGCATAATTACCGTATCTTTGATAAGCTGACCCACGTTCCAACTCGAGGGATGCACACCATTCAAATAATTAATGACATTCATTGAGTCGCCTTCCACCCAAATTTTTGAATACCCTTTGCTAATGGCATACTTTACACTTATGAACACAGCCTCCGCTTCTGCACGATGATTTGTATGGTTACCTAATGGGAGTGCCACTGCGCCAAGAAGTCTGCCAAAACTATCTCTTAACACCCCCCCACTTCTAGTAGGTTTAGGATTTCCCTTTGTTGCCCCATCAAAGTTAATTTTAATCCACACTTTCGGTGCGGGTTGCCATTTGGTATCTCTCCTAGCAATAGTACTATCCCTGGTGTGCATGACCGGAATCAAAGAGATTCTCCAATTAGAAATAACCTTTAAGTAATAGCCAACAAGACACATAGTTGGATCACACTTCAAAGAGTCAACTCTAATGAGAGCAAAATTCTCCAAAATAGCCTGGCGAATCTTGATAAAAAGGCTATCAACCTTAAGCTTAGAGTCCCAAAAGATCCTATTATTTCTTTCTTTCCAAATTCCCCAAGCAATATGTGGGGCCATAAGATCCCAAAGATCTTGTAGGATAGGAGAGTAAGAAGGACAGGACCACTGTTCAAAAAATTTAGCTAAAGAATTTGGAAATATCCATCCCACATCCTAGAAAATAAGGAATCTACTCCACAAAGCAAAAGAGTACTCACATTCAATAAGGATATGAAAAGCATTCTCCCCATTAGCTTCACATAGAGCACATCTATTGGGAATGGAAAACCCCCTCCTAAAAAGATTGTCAATCGTAAGAACTTTACCTTGCATAAACAACCAGAAGAAAACATTAACCTTAGGGACCAGATATTTATTCCAAAGTTTCTCCCAAAACAGAATGGAATCAGGAGCCACCATAGAACTCAAAAAGCAAAGGCCACCAAAAAATTTCCACTTGGATAAGGGGCCCAAACAACTCTATCCTGTCTAGGAAACAAAGGGATCTAGACACTTCCAAGGAAATATTTGAACACCTTCAAAGACGGTTCCCAACATCAAAGTTTTTCCAAGCCTGATCCACAATATAATTTGCCACCTTGACACCAAAAAGCTGTTTACAGAGAGGAACAATATGGGGAGCCCACAGAAGGGAAATCAAAGGACAGTTCCCACACCAAATGTCTTCCCAAAAAATAATACACTTCCCATCACCCAACAACCATTTAACCCCTTTAGCAACAACATCTCTGCAGAGTAGAATATTTTTCCAGAAACACGAACCAGAAGGAATGAAGATTTAATATTGTTGTTATTGATATAAATAGTAATTAAATAGTAATATGATTCTAATTGAGTGGAATGTTAATATTTATATTTATAATTGTAGAATTAACAATGTTAATACCAAGGAGGATATTAATATTAATTATGTGCAATAGATAGTTACAAATATATCATAAATATTGTTAATATTAACCTTACAAAAAAAGAGGGTAATCTATAATATTAATCATGACATGTTGAGTATTGAGGAAAATTTCATTATGAAGTTTAGGACATTAGTAATCATAATAGACTTATTTTGTCATTCAATGGTATTGCTCATGATATTAATGTGGGCTATCGAGGAAGAACTAGTTCTCTAGTTTGAACAATAAAATTCCTCAATTAGTAAGAGACTTATGTCGTAATTAAGGGAAAATTAAGTAATGAAGCAAATTACTTATATTGCCTCAACTTGGTCTCTATTCCTGACATATTTTCCTTAGCTAATTGAAACCTGGTTCCAACAATGTTAGTATCTAAAGTAAGAAGGTATCACATCCTTAAAATGTTCAAAATTATGATGTAGCTAAATATTAATGATCATTGGTGTGATTGTCATATTTGATTCAGGGTGTTAACTATAAATCAACTTTAACCTAATCTCAAAAAAAAATTAGCATATAGAGCTAACCTATTTTCATCAAGGATCCAAGCGGTGTACTCTGCACACCCGACCTTTCTCTCGCTTCCCTCACCCTGCTTTTGGGCATTGTGATGATGAAAATGTCTCACCAGCAACTCATTTGACACATATAGTTTTTACACCATGTTTAAGCATGGTAACAATTAGTAGTGGTTTGCAAGTTAATGTTTATAAAAAAATGGCTGTGTCATTGTCCAACGAGTTAAATTATGGGCATGATAGAGTAAACCTTAGGGGAGGGAGACAACAAAACTGGGATGCTTCTTTGCAAATTTTATATCAGAAGTTAGGAGTTGTTGCTTACTTTTCAAAAGGCAGAAAGGATGAGTGGATTTGGAATTTGCATCCCTCAGAAAGCCTCTCAATGAAATTTGCTTATGAATTTTTGGAAAATCCTTCGATCCATTACAATGACTTTTAGTGGAACAATGTCTGGATAAAAAACTTTTCCCCCAAAGTGAATTGTTTTTGGTGGGTAGCAGTTCATGGAAAGATCATTACTATTTTTCATTGTTCCTTCTCTAGAGAGGTATGGTCATATTTTGTTCCTATCCTCATGACTGATTGGGCCTTTCCCTCTTCAATAAAGCAGTTTCAAGACAATTAGAATGTCAATCCTTATTCTTATAATATAATTATGGATCTTTGGAGACAAATCCCTCCCTTTATTGCTTGGGGCTTATGGAAGGCGAGAAATAACATGATCTTTTGGGAGTTTGTAAGAAATAACAAAGATATTTCCATGGTGATTAGTTATCAAATTCAGGAGAATATAAATGTGGGGGTCTATGGATCCTCAAAATACACACCCTCTTATAAAGATCTTAGGATCAAACAGATATGGGGGCTAAAACACGATCTTAAAAAATTCAATTGGATCAAGTATTTAAATAGAAAAAAACATTGTTTGGACTCCTCCTGGGGTGGATTGGGTCAAATGCAATTTTGGTGGGTGCTCTAAGGGAAACCCAAGCCTTGCAGGAGTTGGGGGAATTATTAGAAACCATCATGGTAATCTTATAGAAGGATATGGAAAAAAATTAGGTGTTTGTTACAACAATGTGGCTGAAGCCATTGTGGTTTGGGCTAGTTTAAAGCGCTTGAAGGAGTTGGGATTCACCAAATTATCATTGAATGAGATCCAAATCTTATCATTGATAATTTGAAGCGGCAGGTTGCTGCTCCTTTGAAGATATGTGATGTTTTGGAGGAAAAAAAATGTATCCTTAAGTCCACTAATTATAAAATACATATGTATAGAGAAGGGAATTTAGTTGTTGATGCAACAACTAATGAAGCTCTCAAGTATCAAGGATGGATGCATTGGGTGTTTTTAGTGTTGCCACATGTAATATAAAAGAAATAGTCACTAAGGAAAAATATGAGGCTTCTTTTAAATGTGTCAAAGGACTAGCGGTAATTTAAGGATTATTATACCTTCAATCAACAAGGATATGTTAATGTATCAAGGTATTCAAATGAGAGGAAGTAGTAATCAGAAGAGGGTGAATTGGAATGAAAGGATGCAATGATGGGAGAAAAAGAACTAATAAAGGGGGTGGAAATTGGCAAAGGATGGCTAAAAGTGGCAATTTATTTAATGATGATAGATTTATTAAAGTGTTGATTATCAAAGGCATTTCAATAATCACTATAACCTCTAATCATTTCATATCATAAATGCATTACATGCTTGTCATTCCCCGTGTGAATTACATCCTCTTTAGTTATTATTTTGAGGACAGTCTAGGGGATTATGATCTTATTCACAACAAGGTTGCTATGGACAATAATAATCTGAATTCCTTTTGGAGTGTTGCTTGTTTTATTTCCCGTTGGTTGATATTATATGGGACTATGGGAGATAATATTTCCATTTTGAAACTTAAGTTTTTAGTGATAAAGCTTGCAATCCAAGGGTTTGTGAGTTGTACAAGTGTTCGAACAAAGGTTTACAGAGAAATATTGGAGTTAGCAACCAATATTCCATAGATATGGGGGTCCTAGAAAGAGAACTAAACCTATTAACTATGGTAATCTACAAAAGAATGGTGAACTTTGGGAGATTTTTGTTAGAAATGGTTTGACACCTTTTATCCAGCCAATGCATGCTTACAACGACACCTTGAATTCTAAGTTCATAAATTCCTGGCAGGATGGTCATGTTTTGATTGGCTCCATCAAGTTTCAGGTTACTCCTTAAATGATCTTGGAAGCCACTGGTTTGGCTAATGATGGTATGCAAATTATTTTAAAAAGTAATGGTGAATACCAAAGCTTCATGAATAAGTTTTTTGAGAAAGGGGAGAAAATAAAAAGGTTTCAGAAAGGGTATGCTCACCTCAAGCTCCCTCCTTCGTATTCCTTGGTAAGTTTATATGTTATGCACTACTTTGTGCTTGAAGGTAAATATATGACAATGCATGGTTACCATTTTCCACTCCTCAACCACATTAGGAATAATGAGAAAATAAATATACCGTTCTATGTTTTCTCTTCCCTTCAGCAAAATATTGAAAAAGGAGCTTTTCCCCCTCTGCACCAAGGTCTTATGCTGGCTCTGTACAAATTTTCTCTATAAAAACCTACATGGAAACCTAGGGCTCTTAGCTTTTCTAACCCTACTAACAATGTTATTGTGAATATGGATGAAGTCTCTGCTAAAGTGAAAACCCCTATTGACCATAATTCTCATAATTCTAGTGTTCGTATTGAGTTAATTGAGAGTAATTATCCTCCTTCTAAGGACCTGACTTTGGAAAGTAAAAATGTTGCTAATAAAAACTAGAAACCTAAGCATAGCCTTGTTGCTCAATCTATGGACCTTGCTTTACTAAAGACCACCCACAAGAAGATAAAACATTCACCTTTGTTGCTTGAGTCTCCCAAAAGCAAGAAAACACAAAGAAACTCCAAGAAATATAATGCTATCACTATTATTGAAGACAATGAAGAAGATTAGTAGGAGGTAAAAGAAGAGTTAGATGGGTCCATGAAGGATAGTAGGAGGTCGACCCACCTAACCAAAGTTAGTTTTGTGGAAAAAGGGGATAAGGGAAAAGGGAAGTATGTTGCTTTGGTTAGTGAGGAGGAGGAGTTATCCCTTGACGAAGAATAGAACCAATGAATGAAGAGGAAAGTGAGGAGAATGAATGGGAGGATTTTACTGACCAAGAAGATGAGGAGGAAGAGTTGGAGGAGGGAGAAAATGTGATGGAGGAAGAGGCTAAAGTGGAAGGTGTTGAGACCTCAGAGCTGGCCAATAGGGATAATGTGATAGAGGGAGAGGCTAAAGTGGTAGGTGTTGAGGCCTCAAAGCTGGCCAACTGGGTGGATAATGGTGATGCAAACATGAACCTCTTTGTTCCCTTGAAGGAAGATCTCAATGTTGCCTCTAATGCTGATTTCAATAATAAAATGATCCTTTTTGCAAGTTAAAATGGAAGAAATGGAGAGGGCTCTTTGTACCCTGATGAAATTAACTAACAGCCTTATGAAACATGCAATTATTGGCACTGTTTCTGGCCAGTCGAAGATAAGGAAGTAGCTCAAGCGCCAAGGGAAGCAAATAGAAGAAAAACAAACTAATGCTAATGAGAACACTGATTGGAAGTAGTTTGTCTCTGACATTGGGGATAATTGGGAGCTTATTGTTACTACTAAAAAATGATGAACTCTTGCTTTGTTAATTTTAGGTTTGTTAGGTGTGGCTTTTTTTTACTAGTTTCTCTAAGACTCGGATATTGTTGTTAAATCTTATTTGGACTCTTGATGCCCTCTGGCCTATTGTTAGTAGATGATTTTTAAATTTTTTTGATGTGGGTAAATCTTGTGAGCCCTAATGCTTATTTTAATTCTGGCTTGCATGCATGCTGATCCTTTTTGTCTAGTTTTGGTGTTTGTCTCTTTGGTTCTTGTTGGGTGACTAGTTGTTGTCTTGCTAGTTTGTTTCTTTTGGTTGTTTTTTACATTCTTTAAACATTTGTTTGGGATTAGGGCCCTTCCCTACTTATATAATAAAAAAACATGATGTCAAAAAGCTATCCTAAGACATGGAAAGTTTGGGGGTCCTTCCATTTTCTTCTTGGATTTTTTAGGCACAACTCTCTCACAATTTTTGTGTATATTGGTACTTAATTTCTTGAATTAGGGGTATTTTTTATGCAAACATTTCTAAGTTTCCCTAATAGGTCAAATTCAATTTCAGAATTGGGTTTTTGTGTGGTTAGTATTTCAGGGAATGGTGGTTCCATACTTGTTATATTTTGATGAGTCCTACTTTTTTCAAGTTCCTTTGGTTGTTTGTCTATAATTTCTAGTGAGGGATCTTCATCACCAATATTTGTAATGTGAGGAGATGAAGTCCCAACTAGCATCTTCCTTGAACGAAGGTGGACATCACTCACCTCAACCCCATAGGTTGGGTATTGGATGGTGTCATTAGTGTAAGTGTGGAAAAATGTAAACTAAATACAATTAAATACACCTCTTAATGAAACATTGTATCAAGATTAATCAACAATTAAACTAATTTAAAATATAGAAAAGCCTGAAGACATCCCATTGTCTCCTATCTCCAAAGATTTATCAAATTACTAAAGCTCTCAGATTTGTAAGCACCATAATTGTTTAGAATGCCTATCTAGAGAATGGAATGGATGCTAAATGAAATGATGTGATGATTTCTAATGAATTCTAGATGATATGATGCTACTGTAAATGAAGTCCGATGGATGAAAGCTACAGTAAAAAGAAACTATGATGCTACCATGATATGAAATCTACTGATGCCATGATGCTTATGATGATACTAAAATGCTAATGCTAATGCTTATGATTGCTTGGTTGCTCGAGTACTAATTCCTGCAGAGTAATTTTGCATAAATTGGGATTTCTTGGATGATTTTGATGCTTCAGAAGGCTGTATATATAGATTTCTGGCAACAGTTTTGCATAGGGGTAGCACAACAGAGGCTGAGATTAAATCTGGAGATTTTGAATGGTATGAGATGAGAAGGTGGAGCTGATCATGGAGGATTGTTCCTCCCCATGAAAACACCAGGCAAGATGAGAGGAAAGATTTGAAGCAAAAGATTGAGAGGATTTCCTGCAGGTTTGTCCCCAAGGCTTTTCCCGTGAATGCCAGTTGCATTAATTAGATTTGAAAAATCTAATTTTATTGGTGAGTGATTAGAGGCATTTGATTTATGCACTTATTTAAATATTTTTGATTTATTTAAATTCAACAAAAGGGGAATAAATAATTTAATAAAATAAACTATAGAAGTTTGTTTATTAAATTAAATAGAAGAAATATGATAATTAAATTAAAGATTTTAGGATATCTTTATTTAATTAAGAAGAAATGTGATGAGATAATTAAATAATACCAACTATTGAAGATGTGTATTTAATTTTAGGATAGATTTGATGGATAAAGTATAGAAGAAATAATAATGATAATAATTAAACGAAACAAAGTATTTAATTTTGTTTATTTAATTAAGAGGAAAATAATATGATAAAATAGAAGAATTAATAGTGAACTTAATATAAATAAATATTTCTATTTATTTACTAAGTAGATGAATTAAGATTAATTAATCAAATAAGTCGTATTTAATTAATTAGATTCTCCAGACCATTTTTAGGTGTCTACATTTTGCCCCTCTTTGAAGTGCTAGTATCGACGGTTTTTTTTTTCAGAATGCCCCAGACATGTGTTTAGGTGACGAGAAAATTTTCAGAATGCCCCAGACATGTGTTCAGGTGATTTGATGGATATATGCCCCCTCGGGAGATAAATTAATGAATTTTTGATTTTTTTGGAATTTTCATAATTTTTCAATATTTTTATGATTTTCTGATGATTTGATGTAGATTTGATGAAGATATGATGATGAAATAATTTATCTCTCGATAATTGATGTAGAAAGTGGTCCTGGATGAGTTTCAATTAATCTCCCCTTTAAAAAATTAAATCAATCTCATAAAAATCCCTTTTTAAATAACCTATAAAAGGTTAAAAGGGTCTTTTTCAAAATCATTTGTAGATTGTGAATTTTGAAAGTTTGAGAGAGAGATTTTTGTGCTATGTGTATCACACTCACTGTTTTGAGCGTGTTCGACAACATCAGCGGTCGGCCGCGTTCAGACCTCTGGTATGTCCATAATTTTCCTTGGTTTTTGTGCATTTTTTTAATTTTTTAGTGTATTTTCGGATTAAAAAAAAAACCTATTTTAGCGCTTTTATTTTCCGTTGTAGCGTGTTTCTAGTCCGTTGTAGCACTTTTTAGATATGTTCTAGCGCTTTTAGTCTTTTAGCGCGCGTCTATAGGGTAGGGTAGCGCTTTTCAAAGTTTGGTGCTTAGGTTAGCTATTGTAGCGCTTCTGTAAAGTGTATTAGCGCGTCAAGAGTTTTAGCGCTTTAATTGGATTATGTAGCGCTTTTACTCTCTGTTTTAGAGCTTTAATTATATTCTGTGGTGCTTTTACTCTCTGTTTTAGTGCTTTTATGGAAAACATTAGCGTGTTGACCAAATAAAATGTCACTTTTGATAAAATGGTGCTTTGTTTAGATGTAATAGTGCTTTTATATGATGAAACGGTGCATGTCTTTGTTTTATCGCTTTTAATGTCCTTTTAATCGCATTTATATCAAAGTGTGTGATTTTCGACAATTTGTTATTAATTTCTCAATTTCTGATTGTATCAGCTCTTGGTTTGATATGACTGATTTGTCCAATCAAATACATGATTTTTCGATCTCATGATAGGTGAGGTCTGATGTTTGTTTTGATGATAATTATCCTCATGATAGGTGAGGAATAATTAGAATTGACGTACCTCATGATAAGCGAGGTTTTGATGTCTTGATGATGACCTCATGATAGGTGAGGTTGATTTGATGCATTGATGATGAACTCGTGATAGGTGAGGTTGATTTGATGTGTGCTCATGAGATTTGATTAGAATTCTCACCAAGAGTTGACTTGATTTGATATGGTATCTTGATGTTATTTGATGATTGACATGAATTTATTGATTTTTATTTTCGTTGTGATAATAGGAGCGATTGGGGAACCTCCAAATTCGAGAGTGTTTCCCTTGGACATTTGATCTCATTCCTAGGTTGGCACAACCTGAGACGGCTATCATCACACGTTGCGGATTGTCTCCTCTTCTTTACATGCCCCATATTAGGATTAATCAGGGTTTGTTGACAGCTTTAGCTGAGAGGTGGGATAGCGAGCACAACACCTTTCACCTTCCTACTGGCAAGATGACAGTCATCCCAAAGGATGTTTGGTGGATCCTGCAGCTTCCAATTGTTGGAGATGTTGCTATATATGATTCGAGAGAGCAGGGTGGGACTGATGCTCTCCGTAGAGTGTTTCAGGATGATCATATTGCGGGAGAGTGGATTCCATGGCATGATATGGTTGATGCATACGCCACTTTGCCAACAGTACTTGCTAGTTTCATTGGCGGATTCCTTAGTCCTAATCGCAGGTTTAAGGGATTCTCAGTTGGTTGGGGCCGAGTTTTGGAGAGCATGGTTGTTCATGGCACCCGATTTTCTTGGGGCATGTGTTTACTTGCCCAGTTATATCATGATTTACATTCAGTTGTGTATCTCATTGGTCAGAGTTTATCGGTCGATGCTACTTTGCTTCAGGTATGGGCGTGGGAGCACATAGCTGTCACACATCCAGTTCCAGTTGGACAGAGGCCACCTAAGAGACCTTATGTATTCAGATATGCTGACAGGTTTACCCAGTATAAACTGGGTAAGTTAGAGTATTGGAGGAGAGTTATTGATGATATAGAGTCTGTGACATGGCGTCCCTACCTAGATTGTGATCATTGGGATGATGATGATGTTCAGCTACCATTTCTTTGCCAGTCGATGATCCTGATTGGTCATTCTCATCAGGTTTTAGAGAGATTCTTGATCAAACGTGTCTACAGATAGTATGGGATGGTACAGGGTATGCCCCAGGGTGTTGCTCACTATGCACATCGACAGTCAGATACAACAGATTAGGGGCCTTGTTTGTCATATGTTGCAGCAGTTCAGGAATTTTAGGCTTTACAACCCTTTGTGTGGGACATTCGGCCAGATATTGTCGAGGCTCCTCTTACAACAAATTATGCTGAGTATTGTGCTTTGCATCCATTTCCATGCCTTACTATTCCAGACGAGCCTGTCCCATTACGTGCAGAGGAGGATGTTCCTATCACTCGTGGTCATAGACGGAGGAGAGAGGATGTTGGAGGAGTTGAGGCAGAGGATGTTGATGTGGTTGGTGAGGCAGAGGTTGAGCCTGAGGTTGATGTTGGGATAGAGGAGGATGTTGGTGTGGAAGAGGATGTTGGTGGTGAGGAGGATGTTGGTGGCGAGAGTAGTGGAGATGAGAGTAGCGGAGATGAGAGTAGCGAAGATGAGAGATTTGATAGTGGAGAGGCTGCAGTTGGGTCGAGCCCTGCCTTATATTTTCTTGGTGAGACCATGCCTCGTAAGAGGCAAGCTATGGGAGATGTTTCAATGCAGCTGCGGATAACAGATCTTCAGGTGTAGTTAGAGACTGTTCAGGAGCAACTTCTTTAGACTCAGGGTTTATTAGAGTAGACACATGCTCAAATGCAGGTATAGGCTGAGTTGCATACAAAGACTCTTTCAGCTGTGTAGGCTCAGTTAGTCACAACTCCGTCACAAATTGCAGCATTGACAGCTGAGAGAGATGCAGTGAGATAGACAGCCGAGACAACTTAGGTTCAGGTTACTTCATTGACAGCCGAGAGAGATGCGGCGAGACAGACAACCGAGATAGCTCAAGCTCAAGTTATTTCATTGACAACCAAGAGAGATGCGGCCAGGTTTGCAGCAGAGACAACTCATGCTCAGGTTACTTCATTGATAGCCGAGAGAGATGTGACCAGGTTTGCAGCAGAGGGTGCTCAGGCTTCGACTGATAGATTACAAAGACTAGAAGATTGTACCTCCTTGGCAGATTACATGCGAGAGGTCGCTCACATTGGTGAGGAGATTGATTTTTATAGAGCGAGGTATTATGACGTAGTGCCTTCTGAGCAAAGAGTGAGCTATGCGAGGTCCCGTTCTGGCAGGTCATGATCCAGGACTGTCAGTGCAGGTGTTACTCAACCATTACCCAGAGATCCCAGGGATCCCAGTTCCTCTGGTGGTAGGGGTCCTGATCCTGCTATGCCTACACCATCTAGAGCCAACAACACATTATTGTGTCTGTGATGTACTTTGATTATGCTGATGTACAACCATTATTGATGTTTTATCTCTCTTTATTTTAGACATCATTGTATACTTGACATTGTGATTTTGATATATATGAGATGTAGTAGATTCTATGGTTCATTATGTGTTTTATATGATGATGGATGCATTTTGTTTTGATGTTCTATATGCTATGTGATGGTTTTATTGTTATGATGGTATGCTTTGATATGATGTTGTTCTATCTTTGATGCAACTAATGGGAATGTATGGATGCATTTTATATGGATACATGATGTATATGGATTTATGATTATGGGTTGATGTGTTTAGATGATATACTATATGTGATGTAAATGCAAATATATGGATGAATGTAATGAGTTATGATGATGATGTCTTTTAAGGATAATTGAATGATATAGATATATGTATGTTGAAATGATTGAATGATGAAATGATGTTTCAAATTTTTTGAATATATGTAAATGATTATGATGATGCAACTATATGATTATGATGTTGTTTTTGGTAATTGTCAAGTATACTCAGTCTATTATGAAAACAAATAATTATTTAAGGAATGATTCACCAATCTTTATTTTGTAACAAATACTCTGCAGATATGAAACTATGATGGATGCAGTCTACTTTTATTATGCAAATCTATATGTAAACATAGGCATTTTAACAATACTTTTGTGCTTTTGTATCATCATTGAGCTTTAAAATGTTGAAAGTGAGTACAAGCATCAATGGTATAATGTAAACCGATGATGACCTAAGTACTACTTTCATGATTTTTGATATTGCAAGCAAACACAAGCATCGAGGTATAATTAAACCGAGATGATCTAAGCATTTCTTGCATAAAACAAACAAGAATAAACCCCTTTCCTATGTGAATTGGAATGTCATCCATGATACTTTGTAGAGCATTTTCCGCGACGATTCACACAGTAATTATGATTTATTCAAAGACAACAGACAAAGAAAAATACCATTTCTTCTTCCTGGCTTCTCTACTTCAATACATCATTGAGTTGCTCCAAAGAAATGATAACAATGATCAAAAGTTCAACATATCTTGCATTTTCTTATAGTATTCAATCATTTATTCAGATTAGATCATCCATCCTGATTTTGTGATGTTTTTGTGTTTTTGAGATTTTGGATCAAACTAACCTAAAGACCTATCCTAGGGGCCTCGAGGGTTGATCAAAGATTATCCTTTCCTACGTTATACATGAAGAGACCACGTAGTTCGACTGACACATACTCATGTTTTTGGCTTTTTTGAGACTGACTTTTTGACTTGTTTTTGGATTTTCTGTTACGATATGGATGTCCAATGTGTTTTCTGATGGTGATTGATTTTTCATGTTGGGTTGTGTTTTGATCGTTCTTTTTGTTGTTTTTGTCCATTTTTTGAAGCTCAAGATTTATGTTTCCCATAATGATTTTCAGATGTTGCCCCTAGGCCAGGGTGAGACATGACCATGTAATATGATATGATAATGGATGCAAAAAAATGATGATGGTGAAAGAAACAACCATGAAATGTGTCCAAATAGATGGGAGAGCTGGTTTTGAATCACAAATAGCGCCTGTTTCCAGGTTTTCACTATATGTTTTTATTGCACCTTTTCATTCTTTTTTATTTTTTTGTATTTTTCTGTCTTTTTTGATTTTTTTGTATTTTTCTATCTTTCTTTTTATTTTTTTGTATTTTTGCGTCATGAGGATGCTTGTTTGCCAGGTTTTCATCAAGGTAACTATTTTCAGAAACTAATTCATGCACTAAGTGATTCAGGTATATAACTTTCTGAGATGGATACTGTTGATAGGTTCATCAAACAGATCCCCTTCTGGTGTATACAATTGATATGCTCCTCATCCATACACTGATATGATAACAAAGGGACCTAACCAGTTAGGTTCAAACTTCCCTTTCTTTTCTCTATCTTACTGATTTTTAGGGTTTTCCTTTAGGACCAAGTCACCAACTTGAAAAATTCTAGGTTTTACCCTATGATTATAACTCCTTGACATTCTTTATTGGAAGGATTTCAAATGATTTACTACTTGTTGACGGCGTTCATCCAGCAATTCTAGCTCCTATAGCCTTGAAACTCTATAGTCTTCATCTGCTATGAGACCCTTTAGTGATACATGGAGTGATGGTATTTCTATCTCAATTGGTAGAGTGGCCTTTGATCCATACACCAAGGCGTATGGTGTAGCTCCTGTTGGTGTTCTGATGCTGATTTTGTAGGCCCATAATGCAGGATTTAACTGAACATGCCAATCACGTCCACCATCGTCTACCGTCTTCTTTAGTATTTTTAGGATTGTCTTGTTTGAGGCTTCTGCTTGTCCATTTCCCTGTGGATAGTATGGTGTTGAAAAATGATGTTGAATATGGAATTGTTCACATAATTCCTGGACATCCTGATTTTTAAAAGGCCTTCCATTGTCTGAAATAATGGATTGAGGTACCCCGTATCGACAGAGAGATAGTTGAGTATGAAAGATGAAATCTATTTTCCAGTGACAGTTGTCAAAGGAACTGCTTCTATCCATTTTGTAAAATACTCTGTTGCTGTGATGATGAACTTGTGTCCATTTGACGAAGAAGGATGTATTTTCCCCACCAGGTCCAGTCCCCATTGACAAAAGGGCCATGTGGATGTGAATGGTTGTAACTCTTGCGCCGACGCATGAATTAGATTACCATGAATCTGACATTTCTGACATCTTTTAACATATTGATACGCTTCCTTCTCCATGTTCGACCAGTAATACCCTAAACGAAGGAGTTTCTTAGCTAGGGTTAGCCCACTTGAATGAGTCCCACAAATACCTTCATGGACCTCTCGTAAGGATGTTTCAAATTCATGATGCTCCAGACACCAGAGAAGAGTACCATCTAAACCTCGACGGTAAAGGATGTCAGCAATTAATGTATGTCGTGCCGATTGACGGATAAAGTTATGTTTTTGGTTTCTAGAGAGGTCAAGAGGAAGAATGTTATTTTTGAGGTAAGTATAGATCTCTCCATATTGTGAGGGTTGAATGTTGGGTATGTGGCATATGGTATGTGAATCAGGGTTATCGTATGCAGGACTAGATACTTGTTCAACCATAAACTCATATCGACCTTTCTTTTTTGATAATTGCAAAAGGGATGCAATTGTTGCCATGGCATCTGCGGCTTTGTTTTCTGCCCTTGGTATTTGCTCAAACTTGATATCCATGAAGTATTTTTTTAGATCATCTATCATTTTCTTATAAGGCATGAGCTTCTCATCCTTTGTTTGATACTCATTATTTACTTGATAAATGACAAGCTGTGAGTCCCCATACACTTGCATTTATGTGATTTTCTATTCAATAGCTTTTTTGATGTCGATAATCAATGCTTCATATTCAACTATATTGTTTGTGCATGGAAACATTAACCTATAAGATCTAGGAATGGCGTGTCCTTGAGGTGTGACAAATAGAATTCCTGCACCTGCTCCTCTTTGTGTATATGATCCATCAAAGTACAGTCTCCATTGTTGAGTTGTAATATTCATGATGTTAGCATCTAGAAATTCAATGTGCATTGGATGATGATCCTGTAATGGAGCTTCAACTAGTTGATCTGCTATTACCTGTCCTTTGATGGCTCTCCTATCAACATATTGGATATCAAACTCACTCAATATCATGACCCATTTGCAAGTCTTCTTGTGAGAGCAGCTTTACCGAGTAGGTATTTTAATGGGTCTATTTTTGCTATGAGCCTGACTGTATGAGTCAACATGTAGTGTCACAATTGCTGAGTTGCAAATACCACTACTAAAGAAGCATTTTCTATGAATGTATAGTTTATTTCGTATCCATTGAGAGTCTTGCTAATGTAGTAAACTGCTTGTTCTTTTCCTTCAGAATCCTCCTGTGCTAATAGAGCTCCTAAAGATATTTCAGTTGTTGCAATATATAGTAATAGTGGTCTTTCTGCTATGGGTGGCATGGGTATTGGAGGTGTCACCAAATATTGCTTTATCTGTCCAAAAGTTGTTTCACAATTATGATCCCATTTGAATGAAACATTTTTATGAAGTAGATGATTAAATGGATTACTCTTATCTGCTAGCTGGGAGATAAATCTCCTGATGGATTGTAACTTGCCTTGTCAGGATCATAATTGACTGATGTTTTTAGGTGGTGGCATCTCCATGATTGCCTTAACCTTAGTTGGATCCACTTCAATACCTTTTTCTGACACTATGTAACCAATTTTTTTTGCTGAAGTCACCCCAAAGATACATTTCTTCGGGTTCAACCTTACATTGAATTTTTCCAGTCTATCAAAGATCTTATCAAGTATTTCCAGATGTCCTTCCCTAGTGTATTATTTTTCTAAGATGTCATCCACATAATCTTCCATGAAAGTATGCATCATATCGTGAAAAATTGTGGTCATTGCTGCTGATATGTTGCACCTGCATTTTTCAATCCAAAAGGCATGACATTCCAGCAGAATGTTCCCCAAGGGCAAGTGAATGTCGTCTTTTCTTGATCCTCAGGTGCTATTTTTATTTGATTGTATCCTAAGAAGCCGTCCATTATAGATAACATGGCATGTCCTGCTGTTAGATCAACAATTATGTCAATGCTGGGCAAAGGAAAATCATCCTTTGGGCATGCCTTGTTTAAATCTCTAAAATCTGTGCATATTATGATGCTATTATCAGGTTTGGATACTAGCACAATGTTTGAGATCCATTCTACATAATCTATGGACCTGATAAAGCCTACATCTAATATTTTTTTTAGTTTAGCTTTACCATAAGGGCAATGTGGGGATGCATCTTTCTCAATTTTTGTTTGATTGGTTTGATTCCCTTTGGTAGTGATAAATGATGCATTAGAAGTTGTGGATCCAATCCTGGCATGTTAGAATAAGACCATGCAAAATTTATGTGCCGCTGCTCAAAGAATCTAGTGAATGTCGGTTTCTCCTGTTCTGTCATGGATGCTGCTAGATGTAAGATCTTTGCCTCTTCAGATGATCCCAAATTTATAGACTATGTTGGCTCTACCAGTACTGATGATCTGTCATGGTAGTGTTCTGGGAGAGTGTCAAATGTTTCATCCTTCAGTGCCTCAGAAAGGTTTTCACTGTTGGATACGTTCTTTATTTTTCTCTTTTCAAAGTCTAATGCTGCCTCAGAGAGGTTTTCATCATTAAATTTATTTTTCCTGTTATCATTTTTGCAACTAAAAGATTTGGCACCCTCCTGATGTAAAGTATCGATATGAATGTTATGGATAGTCCTTGTATCAATTTTGTCACAACATAGATAATTTATGATGGCGTCATCGTTTGAAAAGACTAGTATAAGACTAGGTTCGATGGGTTCCTAGTCAATAAGTTCAGGGTGCATTAAAGGTAACAAGTCATCAGATTGAATAAGGTCAACTGTTGTAAGTGTCATGATAGCTAGGTGGTCAAAGTTATTTGTAGGATGTTCGAGGTCTATGATGGTACTCACCTCCAAGTTTTTTGACTCACTCGATGTCTGATCATCCTCGCTTGAGTCATCAATATTTGTTGATCCCATAACAAATGTTCTATTTTATGAACCTTGTCCCTCCTCTCGTAAGGGTGTATATGTTTGGATAATATCAACCTCTTTATCAGTATATGATGTAGCAGATAGATGATCCCATTCATATTCGTTTGAGTCTGTGTAAGAGCCATCTCTCATTTGTAGTATCCTTTCCACTGCTTTTTGGGTTTCTTCTTCTTTTTGTTCAGTGATGTAGCCTAATCTTGTTTTGTCTTTAGGCTGTAATGTTAGAGGTTGAATGGGTTCAATAATACCATCCTTTCTCTTGCCAATTGGTCCTTGACCTTTGTAACCCATTTTCTCTAAAATGGCCTTCCCTTTCCATACTAATATGTTTTGATGCTGACATTTGCTGATGTTGATGCTTCCTCATCTTTGTATAGCCAACTGAGAATGGCTTTGTCTTCTGACTCATCTTCGAGTGTACCTGCTTTTATAAACCTTTCATTTAGAGCTATGATGGGTTGTGATGATCTTGGAGATTTTAATATGGGTTGTCCATATGTTTTTGGTGATGGTAGTAACTATGATAGGCACAAAGATTGCTCAAGAGAATATTCTCCTACACCCTCTTCCTTTATCTGAACCTTTTCTGAAAGTTGTGATAATTCATTAATAGGACCTTTGGTGTTTGATGTGTCCATGACAGTTATTTCTTTCTCTAGATTATTTTTCTCAACCCATTTAGAGATAAAATTAGGTTGGCTATCCATAGTGGATGAATTAGAAGTATTGACTTCTCTGTTATGAGGTATCATAGTGTCTTGAGTTGCTTTCGACATGCTGCAAGTCTGTGGATTGTTGTTGTCAGCTGATATGGTGACTTCCTGTCTGTTTATTGGAAATTTCAGACATTGATGGTATGTTGAAGGTACCGCTTGCATGTCATGGATCCATGGATGACCCAATAGTATGTTGTATGTTAAATCTTTGTCTAACACTTGACAAACAATGTTTTTGACAACCAGTCCTACCTAAATTGGAAGTATAATAAGTCCTCTGGAAGACCTTTCATCTTCATCATATGCCTTTATCGTTATTTTTCTCTTGGTGTCAATGGCGTTATTAGAATAGCCTAGTGCATGAATTAGTTTCAAGGTACAAATATTTAGACCAGCTCCTCCATCTATCAGAACACGTTTAACACGATGTTTATGGATGAGAACTTCTATATGCAAGGTTGCATTGTGTGGGTGATTTATAGATACATCATCTTGTTTAGAGAACGAAAAACAATGAGGTGTGGTGAGATGTCCCACCATGGCTTGGAATTGACAAACATCCAAATTATTAGGGACCGTTGTAGCTACTAGAGCTTGTTCTAAAACTTCCTTGTGTGATGGTGAAATTTTGAGAAGTTCTAAAATGGATATTTGCGCAGGTATCTTTTGTAATTGGTCTATGATATTGTATTGATGTGATGGGGGAGCATTGTTTTTGGAGGAAATTCCTTTCAATATTACCCTGGATTGTCCCCTTGTCGTTATATTGACTTGTGGATGATCTTGTGTTTCCCTTATTTTTTAAACATTGATTTGATTATCAAATGTTCCTGCGCTGGTCCTCATGTTCAAGGATTCAATGTCATTGTTGTTTGTGTTATCCTTTTGAGTGTCAATGTCATTTTTCTCTACCTCTAAAAGGAAAAGAATGGTGGTGTCATAGACATAGTTTATACTTTTTCCTTACCACTAGAAGAAGACTCTCCTTTTTCTTAGTTGGGTAATGGATTGATAAATGCAGTGTGATCATTGTTTGTCTGAGGCCCTTCAAAAAACACCTTCTTGGCTTCGATCAAGTCTTGTATTAGTTGTTTTAGTTGCATATAGTCGTTTGTATTATGTCCTTTATTCTTATGGAAATTACAATAATCTGCATTGTTCCACCATGATGGTTTTACCTTTGGCTCCTAGTTTCGAGCTTCTAGTAAAGTAATAAGTTTGTTCGCAATGAGTTCTCTCATTGCTGATTCCAATGTTTGTCCTAATGGAGTGAATTTTCATCGATTTGATTGTCTTTGGTAAGACGGTCGTGATTCTCCATTGTTGGTGTTGTTGTTTTGAATGGTGCCTTGACTGTTGTTTTGGTTTTCATTTTGATTTGCTTTGGCAGTTGACGCTGTCAAATTGAATATTGGTTTTACATTATCAGTTGTAGGTTCATTGCTTCCAGTATTTCTATTTTTCTGCCAAAATTTTGGCTTGTCGTTGTTTCCATAGTGATTTGCATTGTTGGATGTTTCACTATAATGCTTAATCACTCCTCGTTTGACTAGGGATTCTTCGATTTTGATCCCATTCTCAATTACTTTTTCGAATGTTGATGGACATTGTAATTCAAGTCTATAACTCATTTGATCATTTAAGTTGTCTATAAATAATTCAATCTTCTCCTCTTCAGGTATAGATCGAGGATACCTAGAAAACTACTTTCTCCATTGTTGTAAGAATGATAAAAATGTCTCACCATTTTTCTGTTTTAGATTATAGAGATCCTTTATGGTTACGTCATGTGTTATGTTGAAAGAGAATTGAGAGATGAATTTGTTAACCAATTATTCAAAGGATCTGATCCCTGGTTGTAATTTTGAGAACCATTCCATACAATGGGCTCCCAAACTCCTAGGAAATAACCTCATGAGGTATGTATCTTCTTGTGCAAATTCGAGGCTCATTTTTCTAAATTCTCTTACATGGTCAATTGGGTCTGATTTTCCATTGTATTTGTCGTACTTAGGAAACTCACAATGTCTTGGAAAGGGTATCATATCCACACATGGATGAAAAGGGTAAGGACAAATGTCCTTTAATAAATATGTTTTTGTGGTTCCTGTTTGTATGTTTTGAACCTGTTGCTATAGAATTTACATTTGAGCTATTAAAGCAACTACTTGATTTGTATCCTGGGTGAAGTTTGGTTTCGTCTCATTAGTTCTAGATGTTTCCTTCAACTGATTGATATCAAAATCTTTTGGAAGTTTGGCACCTAACTCTGCTAACATTAAGAGGTATTTCTCCATGTCTTGTTCTAAGACCTTTTCCATAAATTAATGAAAATTTGGGTCTTGTTGTGCATGTTGTTATTTCGTTGTTCTCATGTTGTTGGTATAAAAAAAAGGGTTCTCTTCAGCTATGTTTAGATTTTCAGTTTCTTTTTCTCTAAGTTTTTGCCTTTGCAACCTTGTTAAGATTGGCATACAAGTTTTTGTTGTTTTCCCTCACTAAACTTAGATCTTCTATGTGGTGTTAGTGTCAATTTGATTTTTATAGAAGCCCAATAGAATGATGTATTCTATTGACGATGCTAATTTAAAATTCCCGATTACTGAGTTTTTTGTCTCGTGATGGTAGGATGTCAAAAATCCTGATGAGGAAACTTGGCTCACTAATCCAGGTTTTGTTTTGATAATTTGGACACTTTGTATTTTGCAAGATCTAGTTTTTGTGTGAAACAATTTTAACTTGTAAGAACCTACTTTGTTTTAGGATGTTAGTATCCTGTTTGTTCTATAAAATCTTTCTGACTGGTAAAATCTTATGTTTCTGATTTTAATCTGTCTGACGGTTGTTTTGGAAGTTTCTTTGTTTTTCTCCTTCTGTGGACATGCTAATATAGAGGGCAAAAGCGCTACAACAGAACACAAAGTGCTATAATTTATGGTCAACACACTGTAACAGAGTGTGGAAGCGCTAAAACAGAACTCAGAAGCACTAAAACATAGCTAATGAGCACTAAAATAGATCACAGACGTGCTAAAACAGAGAGCAGAAGCACTAAAACAGAGAGCAGACGCGCTCAAACAGAGTTCAGAAGTGCTATGTTTTTCTATGGACACGCTAAAACCTGAATTCGAAGTGCTAGAATGTTGGACATTGGAATCTCCTGGTAGTTTGGTTTGTTGCAAGAGAAGCACTATGATATTGTTTAGAAGCGCTAAAACAGAGGGTTGAAGTGCTATGTTTTTCTATGGAAGCGCTAAAACATAGATCATAAGCGCTAGAATGTTGGACACTGGAATCTCCTAGCAGTTTGGTTTGTTGTGAGAGAAGCACTATGATATTGTTCATAAGTGCTAAAACAAAGGGTTGAAGCGCTATAATTTTCCTCAGAAGTGCTAGAACAGAGGTTAGATGCGCTATAGTTTGTCTCAGAAACATTGTAGTTTATGTTTAATGCCAAGCAGGGGGTGGCAATATGGGTCTCTCAGCTGCTATGTCTACTTTCTCTTCTTCTTCGTCTAAGATTATGGATGCTGTAAGGAATTGATGGGGTGTTTCGTTCTTTTCAAAAATAAATGTCCTCAAACTACTGATGATGTCAGTTTGAGTGCCTTCAATGTGTACATTACCAGGCTAAAATATTGGTGTGGTTAGCCCTGGTTGTTGAACAAGAGTTGTAGGTCTCCAAATGGTCATAAGGTGGTAACTCTAAGGTTTCCAAAGTTTTGTCTATCATAAGAACTGATCCAGTCTGGTGGAGCATTCTATGGCAGGTTGTGGAATGGAGGATTGACAGATACGTCGACTATGGTTAGATTCCTATGAAAGAGCGCTTCTTTGAATATAGGCTTGTGAAGTCAAAGGTTCTATAACATAATCATCAGTGTAACCCCTATTGAAATAATGAAACCTATGGAGGAATGTTCTATGATGAAGCAAAGTCTTCCTATTCTGATATAGGAAATGTCATCTTTGTAAAAGATGTTTGTAACTAAGTGTTGTTTTGGGTTTTCTAATTCTCTTGACAAGAGATTTCTTGACAAACTTAGTGGTTTTCCAATCTCTAATCATGTATTCTCAGTTTTGATTTTGTATTTTTTAGGATGATCTTTTATTTGAATTTTAATGATTTTGGAATACACAACACTCAAATGAAGACAATTGTTTTTAAGAGTTGTAATCTAAACAGATAGTGTATGTTCAAAAGAACCACGCATGGTCCTATTTTCACTGGTTTTGATAACAATAAAGCACTTCAGACAGACTCACTCTTAATAGTCAAAAGTTCATCGTTATACTCAACAACCTGTTAGAAAACCAAGATCACCTACATGCAATCACCTGTCACATGCAAAAGACATGCAGAACCAAATAAGATGTTCTGTAAACCTCAAAGTAAAAATGAATTAAAGAGAATCAATTATTACAAAGAGATCAATCCTTATGAAGGACATCAAGAAACCCTAAAAGGGAAACCCTAAATGAAACCCTAGTGTGCACACTTAATAATTAATCAATTATTAATGTGCCTAAGTTTAGCTTAAGTAACTAAAGGAATAAGTGACTTAATTAATTAACCAATATGATTTAATTAATTAAGCATAATAACTTATTACTCTAACACCCCCCCTTAAGATGAACTTAGGAAGAAGCTAAAAAACTAGAAGAAGATGCATGAAAGCAAAGATGGGTCCTGGCAACTAGGCTTGATCAGATACCCATTTACAAATACAAGAATGAGGTAGAGAAGGAAAAACCCAGTGGGAAAAAACCCCCCCTACAATGAGATGACATGCTGCAAAGAAGCACTGGAAGAACTCTGTAGAATAACACTGGAACCTGATACTAGCAAGCAAGGAAATATTCTTCTGCTTACTACTAAAACCAGATGAGAGTCACTAATTGACTCAAGGAATCATGATAAAGCAACAACAGACCCGATGCCATGAAACACTCGAAAAAATCCAAACAGGAACAACCCTAGAATCTATGAAGCAACAAGTGATTATTGAATGATGTATTACTGAAAACAAAGTGCAAAGATGCAAGATGCACCCTCCCAACTGCCAAAACATCCAAGTAATCTCCAAACAACCCATCGGGCCAAATCTGGACTAAGCGATCAACCTAGCATAGATATATAAAAAGTGCATGGACAGCAACATAGATCTTCTCAATACCTTTCCAACACCGCAAAGATAGCGAAAATCGGAGATCGTGGCAAAAAGTTATGAGCTCGGAAGTATAAAATAAACATCTAACTTCAAACAGAAATAAATGTAGGTAAATAGTAAAATACTGAAAAATAAATAGCACCACTAGAAAGTGCTCGGAACCAGCTTTCCGGTGATATCTCGTTTACCCAATTTCGATACAGTATGCCCAAGTTATGACCAAAAGAAAAAAACTGCTCTTTTAGGAAAAATCAGGGCTAGGAGGGGCAAAGAGGGGCCGTACGGCCGGGTGACGTCATGCTGACGTCATCAATTTACTACAAAAAATTTGATGGCCATCTGGCCGTCGGGGCAAAAAATGCCCCCCCTTGCCAGAAAAAAATTGACAGCGACTTGAAACCTGCAACTTGCCGGAATATGCCATTAGTCGTGGAATATTCCCTTGGGATCAACAATCACCGAAATCCTGGAGATTCAGACGGAATATTCAAAGGTGTTGTCGGTGTTTGTGAAAGGGTTTCAGATTTTATTGAAGCAGAATATTCCGCTAAGCTGCTTGCTGTTTGAAGTGTCGGCGATAGAAGGCAGATTGAAGTTAGCAGCCGGTGATAGAGCCGTCAGCAGCGATAAGCCGAGCGGCTAAAATGGCCGCCGCCGACTTCAAAGAGACAGCCGGTTTTGAAGAGAAGTGGCCAAAAATAGCCACTGACAATGATGGGTCCCGCAGCCTGTATGGCCTACACAGACCTGCGCAGGCCTGTACAATGGCCTCCCTTTAAATTTTTTTTTTTTGAAAAAAAAAATCTATTTTCAAAAACTTTGAAAGTGCAGGATAAAAATTAAAAAAACATGCAATATATATATATATATATATATATATATATATATATATTTTGAACAATGGAGAAATTTTTTTAATAAAAAATCAGAATAGAACCCTTGTACCTCCGTGCATGCAAACTGAGGCGCTCAGATCTGTACGGATCTGCATGCCTCTAAGAATTTTTTTTCCTTTTGTTGCAATTGCTTGGATTTGAGCAAAACGACAGGCAATCTTAGGGTTTTGGGGCGCTACGAACGCGATGGCGGTGTCCGTTTGAGCCCAAAGTGTCCCAAAAAAATGGCTACCCCTAGATCTTGCAAAAAAATGTCTGTGGAAACCCTTGCATTAGAAACTCACTGAAAGACCATATCTTCAGATCACGAACAGGCAACTGCAGGTATGGAGCTCTGATACCATGTTAGAAAACCAAGATCACCTGCATGCAATCACCTGTCACATGCAAAAGACATGTAGAACCAAAGAAGATGTTCTGTAAACCTCAAAGTAAAAATGCATTAAAGAGAATCAATTATTACAAAGAGATCAATCCTTATGAAGGAGATCAAGAAACCCTAAAAGGGAAACCCTAAATGAAACCCTAGTGTGCACACTTAATAATAATTAATCAATTATTAATGTGCCTAAGTTTAGCTTAAGTAACTAAAAGAATAAGTGACTTATTTAATTAACCAATATGATTTAATTAATTAAGCATAATAACTTATTACTCTAACACAACCCATATCTTAAAATTGCATCGAATCACACAGCCGTGTCACCCCCTAGAGGGGGCCTGTGTTTTTGTCTTTTCCAAGTGCGTACTCAAGGTTAGATTTCTCGATCCCTTGAGCAAACAGTCCTTGAAAATTATATGGTGAGTGTCTTGGGGGAAGATTCTTCCCTCCCCTTGCACTGCGAGTATTACAATGTCTGGTTACTGACTCGGCTGGATACTACACTAGGTTCTTAGAAAGGGTTTTCGTTCAGAGTGGCAATAATAGACTCCCTCAGGAGACCTCCCAACCTTTAGAATAAAGGTTTTAGGGATGGTTATCTTGCACACTTTCAGAAAAAGTGGGTTTCCCCATATTTGCTTTAAATTTTATAGTGGGTGGAAAAACCTGGCTTCGGTTTGAACCCACTTAGGTCATTCCCGTAGGGTGAGTACTTTTTCCCACTACGGCAGGCCTTCTAAATGATGTAATAAAACTTGAAAAATGCATAAAAAGGATGAGTTTTGCTTTTTGGATCACTCAGTTAAGGGGAGAGCATATGCCTATCAACCATTCAAACACAGAAACCACTTGTTCAAATTTTAGAGCCCAAATGAAAAAATTTCTAATCTATGTGAAGATGTTGCTTCACAAAAAGACATGGTGTTCATTTTTAAATCCCAAGTTGAAAAATCTGGTGACTATCCTAAATTGGTAAATTTTTAATCCAAAGGAAAATGTGACTATCCTAGGATTGATTCATTTTAAAACCAACTGAAGAAGTGTCTATCCTATATTGATTCTTTTTAATCCAACTGAAGAATTGAAATTTACTAGCCGCAGACGCGTCGGATCCAAAAAATGAATTACACAAAAGCTCTATGACAATGCTCAAAAGCGCTATAGAAATAGACAGAAGCGCTACAAAAATAGACAAAAGCGCTATACAAATAGACAAAAGTGCTATAGGAATAGACAAAAGCGCTAAAAAATATGCTGAGTATTATTGTCGGTCTGTGCTAGTCGTATGATTGAAGCACTAAAATAGTCCTTAGAAGTGCTATGATTTTCCTCAAAAGCGCTAGAACAGTCCGCCAAAGTGCTATACTTTTCCTCAGAAGTGCTATAGAATCTTCCGATTCCGCTAAAATAGATTACGCCAGATTCCTGTACGAAAACTTTCTAGAAAAACTTGTTAAAAATATGGGGTACGGCCCCACAATGGGTGCCAGAATGTAAGTGTGGAAAAATGTAAACTAAATACAATTAAATGCACCTCTTAATGAAACATTGTATCAAGATTAATCAACAATTAAACTAATTTAAAATACAGAAAAGCCTGAAGACATCCCATTGTCTCCTATCTCCAAAGATTTATCAAATTACTAAAGCTCTCAGATTTGTAAGCACCGTAACTGTTTAAAATTCCTATCTAGAGAACGGAATGGATGCTAAATGAAATGATGTGATGATTTCTAATGAATTCTAGATGATATGATGCTACTGTAAATGAAGCCTGATGGATGAAAGCTACAGTAAAAAGAAACTATGATGTTGTTGTGATATGAAATCTATTGATGCCATGATGTTTATGATGATACTAAAATGCTAATGCTAATGCTTATGATTGCATGGTTGCTTGAGTACTAATTCCTGCAGAGTAATTTTGCATAAATTGGGATTTCTCGGATGATTTTGATGCTTCAGAAGGCTGTATATATAGATTTCTGGCAACAGTTTTGCACAAGGGTAACACAACAGAGACTGAGATTAAATTTGGAGATTTTGAATGGTATGAGATGAGAAGGTGGATCTGATCATGGAGGATTGTTCCTCCCCATGAAAACACCAGGCAAGATGAGAGGAAAGATTTGAGGCAAAAGATTGAAAGGATTTCCTGCAGGTTTGTCCCCGAGGCTTTTCCCGTGAATGCTAGTTGCATTAATTAGATTTGAAAAATCTAATTTTATTGGTGAGTGATTAGAGGCATTTGATTTATGCACTTATTTAAATAATTTTGATTTATTTAAATTCAACAAAAGGGGAATAAATAATTTAATAAAATAAACTATAGAAGTTTGTTTATTAAATTAAATAGAAGAAATATGATAATTAAATTAAAGATTTTAGGATATCTTTATTTAATTAAGAAGAAATGTGATGAGATAATTAAATAAATACCAACTATTGAAGCTGTGTATTTAATTTTAGGATAGATTTGATGGATAAAGTATAGAAGAAATAATAATGATAATAATTAAATGAAACAAAGTATTTAATTTTGTTTATTTAATTAAGAGGAAAATAATATGATAAAATAGAAGAATTAATAGTGAACTTAATATAAATAAATATTTCTATTTATTTACTAAGTAGATGAATTAAGATTAATTAATCAAATAAGTCGTATTTAATTAATTAGATTCTTCAGACCATTTTTAGGTGTCTACAATTAGTATAAGCTTGTTGAATAGGCTTGTTGTTAGGGTTAGGTGTAGTTTGGGCTGGAAGCTAAGGTACTCTTGGTTATGATGGTGTGGCCATGGTTAGATTCAACATTATAGTAGTTTGTTGTGGTCGTAAAGTTTGTTGTGGCTACAGGTAGTTTATATTTTGGTTTTGTCATTGTTGACTCCCACACCACTATGGTAGCCATTGGTTTTACTAGGGTGGCCACTAGGAATTGTAATTTGGGGCTTGGTAAGGTTGTGGTGGCCCTTATTGTCGATTCCAATTGGGTGCTTGGGACATTGGCCATGATTTATTTTGTGTATTGTTCCAATGTTGAGTGTTCCAATGTGAAAAGTTTGGATTACCACCTTGAAATGACATATTGTAAGATAATGGATTTGGAGGCGTACCTTGTCTTTATTTCCAAGATTTGCACTAAGCAATGTAAAATAATTGACCTTCTTCATCCTCTAGGGATTAAAATTCAAACTTCCCTTATTTTTCTTCTGAAATGCTAGCCAAATTCTTGCATTTGTAGTTGATCCTCTTCTAGTGGCAATGTGGACAATATTTAGTTGGCGCTACCTCTACTTATTCCTACTTCTTTTTGATATGAAAGGTGTCCAATTAGGTAGCTAGGTGGTTGATTATGTCCTTCATGTTGGACAGGAGGTTATTCAATTCCAACTTTGAGACCCCGGTGGATGTTTTATTGAAAGAAGAGGTTCTATCAACCCAGGTCTTTTTATGGATGATCTGGAGTAGTTTTTGCATACCTTGTAAATCTCCTCAAAAGGAAGTTGAGAGATATCTCCTACCCCTATGAGGTTTAGAACATCCATACAATATTCATGTACTCCCCATAAAATTACCATTTTTAATGACTTAGGAGAGAGCCTATTTTGATATGATTTCTTCAGATAGAATTGAAATATTTCCACATAATCCTCAAGTGGTTCATCTTCTCTCTGTAACATCTTGAAAATTTCATCTCTCTTCCCTATGTCCCTTTGCAATAATATTGATATTTCTATAATAATTTTCCCTTCATTATTTCCCAATTGGGTGTGACATTTCTTCCCAACCCTATATAAACCATCATAGAGTGGCATCCTTTAATGTGTCTAGAAATATTTTTGAGCCTGTGAGTATCTATAGTATAATCATAACTCTGACACAACATATCAAATTCATAGAAATATGTATGGGTCTTCAGTAACCCATCCATAGAAAATGGGTAATGCTAAAGGGGGTATATTTTTAAGAGCAACGACCCTTTCTTGGTTTGTTATTGGAATCTCAAATGTCACATGTTCTGCTATATTTTCTATTGCTTCCTCAGCCATGGTGTTAAATTCCTTGTGGAAGTCTCCTCTATGCATGGAGTAGCTATTGGTGTGAGGGATGGTTCTCCTTCAATAAATCCCCCAATACGTTCTTTTTTTTTGCACCAATGCCTTCAAATTATTTGTGAATTGAAGGGATAAATCTTCCCAGATTGTCTCTCTACCTCCACTTACAATGGTTCTTTGATCTTTAAGTGGTGGTTCCTGCACACTATTAGTGAATAGTTCTTTGTTGATTCTTAAATATCTATTGGTCCTAATGTTGAAACAAAAACTTACTCACCTATGAAAGCTTGAAAATAATCTTGAACATAAATAAGAATACTGAACTTAGCACCATCCCTGACAATGGTGCCAAAAATGTAGAGCTTACCCTAATGTATAATTAACTTGGTGCAGATGATCATGCAATCAACTTAATGGACCTAAAGATCCCTAAACTAAGAATTTCATCAATCAAGAGAGGACTTCATTGAATTATCAACCAAGAATTCATAGACTTTAGATGATACTAGAAACATATATGCATTCAAGAATTCCAAACATCCTACATCGGCTGAGTATAGGAAAATTAAACATAAATAAATGCATTGAAATATTTTAACCGAAATTAACTTCTATTTCCCAAAACGAAGTAAGCGGATACAAATAACTACCTAATTACTACTAGTGCTTAATGTTTATGACTATAAATCAATAACTATTATGATTATGATTGTAACTAAATAATTGTTATGTTGCAACATGTCCTAATCCAACTAACCTTCAGAGTATTGAACATAGTATCAACTAAATATTTCCAATTCAAAATTTATAATATATCATTCATATTTGCATAAACTAAAAACTACCAATTGAACTTGTAATGCACAATAGAATTTATCAACTAAACTAATGTGGTTCTACAATACCTCAAGTGGCCCTTGCTTAAATTGTTGCATCCACAAAATCTTCTTCAATTACCCACTCAAGAAAACATGCTACCAAAATATCTTTTGTTTATTGCATTCCAATCATACACATAACTGTTGAATAGAATCTAATAAGAAATCTTACTCAATCTAATATATGCAAGATCTAGATGTCCTTCTTGATAGGGTTCCCCACTGTATAGGGTCCGCGAGTCCATTTATTTGTGAATTGTAAGCAAACTTAAGAGAAAATGTCAACTCTCCATAGGAATAAGAAGAGGACTAAGTTTCTAAAATAGAAAACAATAATTATTGTAGAGGAGGGGGACCGACTGCTTAGGACCCTAGGTCACGAGAGGGTCTAGAACAATAGGTTTCCCTAATCTACCTAAAGCTAAGGGATTGTTCAAGATAGGTTTGATGTTTAAAGGGATGAAAAGGAATGACACTTGATCTACCTCTTTCCTTCTACCAACTTGAGAGTTTCAGAAAGTTAGGTGAGCAAGTTTCTAGAGCTCAAACTGTAACTTAGGTAGTTCATTTCCTGAGGACTACAGTGCGTGACACAAACGACAGTGCGATGTGCTAGTGTCTCAATGGGGCACTGGCATTGGTATGGACAAAAAGAATAAAGTACAATCTAAAAGCTAGGGAAACCTACTAACAACCTAATAAATGTGGCTTAATGCAATAATAGAAATATAAAGAGACTAAATAACTGAATAGCAAGAAGAATACTTTAACTTGATCTAAAATACAAATTGACAAAAGAGGGTGAGTAAAGTGCACCTTCCTACGCATGAGTTGATATATTCAAAGTATTCACATGACGAGCAATATAGACACAAAAGACTAAAAAATGTTGGGGTTGTGTATAGAGGACTGTCACAATCAGTCCCCTGCTTTGGTGTTTCCACCTCCACAAACAACCAATATAGCATAAAGAAGAGAAATGCAATAATGAAAGATATTGAAATGAAAGTACTAAGCACTATGCTAAAAAACAATATTCCACGAAATCAATACAATAATGCTAAGGAAAGGAAAAAGGATTGATATCACCTTCAACCACGTGCACTTAAGGAAAATGGGAGGAGTGAGCTTACAAGCTTGCAAATGTCGACATTGATGCAACAATGAGGAGAGTGAGTCCACAAAACACCAACTTGCAGCTTCATTCGAGGTGAGAATGTTGTGAATGAAGTGTGTAGAAGTGAGAATGATCAAGTAGAATGCCTAGAAGATGTGTTATGGAGACCAATTAGACTCAGATAAAATCTTCATCTTTATCTTATTTTATTTTATTTGCTACACTTATTAAATATTTATGTTGCACTTGTATCTAAAAGGTGGTTACAAACAAATATTAAATGCTGGAAGTGATTAGTTACAATATTTTTAATATAAAGTCAAAAGACAGCTAAAAATATTAAATATAACTACTAAAAAAATATGTTTTATTTGGTGCATGAGGCACAACCAATGGAAATACTTCATTGGTAATTAATGGGAAATGTGTGGGAGCATATTATAACACTTGGAGATGAGTTTTGAGGGAAGCAGGTTGTGAAAAACATTAGCAGAAATTTGCAGAGCAGTGGCTAGAAAAATGCAAGAAGCGTTGTGGGTACCCGTAGCAATGGCTGTGTAAAAACAACAAGTGAAAAACGTGATGAAAACATTGCTAAAGGCTGTATATGTTGTTGCATGCATTGTAAAGGTTATTTACTGGAATTTCAATATATATTGGACCCTGTGTTGGTGGATGTAACCCAGTTTTGGGTGAACCACGTTAAATCTTTGTGTTCTTCTATTGCTATCCAAAATTTCTGTGTATTTTATTTCTCTATTTTTATTGATCAAATATGAATTTAATTGTTTGAAATCTATCTTATAACCCTAACAAGTGGTATCAAAGCAGGTTGTGTTCAGTAATCCTTTGCAGGAAGCTCTCATGGTTGAGTGGGAATTATGGCAACCGAGGGCAAGTTGATAGACAAATTCAATGGGCAGAACTTTCAATTATGGAAGATGTAGATGGAGGACTATCTTTATCAGAAGGATTTATGGTGGACATTGGAAGGAAAATACAGGAAACCAGTAGCTATGTCTGATGAGGATTGGGATGTTCTGGATAAAAAGGCACTTGGCAGTATTCATTTATGTCTGGCACAATCGGTGACGTTTAATATTTCAAAAGAAAAGGAAACTGAAGATTTGATGAAGACCCTGACAAAACTATATGAAAAGCCTTCCACTTTGAATAAGGTATTTCTTATGAAGTGTTTATTTAATATACAAATGGTAGAAGGTGGGTCAATTGTTGATCATTTAAATGAGTTTAACATAGTTACCAGTCAATTGACTTCTATTAATGTAAAATTTGATGAAGAAGTTAGGGCTCTTTTGATTCTATCTTCTTTTCCTGAAAGCTAGAATAGCTTGGTAGTGGTGGTTAGTAATTATGTTTCTAATTCAAATACATTGAATTTTTTTGATGTTGTTGGTGTGATTTTGAGCGAGGAAATTCATAGGAAAAGCTCAGGCGGTACATCCACATTAGGTAGTGTTTTGAATGCAGAAAGCAAGAGCAGAACAAAGGAGAGAGGAAAAAATTCTGGAGGTCATGGGAATTCATGAGGAAAATCAAAGGAAAAGAGGTCCCAATCTAGAGATAAGAGGGATTGTTGGTACTACAATAAGTTGGGTCATTTAAAGAAAGATTGTTGGTCTTGGAAAAATAAAGGACACAAAAGGGAGGTAATAAAGAGGAAAATGTGGTAAGTAATAAATATGACGAGGATTCTTTGATTCTGTCCCTTGATAATGCTGATGATTCTTGGATGTTAGATTTAGGGGCTTCATTTCATGCCACACCCCATATAAGTTATTTTCTTGATTATGTCCAAGGGAATTTTGGGCTGGTTTATTTGGGAGATAAAGAACCTTGTCAGATTTTTGGAAAGGGAAGAATCAAGATTAAGTTACGGAATGGGAATCATTGGCTACTACATGAGGTAAGGCATGTTCCAAGGTTAAGAAAAAATTTAATTTCAGCAAGGCAACTAGATGATGAAGGTTGTGTTGTTACATTTAGTGATAAAAATTGGAAGGTTACAAAAGGTTCCTTAGTGGTAGCAAAAGGTGTGAAAGTAGGCACCTTATATCTTTGTACATGTCATACTATTCCTTCTACTTTAGCTATTGCAGATAAAAATAAATGTTTAGGAACAATTGTTACAGTTCAACAGGTAGAAAATCAGACAGTTGTTGTGAGCTCTAAATCAACACTATGGCATAATAGACTTAGGCATATGAGTGCAAAAGGTATGAAAGTACTTCATTTAAATAATTTTTTACCAGGTCTCAAATGTGTTAATATGAATTTTTGTGAAATTTGTGTGTATGGAAAACAAAAGAGAGTTAGTTTTCTCAAGGATGGGAAGCAAAAGAAAGATGAGAAATTGGAGCTTGTGCATATAGATGTATGGGGACTAGCTCAGGTATCTTCTCTTGATGGCTATTGGTATTATGTCACTTTTATTGATGATGCAACAAGAAAGGTATGGATTTATTTCCTTAAGCAAAAATCTGATGTATTTGAAACTTTTAAAAAATGGAGAAGCTTGGTTGAGAATGAGACGGGTAAAAAGTTAAAATGTCTCAGATCTGACAAAGGTGGTGACTATTGCAGCAAAGAGTTTTAATAGTATTGTTCCTCTAATGGTATTCGTAGGCAAAAAATGGTTCCAAGGACCCCACAGGAAAATGGAGTGGCTGAGCGCATGAATAAAACAATAATGGAGCATGCACAAACTATGAGATTGCATGTTGGGCTCCCTTTAAACATGTGGGAAGAGGTTGTAAACACTAATGTTTATTTGATTAATAGAGGTCCCTCTAATCCTTTGGGTTGTGGTATTCCAGAGGAAGCATGGACAGGTAAGAAGGTGAGTTATTCTTTTCTCAAAACCTTCAATTGTGAAGCTTTTGCACATGTAGATTTAGGAAATAGAACCAAGTTTGATGCAAAATCAAATAAATGTATATTTGTTGGATATGGCATTGATGAATTTGGATATAGGATTTGGGATTTTGAAAATCAAAAAATTGTAAGAAGCAAGGATGTCATATTCAATGAGAAAGTGTTGTAGAAAGATCAATTGCAACAACATGAGAAGAAAGAAAATGATTATGTAGTGTTGGATGGTACTTTGAACAATGATGTTCCAGTGGTTCCTCATGCTCCGCAACAACAACAACAACAACAACAACAAATACCATAAACTCCAGTGAATGTTAGACGATCTTCAAGGATAAGTAGACCTCCTGATAGATTTTCTCCCTCTTTGTATTCTATTTTATTAACTGATGTTGGTGAACTAGAATGTTATGATGAAGCTATGCAGGTGGATTCCAAGGTTCAGTGGGAGCATGGAATGGAAGAAGAAATGGACTCCTTGCTGAAAAATCAGACTTGGGACTTATGCAAGTTTCCTTTAGGTAAAAAGGCTTTACCAAAAAAATGAGTTTATAGGCTGAAAGAGGAAGATGGAGGTAAGAAAATATTTAAAGCTAGGTTAGTTGTAAAGAGATTTGCATAGAAAAAGGCATTGATTTTGATGAAATCTTTTCTCCGGTTGTAAAAATGACTTCTATTCATATTGTTTTAAGTATTGTGGCTGCTGAAGATTTTCATTTAGAATAGCTTGATGTTAAAACAACCTTTCTCCATGGTGATTATGAAGAGGAGTTATATATGGAACAACCAAAAGGATTTGAGGTCAAAGGTAAGGAGAAACTAGTGTGTAGATTGAAGAAAAGTTTATATGGCTTGAAGCAAGCACCTCGACAATGGTATATTAAATTTGATAGTTTTATGGCTGAACAAGGCTACAACTGGTGTAATTCAGACCATTTTGTTTACTTTAAGAGGTTAGATGATGATAGCTACATTATTTATGTTTATATGTTGATGATATGCTTGTAGTGGGGTTTAACATGGATCACATAAAGGAGTTAAAACAACAGATAGCTAATTCATTTGCTATGAAGGATTTGGGGGTAGCAAAACAAATCTTTGGTATGAAGATTACACAAGATAGGAAAAATAGAAAATTGTTTTTATCTCAGGATGATTATGTTGAGGTGTTGCAGATATTTCATATGGAGAATGCAAAATATTTCAGCACACCTTTTCCCAATCATGTCAAATTGACTAAAGATATGTGTCTTAAGACACAAGAGGAGGAAGAAAAAATGTCCAAGGTACCATATTCTTCAGTTGTAGGAAGTTTAATGTACGCCTGATATGCACAAGACCGGATATTGCCCATGTTGTAGGATTTGTTATCCCAGAGTTAAGCATTGGAATGTAGTAAAATGGATTCTCAGGTATTTGAGAGGTACATCCAATAATTTTTTATGTTTTGGGGGCTATAATACTGATTTAAAAGGCTATGTTGACTCATATTTGGTAGGGGATATAGATACCAGGCGGAGTACCACAGGTTATGTATTTATAGTTGGTGGGACAACAATGAGTTGGATTTCTCAGTTGCAAAAGGTGGTTGCTTTATCCACCACAGAGGCAGAGCATATCGCTACAATAGAAGCAATAAAGGAGATGATATCACTGCAACTTTTCATGGAAGAGTTGGGAAAATAACAGGCTAAAAGTTACTTGTTTACAGACAGTTAGAGTGATATACATCTTGCAAAGAATTATGCCTTGCACTCTAAAACCAAACACATATAGCTGAGATATCATTTTATTCGATCGGTGTTGGAGGATGGATAGGTAAAGCTAGAAAAGATACATACAGATGACAATCCAACAGATATGTTTATGAAGGCGGTGAAAAGGGAGAATTTGATCTCCTCTTCAGCTTCAATTGGCCTTCAAGGTTAAATTTAAACAAAATAGAACAACAGGGTCCAAGGTTTTTATTTCTAGTGGGAGTTGCAGGGGCAACGGTGTTATGATCAATCTCCAAGTGGGAGATGGTATGGAGTGGAGTCTAATCTGTCTCCAAGTAGGAGATTGTTGTGTTATGGAGACAAATCAGACTTGGATAAAATATTCATCTTTATCTTATTTTATTTTATTTGCAGCACTCATTAAATATTTATGTTGCACTTGTATCTAAAAGGTGGTTACAAAAAAATATTAAATGTTGGAAGTGATTAGTTACAGATGGAAGTGATTAGTTACAATATTTTTAATATAAAGTCAAAAGACAGCTAAAAATATTAAATGTAGCCGCTAAAAGAAAATGTTTTATTGGGTGCATGAGGCACAACCAATGGACACACTTCATTGGTAATTAATGGGACATGTGTGGGAGCATATTAGAACACTCGGGGATGAGTTTTGAGGGTAGAAGGTTGTGAAAAATATTAGCAAAAATTTGTAGAGCAGTGGCTAGAAAAATGCAGGAATTGTCATGGGTACCCGTAACAATAGTTGTGTAAAAACAACGAAAAATGTGATGAAAACATTGCGATAGGTTTTGGGTACCCTGTGTTGGTGGATGTAGCCTGGTTTTGGGTGAACCACGTTAAATCTTTGTGTTCTTCTCTTGCTTTCTATAATTTATGTGTTTTATTTCTCTATTTTTATTGATCAAATATGCATTTAACTATTTGAAATCTACCTTCTAACCCTAACAGAAGATGAGTTGAATGAATGAGATAGGCATTTGAAGATGACACTGGAGGAAAAGGAGCCATTTGAGGTCGGTCAAGGGAGCAGAGATGTTACTCTTCGTCGCCAATAGAGAATTGTAATGCCTCTATGGATTCTAGAGGCAAGAATCTTGTTAGGACAGCAGTGCGCCGCAAAGAAATCTATGCATTGTGCTAGTGTCCTCGACAGAATATCCTCCATCGACACAAAAAACAACTGCTAAGTGGATGGGAAGCGAATGAAGGAAGTGGAACTGCATTATCGAACTTGATTTTCTAAGGTAGGAGGTATGTAAATGTGGAATTTGCAAGGGGTGGAAATTCACACCATTAAATTTTTTGCCCACTTTAGCAACCATAAGTGTCAATGAATGCATGGTAAATTAGAGTGAAAGCTAGAAAATGTATACTTGAATTGTCGAGGAAGCATACCACAATCTAACATAAGAAGAGGAGATGGCTCCACAAGTACTCAGTCCTGAGGAGAGTTAAACAAATGCATCATAGGCCCTCAAACCTATGAAAGGTGAAAAAAAGGCTCTACAGGTGCTTGGTCCTACAAAGGAGGCACCACATGTGTGCGATCCTAAGGGAGGCTAAATGTGAAAGGCTCCACAGAGTTTGATAAGCCCTCACAAGTGCTAGGTCCTGCAAGGCAAGCTCGAGGTGCTCGGTTCTCCAAGCTTGATTGAAAAAGTAGCTTCATAGGTGCTCGGACCTACAAATAAACATGTTAATCCATAGACAAAACATGTTAGATAATAAAAATCCACACATACAGACAAACAATCAACAATTGAAGGAGAAGCTTTCAAAGGGGTCCCTTGAGAACCCTCCAAAAGAAAGGGGTTCGCTCAAGGGACACTTTGTTTGAAAGGAAATGATATCTTTTGCAAATTATTCTAGCATTAAGGAATCCTTTTGAAAGATCTCTTTCATCAAGGAATTTGAAAGGAAGAATACTCCTTCGCAAGGGAAATTTTTCAGACTTCTTCATTAGAAAAAGTACTCCCTTCTCAAAGGAAATTTTTTAGATTCTTTCTTTACGAATTCATGACAAAAGAATTTTTTTTTTCTAGGGGTCCTTGTTGAAGAATATAGTTTGAAAAATAAGGGATTTTCACTAAGGGATTCGTTGGCCACCGAATACACCTTTTTGAAAATTGAAGCAGTATGATAGCCCCCTCTCAGGATGGTGTGTGTAGAACACAAAGGCACGTGGCATCTTAAGGAGAGAGAAGAAAGTGATGTTGTGGCCCGTGATACATGCTGAGATGTAATCATGGAAATTTTATCACACATGCGAGAGATAACACATAGGCACCACAACATCACAAAGCAAGAAAAAAAGAGAGAAAGATGAAAAGAAAGCATAAGCAAAGATGAAGAAATCAAGAGATAGGGGGATCTGATATTTTGGGATCAGAATTGCTCATAGATATAGATAGATAAATATAATATAATAATATGTATAAACTATCATCAATCCCCTACTATATTATATTATGTGAAGAAAAGTACGTGAAGAAAAAATAAATTAAAAAAATTGGGTTAACATGGAAGGGAGGCCTAAATGCCCCCAACACTTAGCTTCATCCCCAATTGTCGAAAATCAAGGCACAACAAAGAGAAGAATGTTGTGACAAATAAAATTTTACGACAGAAAATACTCCTGTATCCAATCACGTACAAGGGTGACAAGGGTCCTCCAGGAACACATAAAACAAGCACGGGGGAAACAAAACACACACACAAATCTAATCTACGGATAAAGAAGAGGTTCCCTCCTAGTCCTCATCAAGCAAGAGGTCGTTGTTCTCCCAATCTAGATCATTGTAATGGGAAGGAAAATGAGCCTACAAGGGCGGGATAGCAAGGGGAGTACCCTCCAACTCTCCTGTGACAAGAGCCAAGGAAGAGGGCCCCTCGAGGTCTTCTTCGCTCAACTCCTGTGAGGTAAATGTTATTGATTTTGCAAAAATCACTGACAGATCTAGGACATCATCCACTGAGTTGAACATGCACTTTATGGGAGTGCCATGTGTCAACTGATTGAGAAAAAAAGGAGGCACTCGAGATCCATTTCCAACCTCACTGAAAGATTCGGGGGTAGTGACGAACTCAGGGGATGTCGGGGCAGCCTCCGTCACTAGGACGACACAAGCTAATGTAGAACTAACTTCTGAAGAAGGTGATCCTTTCTTCCAACCCCCATTAGAAGTAGGGTCATCCTCAAGCTTGTGCTTCATCGGGGGATGCGAGATTCCCACAGATGAGGCGAAAGGCAAGGAATAAGTAGAGAAAACTGCAATAGACACCATCGAGGTATTCGACATATCCATGGGCTTAGGAAAAGGTGGGATGTCCAGAAGGGACATCAAGAGAGGAGGCTCGACCGAAGGAGATATGAACACTTTCACCCTTTTAGGGTGAGGGTCATCCACGCTCGTGGGGGGAACTAGAAGTAAGATCAAGGCTTTGGGAACCAAAGAAAAAGGGGCAGAAGAGGAGGGCACAACAGGATACTCCACAACAGGAGTTATCGACTCCCCTTCCATCTTTTGCAAAGTAGCCTACTCAGCAGCCAGAGCCTTCTTTTGATGCTTACGCTCATGCACAAGACAATTTCTTCGGATCTAAGAGCTAGAGGTTGCAGCTTGAGGAGGAGTAGGAGGATCCTATTATGTCATCAGAGTGTCCATCATAACTGTTATTGGCGGAGGGAGTGAATCTTGGGTAGAAATAGGAGAACGCGATACAGGAATAGAGGCAACAATGGGAAAAGAAGCAGACTCGAGTGCCTCAGCGGTGGGCCTCTTCCCATTTTCTACCCTAGGGGCAGGAGCATTAGGAGGTCATGGAGGCCAAGTTGCAGGGGCGACTCCATGGGGAACCTTCCCATTACCATAGAAGATGGCCCAAGGTACTGTGGGAAAGATAGGAAGGTCAAACACCTAACACTTGGCCTTCCACCAAGTGGGTACCATTAGACTCCCCAAGAGATGCAAGGGATTGGAAGCCGAGGGAACTATAGAAGGACGAGAGGCAGAAGCAAGTGGAACTACAGAGGAAGAGGAAGGAGGCTCCTAAGCACGAGTCAATTTCTCCTTCCCCTTTTGAGAGGAAGAAGTAGCTACTGTTGCGCTATCAAAGAATCATTAACTAAAATAGAATAAGGAGAACATGAGGATAGATCACTTTCAATTCTATGCCCCCATTCTTGTATTTTATGTAAGTGTAACACAATAGGTCCATCCTGGGAGGAAGCAGACCAATAGGGGCGGGCCAAAAGTGATCTAATGAATAATCCCCACATGACACCAGGGGTTTCTACCCAGTGTCATGCACAACGTGCATGGAGCCCTCGTGAGAGAATTTTAAACATTTATGGATCACCGAAGGGACTACGTTCATGGAAACTAGCCAAGGAATGCCTAGCTTCACTCTAAACAAGTCAAACTCTGGGATGATATCAAAAAGGGAATTCATAGTCCTAGGGCCAATTGAGACTGAAAGGGTGATAGAATGAATGGGAGGGATGAAAATCCCATCATGCGTACATATCATGCTTTTAGATTCATCGTACCCATCCTTATGTAGAAATTTTATTAACATGATCTCCTCTATAATAGCATTAACTCAACATGTAGGATCAACGAGAACACTAGTCACAATATTCCCATTGATACGAGCGAGAATGTACAGGGGAGAGGGTTCTCTATTAGCATTCATCGACAAATCTTGCAATGTAAAGGTTATAGCAAGAGGCCCATTCACATGTTGCACAAATGGGATGGGAAGATCCATTGAAGAAGCCATCTTCTACGTACATTGGAAAGGATTTTCTCAAAAGCCCCCAAGGGTTTAATAATTACACAATGACCTATCCTAGGTTTCGCTTTACAACGTTTAGGGACTCTTCTAGCTACACCACTAGGGGTCATAGGTTGGGTTGCAAGGCTAAGTTCCCTACAATACACACACCTAAAACACACCTAGAGCACAAGAAAATATTCTTTGAATGCTACGAAATAGAATGAAAATAGTTCACGTCAGGTTCACTAAAATATAGATGGGGACCGAATGCTCAGGACCCCATGTCACAGGAGGGTCTAGAATAATAGGCTACCCTAATCTACCTCAAGCTAAGAGATTGTTCAAGATAGGTTTGATGTTTAAAGGGATGAAAAGGAAGGATAATTGATCCACCTCTTTCCTTCTACCAACCCGAGAATTTCAAAAAGTTAGGTGAGCAAGTTTCCAGAGCCTAGACTATAACTTAGGCAGCTCAGTGCCCGAGGACTACAACGTGTGACATATATCAACTTCAAATGCTTTAAAATGTTTAAAATATATAATTTTTTTGGTAAATTCTTTCAGAGTTTAGTAAAAAATAAGATAAAAGTATGTAACTACAACAAGAAATAGGACATTATTATGGCTCATCACAACCTTTCAATTATGACTAGATTAAGAAAGATTAATATCCTTAAATTAATTTTTACATATGAATTAAGATGGATTTCATCTTCTAGACAAACATGAACCATGAGGAAAATAAATTATTAGACATCCACTAATACACAACAATAAATTCAAAACTATAATATTGATTCAACTATTATATCAAAGGAATTTTAATTTTTAATTATTCAAGTTGACTACTTTTTGTATCCCACTAATCACAATTTCATTACCACCACCACCACCACCACCATCACTTTCCTCTACAATGGTGTACATATCCAACAAAAAAAACTCTCTAAGCCAAACTATTAAAATTTAACTCTCCCCGCTATTAAGATATATAATAAACATTAATTGTGAAAAATTATGAAAATATAAGAAATGAAATGAAAGAAGGGTAAGAAAAATAAAGTTTATACAAGGAAATATTTGCACCCTTGTCCTTGTTTAGAAATGAAAAATTATTTATATTTTGAGTCTAATTCAAAGCCAGATGTGGATAGTAAAAACCTAACACTAAAATAAATTTATAGTATTATTTCCACAAGGTTTTGTGAGACATATACAAATATATTTGCATTTAATCATCTTTATTTTACTAAATATCTTGATAGGCCTATTTTTATGCAAAACTGTTGGTCTTCAAATAAAAAAATCCTATCTAGAAAACAAAAAAATTATCAATATTTTAAGAAAGAAATGCTATCTCAACACCATAGAAATCCAATCTTAAATGATCTTTGCTAATAATATGATAATTAAATATAATTTTGGGTATAATAAAATATGAAATAGAAAAAAAAAATAGATTCAAAATTTAGATGAACAAACAAATAAAAAAACCAAAAGAACAATATCCTCTACAATTTGAGCCCTAAATTAATGAAACCCTTGCTTCAAATCATATTTTCCAACATGAAGCTAATCTAAATATCATAACCATCAAAATATGTAGAAAAATTATTAACCCAATTGTGGTATCTAGGCTTATGAAAATGATCAATCAGATAAAAAAAAATTTAAAAAAAAAAAAAAAACATGAGTAGGTCATTGGTAATATTATCTTATGTGAAAGTACAATCAAAGGCTGTGAGAAGATAAAATAATCACCATGAGTAGGACTCATTATCTGGTGAGAAGTAATTGAAAACATTAACAAAATTATGATATACATAATAAAACAAACTTACAAAGAAGTGTTGCTCCATGTTCTTACAAGAATTACATTATTGTGTGTTTTTAATTAGGAATCACACGTGTGTGTGAATTTTGGGGGACAACTATGTAAATACGTTTACTAATAGAGATTATGGACTTGTGGGTTGCTTCATATACAAAAAAAATTATTATCAAAATACCTTATTAGCTTGTAAAAGAAAGAAACTTTTGTTGACTAAATGTCTATTGAGTTATCTAACAGTTCTAAGATAGTGAGGATGCTTTGGTAGATATTCTACCAATCACAAGTCTATCAACTAATTAAAATTACTTTTCAATCTTAAAACATCTTGTTTTCCTTTATCTTGATACACAATCAAGTGCAACTTTATCAAGCCACAAAAGAAATTCGTAAAGGATTAATATTAGACATTTACAAACTTGTAAAATATTATTATAATTAAATATATTTTTGTAACTTGTTTCACTTTTTCATTCCTAAAATATTTTCTTATAAATTTGTGTATAATAATCACAATCTAATTCTACTCATGTTTAAATGATATGATACTTTTTACTGAAGATCATATCAATTAAAATTAAGGACACACTACAAAATTCATAATATTAAGAGACAAATGTAAAATTATTCAAATAAATATTTTTGACATGTCATAAATGGTGAATAATTAATATTTTTGTAAAGTTCCTTCCATAGAAGAAATGGGTGCATAAAATTCCTCCAGTATATTTCAACATGTATAAGAATGAATTAAACATGTTAATTAAAAATCTAAATAAATCTCAATTTTAAAAGGACATTCTCAAAAGAAAATCAACTACATTTACATAAACATATGTCCTTATGAAATATCCCACATAAATCAAACAATAGAAATAACAAATAATCATACTATACACAAATAATTTTTTAAGTGAAAAAAATCTCACCAAAATTCTATTCCAAATTATTTCAATTCGAAAACATCCCATTACTAAACTATTCTATTAACATAACCATATAAATCCAAATCTAAATCTAACAATAAATAAAATAAACTTCATTAGTAAAATAGAATAAAAATAAATAACATAGCTTAAATTCATTAAAAATATTAAATATTAAATATAAAAATAAAAATCTTACATACAATTCACAAACTCTTACTGTAGCTAATATAATGCCTTGGAAAGTACCTCCTTTGTCATATTTTAAAACTTTCAAATATAAAATCTTAGTGGGATAATAAATATTTAATATAATCCTAATATCTTTTATATATATATATATATATAACTTTCTTTTAACTTTATTCTAGTAATTTATAATATTTACTTGAATTTCACATTTCATTTTTATATGTAAATTTATCATATTGTATTTGGATGTTAGTTTTACTTTTAATTCACATTACAATGAGAAAAATGTTATGTTAAATGGATGTTAAATTTCAATGTTTATCAATTATAGAAATTACAAGTAACAAAATCAAAATTTTCATTCATTTTTGTTCTTAGCTCTTTCAAACATTCCATCTCTTTCTTTTTGGGTATGGATTACTGATGATTTTCTCAAAAGAAAAACAAGGCACCACTAAGATGTATTTTCTATTGCACTACTTTAATATTATTTTGAAGTATAAAAATATTCTAAATTTAGATAATTTCCACTTACACATTCCCAAGTACATAATAAAATATATGCTTACCTTGCTCCTTTTGAAATTTTCCATAAATTTTTAAAAAAAATAACAATTCTTGAAACATGTCTAATAGACGTTAGTATTTATATATCGACATAAATTTTATATTCGCACACCAACCTAATTTAAAATAAATACCATATAAAAATAAACCTACAAAATTGTCATTTATCACAATATGTACATTAATATACTATTGATACAAAAAAATGAATTATAATTAAAAAGAACAACCTTAAATCCATTAAGACTAGATTAAGAATCTATCTTTTGATTAATTTGGACATATGAATCAAGATGGATGTCATATTCTAAAGAACCATGAAGCATGAGAAAGAGAAGTGTTGCTCCATGTTCTGGTAAGAGTTATATCAAATGAATGTGGTATTGATTAGGCATCACTACATGTGCATGTGAATTTTGGGTGACAAAAACACAAATGGATTTATTAATGAAACCAAAGATAGGTAGTGAGAAGTGATTCACTTCTTTTTCAAACCTTTTTTTAAGATTTTGCCAATAATAAGTCTATTGGCTAATAAACATATAATTAAAAATTTAATAAGGGAATATTTTTCTAAATAAAAAAATCTTTCTTATCCCACAAATTTTGGGAAATAAAAGGATTCTCTAATAGGTGTTGTCCTAAGTCTATTGGCTAATTATTTATTTTATAGTTTTTTAAAATATAATAAAAATATTATACATTTAATATAAATTTAATTGTTCACAAGATAATTAAATAGTTTGCACTTGTATTTAATTTTAGTTCATGTGCCATTATTTATACTTAGACCATTGTAAGACACTGCTAAATGGCATTATGATATAATGAGTATAAAACTATGGGAAAAAGCCACCATAAAACCAATCATTATGTCTAAGTGTGCAATTTATGAGGGACGTAAGACAAAAAAATACAACACATATCTAAAAATATCCCCCTTATTGAATAATTTACATAGGGGTCATTTGTGCAAAAAAATATTATTTTTTGTATTTGTACCCATTGATTTCCTACACACAAAAAAATGATTACCACCAAACTTCATTGGTAAGAAAATCATATTTTCCAAGTTATCAAACTTCTCCAAAAGTTCATTTTTTTTCTTCAACCATATCTCTCAAAAATAATATCGCACATCAATACCCTTTGTCTTAGAAGTATGATAAGAAGGATTATTTGTATAAACTATTATATTTTGACTATCGCAGTATATTTTTTATAGTTTTTTATAAGACAATATCTAAAAATAGCCTATATAATCATGTAGTTTCCTTGTAGGAATGAGTGGTTTCCATGTACTTAGAATCTATATTTGACAATGCAACAATTTCATACCTCTTTCTCATCTTAGTGACTACTTTACCAAACAAAGCAAGCACATAACCCCTTTACATATCTCTAGTACAATCAACATAAATAAAACCTTTTACATGTACCAATTATCCATCTTGTGTCTTCCTTGTTAATGAATTTCAAAATTTCAAGTGTCACACAAATTTTGTAAGACTCTCTGTACTATAGTCCAATACTCCTTCCCTATGTTTGAAACATATTTGCTTAAAACTCCCACAACAAGGTCAATACCTAGTTTGTTTCATGCCATGACATACATTAGAATTAGAAAATAACATGTATAAGACACATTACATGTCACCAATATCCTCTCATTTCTTTAAACATTATTCTACTATATTTTAAACCAACAAAAATAGGAACATTAACATATTTATATTACATTCGAAATCTATACAATGTGGTGTCAACATATGTTCTCTTATTAAATTATAGTATATTTATAAATGGACCCTTTTATTTCCATGTCCAAAGTAATGTTATAGAACCGATATAATTTATGTCATCTTGTGATGATGATTTATTTTTAATATCTTTGATCATTTCCTTATTATTTGCAATTAGCATATTATCAACATATAATACTATGATAATAAAATTTTCACCAACCTCGTTAAAATGTACACAAGGATCAACTTTGTTTCATATATATATATAAGTCCCAATACATTATTATCGAACTTCTAATACTAAATCCTTGATTATTACTTTTGATCATAAAGGGATTTCTTCAACTTACAAATCAAGTTTCCCTTTCAATTTAACTTTAATTTTTGTTTCTAGGCCATAGAGATCTCTTCTTCAAGATTCATATTATTGACCATGTTTTCTCATAAATATGAACTATAACCTTAATGAGAAAACATTGGATACCTATGCATCGGCTTGCTAATTCATGAAGATCAACAATAAACTTGAAGGACAGTGAGCACCCAAAGTTCCCAAGGATTTGAATACCTAATATTTATTCCTTATATGATGAGACTTGTAAATATACAAAATTGGAAGCTTCTTTATATTCACACCACAATAAACATTGTATAAGTGGTCGCCCTTGCCCAAAGGGAAAAGTAGTTGCAACTCTACCACTACCTCCCTTTACCTTCTTGTAGAAGATTGTCATAGAAGATATATTATTATCTCAACTCATTGTATGCTCATATATTCATAGGAAACATGATTTTATACATACAAGAACCTCCTATTTTTATAATAATAGTTCTATAATTATCCCTAAAAAATATTGCTTCATTCCCAAGCAATATTTTCACATGTTTTTTCCAAACATAGATTATTGCATTAATTTATGTGCGAGAAATCTCTTTGCACATGCATCGTCTAAATATAGAATTTGATAATCAATTATAATTACAATTTCCTCTAGTGATAATTTTTTGTTCAAATGATCTATTTATAGCACTAACATCCTCTAGGAATAAATAATGTATTTTAATTTCAAAATACTATAAAAATAACTCATCAATGTGAAACTCTACAATGCCCAATAATATTTAAATACTCTTTTACCTCATATTTATGCTTGTTTTGACACATCAACTTGGGTAGGGTATAATCTTGTTCCACCTATATTTAAAGGATATGTATCTTCCCAAGGTTTATATCACCAAGTCTTGGCATGCTTGGTAAGCTAGAGGTTGATGTGTTTGATGTTTCAATTAAGGGGCCATGGAGGAAACTAGGAGAAAAATAGTAAAAATATTATGTAGTTAAATATAGATTAAAAATTAAAATGTAGCTATTGATTCCAGCTAATAAAACATAGCTCCAATGCATTCATTATTTATATTAATGTACACATCAATAATATAAAATACTTGCAATTAAATAAATTCAAACTTTTGAAATATTTGTTTCAAAAGGAAGATATATTTGTTTCATAAAAAAGGATATTTGCTTTAAAATAATAATATTTGGTATAGTTCAAAAGATCGAACCTAAATGAATGTCCATTAAAAATATCAATATACATTTAGGTTTGGAGTTCCATTATAAATAGATATCTATTCATAACAGATATCCATTTAGGAATGAATATTCATTATCAAAAAGTTCTTTTTTTCATTGGTCAACCTCATTTTTCTTTATGTCGATGATGAATGTTGTGTAAGAGAAAAAATGAACATCTACAATTGGCACCCTAAACAAAATTATTCTTCAACATTCTTCATCCACGAGAGATAGTTAATAGGATTTTGAGGTAGCCACCTCTGTAGTATAAGGATTTTTTTGTTTTTTAGTGATTTTTTTCTATTTTTTTAATGTAAATGCATTTTGGAACCCTAGACCAAACTCTAAACCTTAGGACCTACTCTAGAACCTAGTCCCTAATCCCTAATCCCTAAACCCTAAACCCTAAATTTAGGGTTTATGGTCTGTAATAGTTTGAGACTAAAAACTAGGGTTTTTCCTAAAAAATTAGCCCAAAAATATTAGTTAGAATTCAAATTTATTCATGTCTTTGTACTCCAAAGGCTTGATTTTGAAGGAATGGATTGAACTTAATCATGACACTTTACCTAAGAGAATAAATATACCATTAAAAATTTATATAATATGTTGTAACTAACTGAACAAGAAGTGATGGATTGGTGGTCGTTGGTGCAGGTCATCGCCTTGTGCAGGTCGCGCTACATGAGGTCGTGCCTCTGATGAATGTCATTGAGGGATTTTGGGAGGTCGTCATTGGTCTTACTACTGGTGTTTGTTGGGGTCGGGGTGTTTGCTGCTTGTGGGGGGGGTTTGGGCGCCGACTGGGGTGAGGTCGGTTTATCTCTTTCTGTGGCTGCATTTTTTATTCTTCTTTTTTGCTCTCTTCTATAGTCCCTTTGGTTGTTGTTCATAGCATGGGCTTTGGTGTTTGAGTAGTGCTCTAGTGTTGGGGGTTTAAGGGTGTTTTTTCCCCTCGGTTATGGCTCTGGGGGAGACATTGGGGGTCAAATGTCCTATGGATTTTTGAGTTGCATTTGGGGCTTCCTCTCCAAATCGTTCATTGAGGGTTTTTGATAATAATTTATTTTCAAATGATTTGAGCAATTGAGGATTTGTGTCATCTGGAGGTTCTCATATCGTGAAGATAAATGGCTGCCTAGAATGTACCACAAATAGGCCGGTGTTGGTAATTCATCCAGAATCAATTGCGAAGGATATTGAGTATTACTCGAAGCATGCTTTGCTTTGCTCTGCAAATTCTTGGGAATGAGGGTTTAAATCCAATTTTTGGAGTCATGGGCTCATCGGATCTGGTCCCTGAAGGGTGAGATAAAAATAATGTTGTTGGAAAATAGTTACTTCATGGTGACTTTTAATTGCATGGCAGATCACAATAGAGTTTTTGAAGGTGGGCCTTATTTCCACAACTAGATTGGTTTATTTATTAAACCTTGGCATGCAAGTTTTGATCCTTTGGAGGAGCTCCCAAATCGAGTGCTGGTGTGGGTGCATCTCCCTAGATTTCCAGTTGAATGTTGGTGCAATGACATCTTGCATACGGTTGCTTCGCTATTGGGGAAACCAGTGGGTCCTTCTTAGAAAACTCGGGATAGAAAGGTAATGGAATTTGTTCACATTTGTGTTGAGATGGATTTAAATAACCCTTTTCTAGATTCTTTGGAAATTCATTTGGGTTCTTATTCATGGGTGCAACAGTTATATTATGAGACATTTCCCTTTCATTTTCGTCTATGTCATGAATATGATCATTTGCAGAGAAGATGCCCGAAGTCTAAATCTTCTGAGTCTCAAACTACTCTGCCTCCCTGTAACCCTCCTAAGGTCGACAAAGGAAAGGATCCCATTCTTGGTGTGGCTACTGGTGCAAAGGGTTTTATTCATGTTAAGGCTTGTAATAGGAACTGAAGTCAAAAGAGGACTCTAAAGGAGCAGCAGGAAGGTGATACCTTTAATATATTTGAGGTTCTGGATGATCTTAGTTAGCAAGAGGTGAATCCGAGTATGATGATTATGGATTAGGGTGTTTTGGAAATGGTTCAAGAAGGAATTATTCCATATTATAACCAGAATTCTCAGGAGGTTGGTGTTTTGCAAATGAAATAAGATCTTAGTTTGGTGGTTCATGGGAGGTCCAAGACTTTGGCGGATGCAAAAATTGGGGAGGGAGAGATCTCTACTCCATTAGTGAAAGGCGGGACTGATTCGGTAAAAGGAAACAATGCCTCTCTTTCATTGGGAATTCTTCAAAAAGACCAAAAGAAAGGGGTTATTGAGAAGTCTTCCAAAGTTGGGAGAAAGAAGGACTTAGAAAAAATAAAGATGATGGGGGAGACTTTGGTGGAGTCTGGATCTGTTAAGACCCTAGATTCCCATTTCTCTAACCCTATGAAATGATTGTCCTCTCTTAGAATGTAAGGAGCTTGAACAGTGGCCCTTGACAAAACTTTGTTCGTGATTTGGTGAGAATTCAATCTTCTGATGTTCTCTTTTTAGAGGAGACTAATTTATATGTTGAAGGTACGGTTAGTTTGTTTCCAAAGATGTGGGGGTGGGGTGGCTTCCAGTGTATTGGGCTCATGGTAATGCTAGGGGTGTGGCTTGCTTATGGAACCCATTGAAGATTCATCCTCTTTGGTGGGTGTCCTCCAAATCTCCCATCTTTGAGTTGGATGAGAAGAAGGGTGGTATTGTGAAGTTGGAGCCTTCTACCTTCCTTTTTCGTGATAAAATTTTTGCCTTGAATTTGGTTGACATTAAGCCCCATAATGGTCAATTTACTTGGAACAATAGGAGAGTGGGAGAGAACTGTATTGCTAAGAGACTTGACCATTTTTTGGTTTCATGTTCCTAGATTGGTGGAGTGTGGTCTGCTTGCTCTGAGATTTTGGACTGGAGGGGCTCGAACCACTGGGCTATTAAGTTATCTACTTTTTCAGCTCGTATTACTCGGTCCCCCTCTTTCAAGTTTCAACTTATGTGGTTAAGAGATTCTTCTTTGCAAGTGCATATGGCTGAATGGTGGTGGATGGGAAGATCTGCTCATGGAATTGCTATGTATTCTTTTTCCAAACTGTTGCAATATGTGAAATATTAGCTCAAATGGTGGAACAAGCAGTTTTTTGGAAATATTTTTCATGCTAAGGTAGCTGCTCAAGATGACTTGGATGTCATCACTTGGGAGATAAGGGAGTTTGGTCTTTCAAAGGATTTTCTCAGGGAGGAGGCAAGTGCTTTGAAAGCTTTGGAGGAGTGTGAATTGCACGAGGGAATTTATTGGAAATAAAAGGCTCATGTTGAGTCATTATAGGAGGGGGACATAAACATTGCTTTCTTCTTCAATTCGGTGAAAGCCAGGAGACATGGTAATTCTATGCATGTTCTTGTGAATGGCAGGGGTGAGTATTTATCTTCTTGGTAGGATATGTCTAGAGAAGCTTCATAGTTCTTTTCTTCTTTATTTAGAGAGGGTTCTCAGGATGGTTTGGAAGAAGAAAACCATGTTTTGTCTTGTATCCCCTCCTTGGTTACTAGGGAGATGAATGAGCATCTTATGGGCTATATCTCACGGGAGGAATTGGAGGCTACTATTTTCTAGATGAAGAAAGGGAAGGCTCTGAGCTCCAATGGCTTCCCACTTAAATTTTATCAAGAATTTTGGAAATCATTAATTTGGACCTATTGGAGGTGTTTCGTGAGTCTCAGAGGAATACGCAGATGTTGTGGGGATTAAACTCTACCTTCCTTGCCCTCATTCCCAAATGTGAGGGGGCGGATCGGTTGAGTCAATTTTGACCTATTTCTCTTTGTAATATAGTCTACAAAATTATCTCCAAGTTGATTGTTGGAAGGATGAAGCGATGGCTTATCTCTTAGGAACATAGTGGTTATGTGGAGGATCGATAAATTCTAGATGGGGTGGTTATTGCTACTAAAACCATTCATTCTATGGAAACCTCAAAATAAAAGGCTATGTTCATCAAGCTGGATATGGCAAAGGCCTATGATAGAGTTAAGTGGTCCTTCTTGCAGAAAATTCTTATTGCCTTTGGTTTTGCTGAAGAGTGGGTCCAGTGGGTTATGTCTTGTGTTTCTTCCACTTCTTTCTCAGTGTTGATAAATGGTGAACCTTCCTCTCTTTTTAGTGCTTTTAGAGGCCTTCATCAAGGGGATCCTCTCTCTCCTTATTTATTTATTCTTCTTGTTGAAGGTCTGGGGAGATTGGTGAAACATAATGTGGAGTTGGGTTTTATTCAAGGTTGGGTGTGGGGAAATGGTTTTCCTCCTCAGTCTCACTTGTAATTTGTGGATGATACTACTTTGATGGGCGTGGCTAAGATTAGAGAAGCCACAAATTTGCGTAAGGTTTTGGATATTTATCTAGTTTCTTTTGGTTAAATGATTAATGAAGATAAATCTTCCATTTTCTTCTTCAATACTCTATGACTTATTCAACAAAGGATTGCTTGTATCTTGAGGTTCCAGATTGGGTCTCTCCCTTTAACCTATCTTGGCATTCCTATCTCTCCTGGTAGTCTCCCTAGGGAGTCATGGTAGAATATTCTAGACAAATTGCATGTGAAGGTTAATCATTGGACTCATAGATGGTTTTCCTTTGCTGGGCATGTTCAACTGCTTAAATTTGTGGTGCAGGCTCTTCCTATTTATAGATGTATGCTCCAGGTGGCTCTGATTGGGTTTGTGAAGGATTTGGATTCTTTGGCTAGAAAATTCTTATGGACAGGAAACTTGTCCTCTTCTAAGTGGAGCCTTGTGAAGTGGGATATTGTGTGTAGCCTAAAATAATTTGGGGGTCTTGGATTGCAGAAATTGACTTGGTCAAGGCTAGCGTTGGCTGCAAATATTTATTGGAATTTGTGTGTGGAGCAAGATCATATATGGGCCAAGATTTTATCTCACAAGTACCTTCCAGGGGTTTTGAAGGAAGAGATTCCCAAGTATCCTCTGGTGGGGAACGGTTTTGTGATTTGGGGAACGCTTAAGAAAGGGGATGCTTTGATCAATGAGGGTTTGTTCTAGATATGTAATATGGGGGTTGAGGCCCTCTTTTGGTTAGATTCTTAGGATGGTTTTCCCCCTATTTTGCATCAATATCCTAATTTTTTGAATCTTTGCTAATGTTTCCTGGAGGCTGGTTGGTTGAGGGTGATTGATTTTAATACTTCTTATCCTTGTGGGCAGATGGAGGTGGCTAGGTGGAAGGATCCTTGCAATTGGATTGTGGTTGGGATGGAGGAGGAGTGTGTTGAGCTTCAAAATATTTTGGCTGGTAGACAATGCAACTCCCTTAAGGATAAGGATATTCTTGCTTGGAGCCTAGATCCTAAGGGTGCTTTCGCTATGACTAGTGGGTATTAGGAGTTGTTGGCTTGTAATTTTGGTGGGGTGGAGGTCCCTTGGTGGAAGCATGTGTGGAATGAGTTTTCATGGCCAAAGTGTAATTGTTTTGTGTGGACTCTGGCTTGGAATAGATGTTTGACTTGGGATAATCTTCGGAAGCAGGGATTCCAAGGGCCTTCCATTTGTGTTTTGTGGGGCTGTAGTGAGGAGGATTCTTCCCACTTTTTTTTATGTTGTCCTTATTCTATGCAACTTTGGAATATATGGTGGGGTATTTGGAAACACCCTTGTGTCCATGCTTCTTCCATTTTTGAGTTCCGGAGCAGTCTAGGAAGACCTCCTTCCCAGGCCTCTTTCCTTCACACTGTGTGGTGTATTGGTCCTACTTTCATCCTTTGGAAAATTTGGTTGGAAAGGAATCATAGAATTTTTTGTGGGGATAGGCTAATGGTTCAAAAGTTTGGCACAAAATTGTTGGTATGATCCAGAGACGGTGGAAGCCAAATGTGATGTGGCTTATCCCTTGGAAAGGAGTGATGATGAGACTGTGAATATATTGGGCTTACAGGAGTTGAATTTTGTCTATGCTTGTGCCAGAAGAGGTAGGCGGGCTAAAAAGAGGGTTCAAAGGGTTGGAAGATGGTTGCCACCTCTGGCGAATGTTCTGAAGATCAATACAAATGGCTCTTCTAGGGGTAATCCTAGGCCTGTTGGGATTGGTGGAGTTGGAAGAGACAATTTTGGTTCCTCCATTCACAAAGGGAAGCATTATAACAACCTTATGGAGGGGTTGGCGATTCTCAAGGCTATGGAGAATGCTTGTGCTTTGGGTTGGCGTAGGATTATCTATCAATCTAACTTACAGATTATTGTTAATCCGTTGCATGAGAATAAGGTGGCTCAGGTTAATTGGTAGCTTTCCTTGGTGGTTCAAAATATTTTGTAGTTGTGCTCTATGTTGGAAGTGGTGTCTTTTGTCCACTTTCCGCGTGAATGGAATAGGGTTGCTGACTATTTGGCTAAGTGGGCTTCAAAGCATGATGATGATTGGAAGAATGAGGAATGGGGATAGTTATCCCTTGATTATTGTCATGAATTAGAGAGGCTCATCGCTAATGATATGGATGGGTAAGATGATTGTGGAGTTGTGGTTGGTGGTTTTGTCTTGGTTGGGGGTTTTTTTGCTTTCTTTCTTGGGAGCCTGCATGTTCCCTAATCCCTTTGTACTATTTCTTTCTCGATTTCAATAAAGTTTTTACCCCTTTTTTAATATATATATATATATGTTGTAACTAACTATTTAAATATTGTTTATGTATTTTAATTATTTTAATGTATAATAATAAATAAATAGCTTGAAATTTTAAATTACTTTTAGTTTTGTTTTCATTAATATAAATTAAATATTTATTATAGGAGTGTAATGGTGAATTTTTATGACATTTTTGTGTTTATTTTGAGATTTAATGTCTTAATACACGTATATAATGATAAATTATATGATATTGTCTAAAGGTGGGATCATTATGTAGTTGATTTCTCCATTTACACCTACGTATATCCCTAGAAGTTTAACTCTATCCTATCCGTTTACACACATGTACTTTATAAATTTTTCTTAATCACATGTTCATTCCACCTACTTATGCATCCATCTCCATTTGGTCATTTTCCACCTAGATCTAGCCATTATTATGTCCTTGGACAAGTCTATGACACAAGAGTGACCTAATGGTAGCAAACGTGTCCCTTACTAATTTAAAATTAAAAATTCAAATTTGGGCAAGTAGCCTCCCTTAATATTTCTACCTTGAGCTGACTAAACACACTTTTGACATGATTTGATGATATGTACTAGTACTTCAAAATACATTAAATGTATTCATTCTAATCACCCTAGAATCGACTAGCATTCAATCAATCGATCATTAGGTGTTGTGTACTAAATTTAGGGATTAGGGTTTGTAATTTAGTTTGAGACTACAAATCAAAGTTTAACCTAAAATAGTTCAGGGTTGCTCCTATAAAACACTCACCCTCATTGTATTATCTCAAATGATCTCCTTGAAGATTCTTGAGGTTTATTCTATAAGTATTTTCTTGTTGAGGAATATAAAATCATTATTTGCAACTCTCTTTGTGTGGAGGTGTTTTTGTTCATTATTTGATCTTGTGTCTCGTGTTTATTCACAATTCTGACATGGTATTAGAGCGTGGATTTAGCAAACCCCTTCTCTATTTTTGAGTTTTTTTCTCAACTAGGGTTATAGGAGAAAATCTAAAATCTTCATTATAAAAAGAAGCTTCCCCAAGGTCATATGGGCAACTAGTTCCTGGCCCCTAGGGGACTTTTTTTTTTTTTTTTCTAAATTTCAGCAAGATTAGCAAAATCGTGATAAATTTTTGCTCGATTATCAAAATTGGGAAAATTAGATATTGTCAAAAATCTAGTTCTGAGCACTATCCAATGGTGTTGGTTTTTTTCTCAAATTTTTTTGTTGGTACATTTTATTGTTTGTCAAAGTAAGATGTGTTATTTTCACTCTCGAGCTCACAACTTTTGACCCGTTTTTCCGCTTTTCATGATTTCAATGGCATTGGAAAGGTATTTCAGAGCTCTTCACAACCATCCATACAATTTTTCTAGATTTTTCTCCAAGTAGATTTTATTCAATTTTTTGTGTTTTCACATTTTGGCGAATTACTTGATCGTTTTAGCTCCTTGAAACCTTTTATTTATGCAAGATGACTTGTTTTAGGTTTTTCTACATGTATTTACATCATTCTTTCCTATTTGAAAATTTTGAGCATCTTTTTGCATGTAATTTCTCTTTTGTAGACACATTGAGATAAAGTGCCCTCTTGGTGTATACTTTTTATGGATTTCACACATATTGTTATGCCTTTTGTACTCACACTCTGATATAAAGTGGCATGGATGGACTGTGAGTGCCCTTTTCTTCATCACACCTTTCTCAAGTGAGTTTTCCTTCCATAATAGCATCGAAGCCCAATGATTCATGCCTCATATATGTGTGCCCTGGTTTGCACACCCTTTTATTTGTAGGTACTCTTTTGTGCATATACAAATGTTCTTCATTCTCCTTCACACACTTCTTGGTGACACATAGTTTCAATAGACCTATATTGGGTCTCCCTTTTCGTATTATGGTGGGTTTCTATTGTTAGTGTTAATGCTTCCTTGGTTTCATTTTGGAGTGAACTATGTATCTATTTTTTGTTCCTATATACTAGGTAGATGCAATGGTTGGTTACCCATGCATTTCAGTGAGATGGAGCATTTACCATATGGATATTCTTGCATTCCTATTTCTAGAAGCAACCTTCAATTTTCACTTGATCAGTGTTCTTCAGACTATTGGTACATGTGCCATTTGAATCTTTGACTTCCAAATGTTTGTCTTTGTTTACCATTTAATTTGAGTAGTGTTGTTGGGGGCATTCAGGTAGATTATTTTCTTCTTGATCATGATCATCATCTATTTCAGAGGAGGCTCTTCATTTTAGCAGTCATCATTCAACAATTGTTTACAACTTCTTCATGCTTGTGCCATGTTCTTCATGTTTCTATTCTTTTTGGGACATTGTTTTGGAGGCTTTTTAGTCCTTCATTCACCTCTCTCTTTTGGATAGGATTTTTTCCTATGAGGTTTTCTCCTTTTTTCTCTAGTTGTGAGATATTAGATTGTTTGTACATGGGTACCTCATTAAGCCTTGTTTGCTAGGACCCATCATTCATTCTTTTCTTTTTATGCATTGAATTTTTAGGGTTTTTAGTTACTCCCTAAGTTCATCTTAAGGGGGGTGTTAGAGTAATAATACATTGGCTAAACTTAATTAATCTTTAATTTAATTATTAGGCTAATTTATTCTCATGCACTTAAGCTAAACTTAGGAGTTCCTTTTTCTATTAATTGAAGTGAGTTATTATTAGAGCATTTTATCTCATCACATAGGATGTTGACACTTTTCATGATCTAATCACTTTATCATTTAGGATTTCTCTTATAAAACACCAGGGAAAACTTTAAGAAACCCCCCCCTTGGCGAAGGTGTAAAATCCTAGCGAATCTTGTATAATTCCCGATAAAAATATTAATTTTAGAGGGAAATTTTTTTTGTTTTTCGTGAAAAAATAATAATGTCCATTGGCGAATATTTTCTAATCGTTAGAAGTCTGTGGAAAATCCTGGTGAAATGCAAATTTTTTAAAACCACTAAATTTTTTTCATTGGCAATTAAAATCTATTTTCAAACTAAGAAAATATTTCGATTGGCGAATTAAACCTATTTTCAAACCAGAAAAAATAATTTTGTTGGTGATTAAAACTTTTTTTCAAACTAAAAAATAAAATTCATTGGTGAATTAAACCTATTTTCAAATGATTAAGAAAAAAACATTGGTGAATTAAACATTATTTAGTAAGCAAAGGAGGTGTGAAAGTTTTCGTAAAAAGTGAAGCATTTATGAAGGTTTTTTGTCGGCGCTGGATGTACGTTTCAGAATCGGCATTAATGGAGATGGCTGGAAAATTGAGATGTATTAAAGACACACATCTCATGTAGCTGGTTGGTGGTGGGTGGTTGTCTGGAAGCCAGTGAACCAGAGAAACAATAGAGGCCAGTTTCACCTTGACATCACAGAGGAAGCTGGACCCTTTCGTTGGCAAAGCGTCTATGAAGCGGCTGTGGGGTTTATTTCTCTTCAAGGATGTGCAGGTGGCGCAAGCAGTTCAATTTATTTTGGGTAATGGCTTTGAAAAATTAAAACACGGATACAAGACCAATATGGATATTTATTCGTTGGTCATGGCTTGGGGTCTGGACTTAGGAGAGCCGGTGGATGTAGTGAGGAAAGTCATGAAAACTCTGGTTCACAAAGATTTTTTAGAGGATATGGAAGGAATTTTGGAACGGGCGATACTAGGAGTGGGGCTTGTTAAGGTTGAAGGCATGGATGGTGGAGGCCTGGAGCTCACGGATTTAAATCATCTCTTTATCAGGTGACCAGAAGGACACACCAAAGCTCTATGGTGAGAAGGTACAGAGCGCGAGTGGCAAGCACTCAAAATCTATGTCGAGCTAATGGAGGTCGAGGAGGTCATAGAGAATCTCAAAGACATTGCCAGAGTAGAGATGTGTGAAAAGAAGGGTCTGCGTCCGAGGAAGAAGATGAAGTCGTTAATGGATATAGAGCCATTGGAGATGGGTAATTCATCGAAGGCGTCTGAGTAGTACAAGTTTTAAAAAAAAAAGATTATTGTACTAAATTTTGTCTGTGATTTTGTTTTTTGGGGGTTATGCCTAGATTTGCATTCTAATTGTAAAACACCTTGGGGCACGAACAATGGTTGGAAGGGTAGATTTCAGGCAGGTATGATTAGGGATAATTTGATATGTTGGAAATGGAAATTGTGTTGGTTAATCAACTTTTTTGGTAGTTAATGGATGAACATAAATCTAAAGTATATTTTATAGCAATAGTTTAGAATTGGAATAATTCTTTCTAAAGTATATTTTATAGCATTAGTTTAGAATTGGAATATTTTTTGGCAGTTGATGGATGAAGATAAATCTAAAGTATATAATAATGTTTATGATAAAAATATAAATTAGTTTAGAATTGGAATAATTCTTTCTAATTTCACTTTATATTAATATATATGATTTATTCAACAACATTTATTTTATAGCATTTTGTTTACAGTGATTCTCAACTTTGATTTTTTTCAAGATAATACAACATTTGGTTTTATTGGTGAGCATGTTGAAATTTTATTTGCCTTTTACAAATAATTTATGTTTTTAGATAGATGAATTTAAGGATTAAACTATAAAAAAAATTCACAACATTTATTTTAAAGCATTATTTAATATGTATGTTTAATAAAATCAATAATATTTTAATATAAAAGATTTTATATAAAAAAAATATAAATTAAATATTTTTTTGATAGTTAAATTTTTTCATAAAACATAAAGTGACAGGCATTTAAATGAACAAATCGTCACAAATTTTCATATGACAGGTAGGGGGGGCTATCAAATTCCAAGCCTGGCCGAGAGGTAATAATTTTCCAAACTCCACACGTACCGATCTTAATTACCCATCAATCCTCCAATCATGTCCACTTGCTAAAATTTTCCTATGATCTTCACTTCATAAATGCACCATCCTTGCCGCCTTTCCTATCTTAATCCACCAAAGTTGAGGTTTTGGTGCTTTTCCTAACCTTAGTTGCAAGTCTTTCTTGGTCATCTATGTAGTCGGTGGGTCGAAAGTTTTGAAAACTTCAGACTTTGGTTCTAATGTTCCAAGTTTCAGCGACCACATGACATTATGGACCACTACTGTTCGATGAATTTTTGATGGATGACTATAGTATTAGTTGCATTCCAGAAGTATATCTCTCAAGCAGTAGATTTGTGAATTGAAACCTCCAGAATTACACTAGAACAGTTAGATTCAGACACGTGGGGATATCAAGGCTCATCATCATGGTAATGAACCCGATGGGTTGTATTTTGGCGATGAATGATAGAAGAACTTAAGTGGCAGAAATATGCATGTGTAGAAAGTTTGTTTTAAAAGAGGGACTGCCTACGAAGAACGTAGGACCAAGGCTTAAAAACTTAAGAACGTTTTACACAAAGGATGTAAGGGAAAATCAATATAACCACAACCATTCGATGATTTTTTTATGGACGGCTATAGTTGCATTCCGGAAGTAATCTCTGAAGTAGTAGACTTGCGAATTGAAACCTCTATAATAACACTAAAACTGCTAGATGCAGACACGTGGCGAGATCAAGGCTCATTTCTCTCTTTTCAATGCCTCGACGTATTACATTTCATTTAATTGAAATTCTCAATCTTTTAGTTTTGAACATCTAAAGCGATTGATTGGATAGCTCATAGCTTTAATGAAACAAGATTTGTAATGATTTCATATCGTTTGAGTGGCACTGGTAGTGCCGATTGGAGTTTGGTGATTTTGACAACTTGTAATATTGAGGTACAATTTGCATGTAGCCAAACGTCAATGAAATTAAACATTTTAATTTTTAATTGTACATGTAAGGCTTAAGATACTCGAATCGACTAAGTTGGTTTTTTGGTTTGCACGAATCAGGCTGGTAGCGGCACTAGTAGCCCATACATTATTAAATAGGGTTAGTAATAGTGATAGTAATAATGTGGCATTGTAATTCATTTGTAATAAAATAAATGGTTATAAATTTATAGTAAAGAGTTATTTTTTGAGTTCAGTGTCTATGAATCTATTCAAATCAGTTTTTTTTCCCTTTGAGTAATTAAGTATTATCTATTAATGAAATAATTGCATGCAGATTTAAAAGTAAAACATAAAGCAATACAAATGAAAAAAGAAAGTTGCCATCAAAGAGTTATTTTATGAGTTTAGTGTCTATGAATCTATTCCAATCAGTTTTTTTTTTCCTTCGAGAAATTAAGTATTATCTATTTATGAAATAATTGTATGCAGATTTAAAAGTAAAACATAAAGCAATACAAATGAGTAAAACATAAAGCAATACAAATGAAAAAAGAAATTTGCCATCAAATTGACAAAAAAACATTATAAACACTAAAAGTTGTCACTCTTATTAGGGTTTACCAAAAATTAAAATGTTATTGATTTCTAATTTGTCGTTGACCTTCTCCTCCAGTTCCCAGTATCATTATTCATTTTATTAAGTCCTTTGCAATGTTAAGTTATCAGCCCCTTGGCCTTGATGTCAATCCTAGCGCATTAAAGTTTAAAACAACTTTAAAACACATGTTTATTATTTATATCATAATTCATAAATTACTCAACCGTTCGATGAACATCTGATGTATGGTTGTAGTTGCATTCTAGAATGAAATGCATAGAGCGCTAGTCATACGAACTTAAACCTCCAGAATCACTCTTTAACCGTTAGATTTACAATGATCAACGGTTTAGAATTTGTTGCCAATGCAGGACTAAATGGCTAGTGAAACAAGATTTGTAATGATTTCATATCGTTTGAACTTTGAGGGGCACTGGTGATTTTGACAATCGTCAGCTTATCAGAGTCTAGACGCCAATCAAAATAAACATTTAAATAAATGTAAGGCTTAAGTTACATGAATCGATTAAAATTTAAGTATGTTTTTTGGTTTGTGCGAATTGCGATTATGATTCATGAATCGTGATTATACCTAACCTCACACGTGACACATGTGAGGTGTACACAGGGACCAAGCTGGGAGTGGCACTATTGGCGGCACTATTGCCCATAAATAAGGATAGTGAGCACAACAGAAAATTGAAATCATTCGTTAAAGGCTAAAGGATTTACTATTGAGAATTTGAGTGCAATGTTCGAATTATCATAAGGGTTTTCATTTTGTAGGGTTAATAAGGAATAGGATTCAGGAAGAAGATGATGTGGCATTATTGGGGATACTCTAAATTCTCCTTCCTGCAGTTATGTAGTTACAAAGTAAAAGACCAATTTCCTTCAAGTTCAGAATGGGTGGAATTGGAAAGAAGTTGATTTGGTTCACCTAACTTCTCAGACAGGTTTTGAGCCAGGATGAGGAGCTTTGATAGAGATAAGTGCTCTCCTAGTGCATGGAAGCTACAAGTAGAAGATGGGAGCAGTTTTACAACCCCTCATCTTCTGCATGACTTTGATTTTGAAAGGGGAGAAGTACATTTTGTATCTTCATAGCTCCCATTTCCCCAGTTTGATTAGCCCAGAAGTCCCAGGCATTTATTTTCAATGTGCATGGTTGACCTAGCAAATCCCATTTATTTTCAGATGCACATGTATTACATTTATGTTTTCACCAGTGATCTAGCAAAAGCTTGGCACTTGCACTTACATTTGTATTTGTACTATGTAATAATGTGACATTGTAATTAAGTTGTAATAAAATAAATGGTTGTGCTATTAATTTGACATTGTAATTCATTTTATTAAGTCCTTTGCAATGTTAAGCGTTACTGTGCTATTAATGGTTGTGCTATTAATGTGACATTGTAATTCCTTTTATTAAGGCCTTGATGTCAATCCAAGTGCATTAATGGTTAAAAATTAAAAAAAAAAAAAAACACATGTTTATTACTTATATCATAAATTACTCAACCGTGCGATGAATATTTGAATTTTGATGTATGGTTGTAGACTCAAAATAAGGGAGCAAAGCAATCTTAGTCACTACCTCCAAGTTTTATAACCATGTGACATGTCACATTGTCGCAGAGTTCTAAATTTTCATAACTACCCAATTCCCCGACTTGGTTCACTTTGTTGTGTAACTTAAGTTCATGCATACGTAACCTTTGAGTTACGGTGTGTGGATTTAGTTGGTGGGTCAGAGGTTTCAAAAACTTATCTTTCCTTTCAAAGGCCTCGTCATCTGACATCTCATTGAATCCTATGTACGGAATAAACTTGAGTTGTCTTTTCAGGAATTTCCAAAAGCATGCAGGTTTAAAGGCTATCTTTTCGAGGAATGAAATTGAATGCCACATTTAAAGCACGTCCTATCAAATATAACGGCATAAGTGGGTGGAAAATTTTTACTCAGACATTTAGCCTGCATTCTCGTTCTTTGCCAAGGCCAGGACTTCCCAAGTGCAAAAATTCTTTTTACTCATACTTTTAGGCTGCATTCTTGTTCTTTCCCAAGGCCAGTACTTCTTAGAATCTCATGTAAAAACATTCATTCTCCACGAATTTGTGCTCATGTAGAGTGAACGTTGGGTTGGCGTAAGGGATACAGTGCTCGAACCTTTTAAGTTAGACGAATTTTGGGTGTGCCTGGAGAGGGACGACAAGTCTGAGCTGGATATAAAACTCTTAGAAATCAGACTAGCTCAGGATGGAGGGTTTCCAGAAGCTGTGTTGAGTGTGGACTTGATAAGTGCATGTGCGAGAAGGTACATTCTGCAAACACGGGAAATTAAAGCCACAGACGAAACTATAATTGCAGAAATTTCTCCTGAAGTTGTTTCCCGCGCGTTGGGGATTCCAGAAAGGGGACCTGTAGAAGACATGTCTATCGCAGTGGCAAGTGAATTTTTCAAAGCGAATAAAGATTGGTGTAAGAACTCCATGGCCAAAACCTGGTTGAAGTCTAAAAAGAAAGGTAAGTCGCAATTGTCGAGTAAACTCAAAAGATTGCATTTTAAGGGAGAAATTTCATATGCTATTGCTTTATTGCACCGCGTTGTTGGGAATGCACAAGTGGAGTTATTTGAGGATTGGATGTGTTGGTTTATCTTCATAGTCTGTGATGAGAAAATTTTCATTGACTGCGTTGAAGTTATTTGCTTCCATTTGAATGAACAATTAATTAATTTCCATAAGACTGCTACTTTTTGTATGTGTTCTTGCCTGACGTACATTGTAGGTAGTCAGAGGTACTTTTGGCTTGGGTTGGAGCTGCAAGGAACCCCAGCTTCTGATATGCCTATGTATAAATGCTTTCCTCAATTCACTAAACAATTTGGAATGGGTGATTTTTGTCGTGTTAATGATTCATTTTTAATGGAGGTCATGAGGAAGCTAGATGGAAATCCAAAAATGCGCCTTTCCCCTGAATTGATTTCTCTTGTATTGAAATTTGGGAGTTTCTATATCCAATTTTATAAGTTTTCCTATTTGAGAATAGGGCGTTTTGACAAAGCCCCATTTAAATTACCTTGGTATCCTGAAGATTTATTGATATTTCTGGAAGTTTTTCGACAAATGGCCATGGTTAATATTAAGTATACGAACATGGGGAAAAGAGGGTATGTCTTCCAATTGGAGACCCCTTCTTTTGTGTGCAAATCAAACCAGATGGCCAGGGGAGCTGAAGGAATTCTCAAGGAATATAACCTCCAGAATCTGTCTATGAGAGCTAATTTTAATAGTAAATGTTTTGTGAAGCATAATCTCTATGGAGGGAGCTTATATCGACATCACCCATCTATCGAAGATTTTTGGGAAGATTGTGTCGATGAGAAGGAAGTTTTGAGAAGAGATTATACAAGGATAACACTAAAATAGATACATGCTTTTTTTCTATCATTTCACATTCCTGAAAATGTAGCTGAGGATTCAACAATCATAGATCCTACATATGAAAAATTGCCTAATAATTCCCACCCTAGGGTTGATTGGAACCAAAGTGAAATTTTAGATATGAGGGTGCGTGTTGCCCTAGTTCTTAAAAGAACCCAAGACTGGTTGGATGGGAAATGGAAGCAAGTTGTTGGTCTTGTTCAGGAGCCTAAGTCATCACAAAAGAATGAATAGGGGTCTACGCAAGCATCTAGTGCAAGTGTATCATCGGGGAAACCCTCTGTGAGGTCCTCTGGTGCAAATTCTCAGTCAGGCGGTGATGGTGATAGGCCAGAAGAAACAGTCAAGTTGAAGAGCATCTGTGAACAAGACAGTGTGCTTTCTCCTACCCCTAAGAAGAAGACCAATCAAGGAAAACTTGTGGCTGCAGATTCTGAAGCTATCTTTAAACAAATCATTGAAGATAATATTTTTCCTCCTTCTTCTGACTCAGAATTTCCCTCTTCTCTGCCTTTGGTTGATAATCTACCTATCACTCCTAACACTCCTAAAGAATCTATTAGTGGAAATGAAGATTCTGGTCTGGTAGTAGCCTCCCCAGGATGGTTGAAAAAAGCAGTGGAGAAGAAGAGAAAGCATATTCCTACAATGATAGTTGGAGTGGATACAGTTTCAAAATTACTTCAAAGCTCTTCAAAACCTAAGAAAGCCAAGAGGATGTCAAGGATGGTGATTGATGGTACTTATGGAAATCAAATGTTAGAAATTGTTGAGCCTATGAAGGATTTAAATGAAGATGAAATAACGAAGGCAAACTACAAAGTCACACATGTTGATATGGGGCCTCCAACAATGGAAGGTGATGTGTACCATGCCAATTATTCATTCAATACCTTGATTAAAAGAGTGAAAGAACAGAGGAAAGAAAATATAAAACTGGAATCTCAAGTCCTCGCATTGGGTAAATTTATTTCTTCCATGGTCACTCCTCCTACATCTAATGAAGCCTCAAGTTCTTAGGTAGAGGGCATCGATGTACTCACCATAGAGCAAATTAAAAATAATTTGAGCTATTCTAGAGTTGTTTGTGAGGGGATTGATAAAATATCTCAAGAGGCTATCTTCTTTCTGAATAAATATGTGCTCTTTTACACTCAAGTTGTTAACAAGAGGGAGGAGTTAGTAACAGAACTTCAGCAGCTCAGAAAAGATCAAACTAGTCTCTATGTACTCTCTCAGGAAATGAAAGAATTGAACTCTATGGATCCAAAGATATTAATTGGTCAGAAAATTGTGAATAATCCTAAGGAGCCAGACTCTTCCTGGTCCGTTTCATTGGAATGGAAATTGAATATATATATGATAATCTGGTGAAAGAAATTAATACTAAACTTGATCAATATTATGAAATGTTGGTGGAAGTTAAAGAAGATTGTCGTATTCTGGGAGTGTAAATTACTGATGAGTTTGATGAAAACATTCTAGATATAAAAGAGATATCTCTGAAGTTTAGAGAGATATTCAAGAAAGAAATAGTTGATCCTGCTACAATGACATGGGAGTCCTTCTTGAAACTCAGTGGAATGGAGATCCACCTGAGGACTTATAAATTTGGAGAAGAGAAAATATCTTAGATGTTGGTTGAGTGTGAAAAGGATTTGGTCACATGGAGAACCAGGTTACAGATTACTACAACTCCAGGAAGCAAAAACATCACCGCAATTGTCACCAAGTACCAGGAATACAGGCAAAGAGTAAAGGCATATGAGGCATTACTGAAGGAGGAGGCAAAAATAATTGAAAGTGAAGGAGTCGGTGCTGGGAGTGGGACTGTTGTTTAGTTTTTAGTTTTTATGTTATTTTCTTTAATTTGGCTCTCTTGATACTTCAAATACTTTTTATTTTAATTTCTAAAATGGTTGTCTTCAAGAAACTGTTATCAAGACAAAAAATTTAAAACTCTACATTTTCTTGTGGATTGTCTATTATTGAAATGATAGATTTTTGGATAGTTTCATTATTGTGGAATATTTATTTGTGAATAAATATTTTATGGTGACGAATGTGTAAGGATTTCTTAGTATAATTTAGGTGATTTGGTAGTTTAAGCTTTTATTGTTTAAGTTGGGTGGATGCCTTTATAAGTTATTTATGTTGAATTGTTAGCTTTTGTTAGCTTATAACTTATAAGTTATGGATGTTGAACTGTTAGCTTATGTTCAAGGAATGAATTAATAATATTTCTTTCATTTATTTATCAAAGATTGTGTGAATGGAAATGCAATAGGAATTTATAAGTAGTGTGATAAATGTTCTTTAAAAATGATGCAGAATCACATATCAAATTCAATACCATGGAATACAATAGAAATTTGTTGGCTTTTCCTAACCTTAGTCACTAGTCCTCATAGTTTTATAACCTTGTCGCCAAAACTTTCTAAATTTTCATAACTTCCCAATTCCCCGACTTGGTTGATGGATCACTTTGTTGAGTTGCAAGTCTTTCCTGGTCAACTTTCTACTCGGTGGGTCAGAGGTTTCGAAAACTTTGAAACATCAGAGTTTGGTTCTAAGGTTCACTTTGTTGAAGAAAGAATAGAAAAGAGATAAAGAAAACTTATTATTATAACTAATAACACTATGAAGAAATGATCACTCACCTTTTAAGTCTACGTTGTCGTCTTTCGCTGACTTTTGAATCGAGAAGTAGAACCTCAAAACCGAACAAAATGTGTAAGAACAAATGACACTTTCGATTGTATTTATATCAATCCATGATTCCATATTTGGCGAATTCCATGGGATTTTTAAATGGTAAATTAAAAATTTGGTGAATCCCGCGTGCTTATACAACGATACATTGTAATTTTCAAGGCGAAATGTGTCCTCAAATGTAATTATTTTTTAATGTGATTGGAAAAATAGGTCCTCATGAGGAACTATTTATAAATTTTAATTGGCGAAATGGGTCTTCATAAGCAACTATTTGTAAATTTTAATTGGCGAAATGGGTCCTGATACAATGTTATTTTAATATTATTGGTGAATATGTAGGTGTTTTATTAAATGCTTTCGAGAGTCTAGGTGAAAATATTAGTCGGTCCAATTGAAACGCATAGTTTGACAATGGCGAATTTGATGCTTAAATATTCCTCATAAAAAAACTCATTGGTGAATGGACATGCATTGGACCTATAGTTCATAAAATCTGGGTGATTGGACACCCTATTGGGTGCGAGAAATTCGCCAATTTTGACTTGGCCAATTCCTAGAATTCGCCAATTGGTGAAGATTCGCCACTAAAGTTTTCCATATAAAACACTCACCCTCATTGTATTATTTCAAACGATCTCCTTGAAGATTCTTGACATTTATTTTGTAAGTATTTTATTTTTAAGGAATAGAAAATCATTATTTGCAACTCTCTTTGTGTGGAAGGTGCTTTTGTTCATTGTTTTATCTTGCATCTTGCGTTTATTCACAATTCTAACACTAGTGAGCCCAATTTCACTTTAGTCACACACTAGGTTATAAATCAGGAATTGAATGATGTATCTAAGTGAAGTATTAAAAATAAATTCAATATAATTCTTAGGCTTGGTATTCAAAAATAGTAAAAAAAATTCTTTGTATTTCTAACACAATCATAACCATATTTCAGGACATGTTTTAAACAAATCAGTTGATTAAGAGTCTAAAAAAGTCATACTTGACCTTTAATCAAATGTTAATAATAAATTAATTTAGAATTAAAAATAATATAACTCGACCTTCTCACTTTATGCATCCCTAAACTTAAAATGCAAAGGCCATGAATTTTATTACCAAGGTTACTCCCAAATATAAATTTCTTAATTTTTTAAATAATTGTGTAAGGGGGGAAATAAGCATAAGGAAACAGTAATGAAATCAAATGAATGAGATTAAAACAAAGACAAATCCCAACCTACTCATGAAATGAAATTATAAAGCAATGAATTCAACAAGCAATGCAATCATAAAAGAGAACATAAACTTAATTCACGAATTACAATATTACCATCCCATGTCAAAGTGTATTCGTATTGATGTTGGATTGCTTGGATCAATACAAAGCCTCCATTGTTGTGCAAAAGCTTCAAAAGGTATATTAATGGTGATCAAATATGTAAGTATATGCTCTTAAGAATTCAATAGTCACTTTAGCATGACCTCTCCACACAACTTATCTAGATTCTCCAATCTATTTTTGAGAAGGAAGAAGTTTTCTTTATAGATTTTCAAATTTTAGATGAACGATCGAGATTCAACAATGAAAGATCATGGTCAACAGTTGAGAACCATTGAGAGGAAATAGATCGAGATCAGTTAACTCCTCTGATTGATCCAATTAAGGGATCTAATTGAATAATCAGTGGGATTAGATTGAATGATTTATGGGATTGAAGAAATCAAGTTGAGTGTTTAATGGGATTAAAGAAATCAGATTGAGTGTTTAATGGGATTAGCATAATCAGTTGGATTGGGAAATAGATTGAGAAATTAGTGGTCATGATTTATTCAATCAAGATATGTGGGGATACATTAATTAATTAATGTTGGAGATGAGTGTGCAATTTCCATTTGACTTTTTAATAAATAAAGTATATTTATTTATTTGACCATGTTGAGTGATTTTGGGGAAATTGAATAATTGATTTAATTATTTGAATTTGGAGAAGGGAAAGTATCTTAATTAAATAATTAAAGATAACTATTTAATTAACTTAGATGAATAAGGTATGTTAGTGACACAATTAAATAATTTCCATTTATAGAGTTGTCATACCAGCCAATGCTTGGGAGCTGTCGTTTATAGAAGATATTGAAGAGCCAGAATTTCAACTTGTCTTCAAGGGTCATTGTGAACAATTCAAAAAATGTGTCAAAAGGGTTATTGGGCAAGAAATTTTAGAGCTAGAGACAATCCAGTTGTTGTTTCCTTCCCAACTTCTTTCCATTTTTATCTCAAATTTTCTTGATTTGTTACAGACCTTTCGGTCTTTAGAAATCATTACAAATAAGGTAGTTAAAGAAGTCTATCTTCTGAATGATGTTCTCCTGAGAGCATGTCAATGCTACAACCTATGGAGGGGTCAAGGATATGTAGGGGGTTTATTCCCTCGACACTTCCTTTTACACAGGACCACTTATGTTTCAATCTATAGTGCAATCAAAAAGACTGACAATGAGAAGGCCAGATTATTTTTTGTCTACATTGAATAAGTATGTAGGGGATATCGACTATGAATTAGCATAGAGGATAAGGGTTCAAGTAAATTCCATTCTTGTTTTACTTACCCATGATCATAATCCACCAAAAGTTATTCTAGAAGTTGATGTTCCAAAAGTTATTGTTCTAGAAGTTGTTGTTCTAGACGCACCTGATAATGATTTTGCTTCCCTTCTGCGTAACAATAATGTGGACTTGAATTTGAATGTATTGCCTCCTATGAAATTTGTAGTGGGTAATATTGATGAGAATCAAGATGAAAATGATGTTTTTGTTGATCAAATGGAGGAGTAGCTACTCAACTCTGTTTCTTCTTTTGTAGTCGTGGATACTAATGTTTTATCAAAGATAAAATTTTGTCTTCATTGATTGTAAAAAGTTGATATGGTCATTTTTGTAAAGAAATCATGTAATACTATTGGGTATGTGGGCCAAAATCAATTTTTATTTATTAGTGAATAGGTTGAATAGATGGGATTAGGATGAACTTGGCTGATGAGAGCCATGATACATCAAGTTATGTTATTGTACATCTTTTATAATTATATATATATATATAGGCGTGTAAACCCATAATATTGGTTTACAATTTTTTTGAGGAAGGAAAATTATAAAAAATGCTCCCACAATCAAAAATTTAGGTTTTAAGGGGTTTGCACGAACTAGGGGGTTAACACGAACCCATAAAAGGGTTCGCTCAAATCATATTATGACATGGTTTTTTTGGAAAACAAAGGGAAAACTCAAAAAAGGGGGGTTCGAGTGGACCCCCCTTCGAGCGAACCCGCTTTCGCTCGAAAGGGTCAAGGGGGGTTTGCTCGAACCCCCTTTTTTTCCCTTCTCCCCCTCTTCCACCAAATTTCTACAAAATTTTTCCTTTCAAAACTTGAGTTGAGGATGAAAATGGAGGAAACTTCATAGACCCAATTGAATGATGGTAGTCCTTGGAACAAGCTATCCATCGAATATAATTTTAATATATTTTGGTTTTATTATGTATTTTTTTTAGTTTAATTGAACATGGGTTTTTCACCGAAAATTAATCTCTTTGTTCTGCACATGTGGAAAAATAGTAGATTATCAAAATAAAATTTTGAAAAATATGTTCAGGCTAGGTATTGATGTCCTTGGTCTAGTAAAAAAAAATTGAATTTCGATACATACAAAAAAAAGTTATGTTGTATACGGTCCGCCTATGGTTGAATTGTAATTGGTTTGACTTTGAAGGTTGATTAAGGAAAAAATATTCAATAAAACACTATGAAACCAAATGAACTTGTTAGATATCGTAGTTACAAATCTAAATTCGAAAAAATAGAATTTTATCCTTCATAGAAAAAAGTTATGTTGTATACAATGAGCATCACTCCTTAAAAATGGTGTTTACTGATAAAAACTAGTTTTCGAAAGAGATGGAAAAAGAAATGCAATCTGATTCAACATTTAAAAAAAAAATTATTTAGAATCTATAGACAAAATGTCATAAATCAATAGTTTGCATCATCTTCAGTATCATGGTTTATCAGTTATAGGTGCTCAAAAGTGAAGATTTAGTCAAAAAAATCCAGTTCAATGTCCAATTTGGCCAAAAATTGTAAATCAGTATTGTGGGATCACCGAGGCATACTACCTTTTACTGAAAAAAAAATGTTGAATTAGGTGATGAAATTTATTAAATAAATGAGATTTATTTAATTAGTCATAAATGATGATTAAGGACAAATTAATTAAATAATGTTAAATCACTTAATTAATAGACGAATATAAAATTTTATAATAATTAAATAATAATGTATTATTTAATCATTTAGAGAAGAAGGGTGAAAGTTAAATAGTGTTGTTTGCCAGTCAAGACAATTTAGGGTATCTACAAATTGTAATCACTCAAAGTCCTTCAAGACACTTAAAATAGAATTATATACTAAATTAATTAGGCTTATAATAATATCAATAAAGTACAAACAACTTGCAACATTATACTTACAAGGCTTAATCATCCACTAAAAATTGATACAAGGTTTACTATTCATAATGTCGTTGTAAAAAATAACTATAGTTTCTTGTTAACAAATCATCCACAAGACACCAACAGTTAGTAAAATATGTTATGAATTAGGGTTTTCATGTACACCCTAAGGTAGACACCCTCAATCATAGAACATATTATTATTATCATTTATAATGTATGTTAGACCATAACGACCCTATATATATATATATATAATATGTTATCCATTCTCTCTTATACTTTTTGTTTGATTTATATATTTTAGAGAGGCTTGGATTCAAATCCAAAGAAACATTCCTTCTAATTTACCTACTAACTAAGAGTAAAAAGGGAACTTCTTTATGGATGCTATTGGGATCCATAAGGTTGCAAATAGGATCACAATTCGACATGACTAGTTCCTACTCCAATGACTACCCCATGGTCTTATGAAGTTGGTATGATTGGGTAGAATGCCCTAGTTTAGTACAATTATAACAAAGAAAGCGATAATTTTCAAACTCATTCCTTTCGATCCAAGTTAAAAATTATGAAGATACACTTATATAGGTAGGAAAAACCTTCTTCATTTCCACAAAAACACAAAACCTAGCATAATTTATCCTTCTCTTATATTTCATTACCACATTAAAGGCTATTAAATGGACACAGAAGCTTACAATCCCTTCCATAAACTTCTCTTTCTAGTACTTTAGAGGAAAACCAAGAAGCCTAATGTAGACAAGGTAAAGGTATCTCTTTGTCGAGAACAAAACCCAAAATCCATATCTTAATGAAGAGCACAAATTTACCCAAAAACTAGGGCCTACCCGTAAGTAATCTAACATAATATTCTTGAAAGATATGTTGATGGGTCTGACGAGCACATCAACAGTTAAACAGAATAATACTATTCTACTCTCCTGAAAGATAAAGATAACGCATGGATATCTTAGCTCCCAAGGTCCTAGTAATCGGTTTTCGACAGTGCTAACTTCACTCAATGGTTGATGTGAACTGTAATGTTCAAGGGGCCTACTGGTGTTGAGCTTCTGGATTGTTATAAGATCAAACATAAACTTAAACCTACTCTCGCCAGGGTTTTTTTTAAAGAAATAGAAAAAGATAGATCAAAGCTTTGGAATCGAAGAGAATGATAATTCATCCAACTTAACCAGACTTGTTGCCTTTCAAGGAATTGTTAGCTAAAACTAGGGAACAAAATTAACTTGTGATTAACACACAGTTTCATTCATTCACAGTGCTAACTTCAACAACAGATTGCAAGTTACCATTTAAACAAAACATAAAATAAGATTTCATTCCTTGAAAGCTTCTCAAATCAAATGATTAAGCCAAGATAAATACCACTCTGGAACACAACATGAAGTAGATTTTAATCTGGTTGCTTCTACTACTAGTGGAACAGATAAGCAACATTTACAAATCTGGCACAATCACTAGTGTACAAAAAACCTATGCCTTCAAATTGTTTCCATTTATACTAAGAGAACTTGAAAAATACATTACTGCCTCTGCTGAATCTAACTCCTACTATACTGCTACTCTTAAGTTTCTCTACTGCTACTAGTTTCTAAAAAAATCTCCCTCTATCTTCTCTAAAACTCGTGCCTATGTCGTCCTCTCCATTACAAAGAGGCAAAAAAATGCCATATATACAGAATGTGCCAAAAAGAATGCGCTGGCCCCTGTTTTTAGGGTTTACAAAATATCAATTTGTTTCAGAAGGGTCGGCTCCCAGATCTTTTTGAATAGGGTTAATGTTGCATTCAATGTGTATCCTTGTTGTCCATGTTGGTGAAGGATTGCTCCAGGGATGACCTCTAGATCTTTTGCAACTATAGCATTTACTTCTGGTCTCTGTGTCCATCTTCGAACTTCCTTGAAGGGCTACTATGAATGCTCTAAAGCATTGTCATTAATATCGATCTACCTTTTGCCAGTAGACCTCACAGTTGTCCCTGAGACTGACGGCTTCTTTCTTCCGGCTTCCTTGTGCTCAAGATCTTCCTGCAAGTTGATCCTCTTGAGAGACAGCATCCGACTTTCTGTTCATATCCAAAGACCATCGTTCCCGGGCCAATCCATCAGCTCATTCACAGAGCAGATCCACACCGGTTGCATTCTCTTGGTCTTCTTCACAGAGGTAGTCAATCAGTCAAACTATCACTGGTTCGCCCCTTTAGCTTCTTCTGATTGGTGGAACATAGGCCACGCAAGATTCCCAAGTGGTCAAAGGTCACTCAAATGGAATCGCATGTCGATGAGACACTGGCCATGTCTCCCCGATGCGATTATACCTCTCTTAGCAGATATCGACGTAACATACAATGGTCGGTGAGACCTCATGTCGAGCTGCACAAGCTATATCGATATCACAAAAACCATCGACAAGATAATCGTTACCGGCTAGAGGTCATGGCGAGTTCATTTTATTTCGGGGAGAAATTTCATAGTCGGAAAAACCTCACATCGAAGCCATCTTGTTTCGGCGAGACCCTTCGTCGATCGGCATGACCTTTTGTCGAGCTCCAAACATTACATTGAAGGGAGAATCCCTTTCGGTGAGACTTTTCCTGTTCGACCAGACCTTTTTCCGAAGCCACAATTTTTCCTGAGCTCAAACTTTATTTCGGCGAGACTCCCCACAGGCCAGCAGGACATCACGGCGAAACCATCCCACTTCGGCAAGACCCTAGCACATCGGCCGGACCTCATGCCGAAACTCAAAAACCTTCCCCAATGCCGTTCCATTTCGGCAAGAGTCCACCCTATCGGTAAGACTTCATGCCGAAACTAACTATTGTCGCTGAGACTTCCATTTGTCGGGAAGACTTCTCCTCGATGCAAACCCCCTTTCGTCGAGACTTCATTTCGATCAACGAGACACATAGAAAATCATAGTGACCGAAATGTCTCGGCGACCCTTTGGATTTCAAATGAACAAAACCAAACTACCAGTCGGCAAGACAACAGGAGGGTCTCAGCGACTTTTCCCTGAGGAGTTTTATGCTGAATGGGATTGAGGCATGCTTTCCAACTGAGTTCCTTGAGAAATATCATCAGGTGCATGATTTAATCCTACAAAAAAAATGCCTCCATTAGTCCTCAAAGCATATAAAATACACTATTGTTCATCATTTTTATCATTTCATTCAATTTTAACAAAAAGAAACCCAACTCCAACTGAGGCAGAACCAAAATTAGACAAAACGAAAGACAGACCTAGGAGGAAAACAAAAGAATTCCAAAGGTCAAAACAAATAACCAAAGGTCAATGAAGACAAAAGAAAAGGGGGACCCATTTTCTTCCAGAATAAAATGGGGTGGTTATGCAAGGCATAACAAATGGCGACTCGGCTGGGAAAATGGTTTAACCATTTTCAAGAAGCTTAAGGATTCAGCTACCCAGAACTCCTGGTTTATGAACATCACAACTCCAGTTGGGTCAGTTTTAACAGCCAAGGCTGAGCTAGGATCTCAAAATGTAAATCAACAGTGGCTACCCCTGAATCTATGTGTGTGCTTGATGGTGTATCACCCTTTTATAAAGTTTTCCTTATCTTTTGAACAACAATGTGCAAGATTTGAACTACATGAGTTGATTCCCTTTAGCTATTGTGCAATGATATCTTGGGCATTGCTCCGTTGCCAGTCAGGCATCCATAGCCCCGACGGAGATACCTCTAGTTTTCTCACAGCATTGCTCTACTGCCAGTCAGGCATCCATAGCCCTGGTAGAGATGCTGGAATCACCCATTCATATTGAGTCTTCTTTTCTCTTTAGATAGTTCTCTCTTCTTCTTTTTCTCTCTTTCTCTTGGAGTTTCAGATATTTCATTCAATTTTTCTCAATATGTCAGATGTTTAACATTTGTCCCAGGTTAAAAACTGCCATGGACCTCATAACAGCATTTGGGGAATCATATTTTTCACTCAAATCTTACAACACTATCATCCTAGGACAAATATACCATTATAAAAGGAGATGCTTTGATAAATTATGACAGATTCAGAGCAGCTAATGAAGGTTATTTACTTTGCACCTTGTTTTTCAAGACTTTCCACAACTCTTATTGACAATGGGCATAAAACAACGAATTTAGGACAAAATTATCCAATCAGAACCTGAAAATATCTAAACCACTTCTCTCCTAATAACCAAAGTATACTTCAGATAACAACCCATCATTTCAAGAAAGAAAGAACAGATAAACTCCAAGGGACAAAATGAGACAGAAACACAAGAACAAAGGAAACGAAAGGATAGAAAGAAAGAACAAACAAAGAAACAACAAAACTATTTAAAAACAAAAAAAAATAAAATTATTTACATAAAGAACATAATTATTTACATAAAGAGATTATTTACAGGCATAAACCCAGAAACTATTTACACAAATGCACCGCCCAACAGAAATACCAACTTCATGACTCAAAATAGTGTTTAAGAAACTGTCCATTGACAGGCAATGGAACAGGTTCTCCCGTTAAACTGCTCAGTTAGAAAGCATTTTCCCCTAGGATCTCTGCAACTTGATAAGGACCTAACTAGAGTTTATCAAATTTCTGGTGACTGCCCTTCTTTTCACTAGCTTTATCCCATAGCAGCACAAGGTCAAATATTATGAAAGCCTTGATTTTGGCTCTTTTGTCAAACCAATGTTTGACAACAGCCTAATGTCTAAAGAATTGTTGCAAGGCGGCATCTCTCTGCTCTTCTAATTTCAACAAGGTGGCTAATCTTACTTCTATCCTATCGTCACTAGAGTAGAATTTTTGCATGAACTCAAGGATAGGTATTTACAAGTGAATACGGAACACAGGCTCTTATCCATACACTAGTTTAAATGGTGAAGTCTTTAAAGCAACCTTGATCCTAGTCCTATCTGCCCATAACACAAACCTTAGCTGGGTGTGCCAGTCCCTAGGATTGTTCTCTAACAGTTTCTTAATTACCCCTAAAAGATTCTTATTAGTTGACTCTGCAACTCCATTTCCTTGTGGGTAATAGTTTGAAGAATACTTTAAAACAATTTTGTGATCATATTCCCATGAAATGAACTTAGCAAAGGAAAAGGAAGAGCCATTGTCACATACCAATGCAAAGGGTATTCCAAACCTAGTTGTGATGCTTTCGGTGAGGAACTTGATCACTACCTCCATTGTGTTATTCTTGCAAGGTATAACCTCTGTCCATCTTGTGCAGTAATTAGTGGTAGTCAAAATAAATTTGTGTCCTGCAGAAGAATTTGGGTTAATTACCCCAATAAAGTCTAGCGCCCATTGGGAAAATGGTCTTACCTTGTAAACAGGCTGCAATGGCATAGCCAGATGGCATTCTTTTGATGCAAAAATTTGGAATATGTGACATGTTCTTACATGCTGATGGGAATCTTTGAGCACACATGGCCAATAATAACCAAATCAGAGGATCTGATGTGCTAATGAATCTGTAGAACCATGACCTGTGCCATGTTTCCCATGAAATTCAGCGACCACATGTTTGGCCTCTTGTTGATCAAGGCATCGTAGGTAAACTCCCTCGAAATTCTTCCTGTATAGCAATCCTTCTTTGAGCATATAATGGGAGCTTTTCATTCTCAGTGCTCTCCTCTGAGTTGTATTCATTCCCTATGGGCACCGATTATTAAGCATGAAGCAAATGATATCGGCATACCAAGGGTCGTTGGAGAAGGACTGAGTTGTGTATTGTTGACAAATGATGTTGTCACCAGCATTCGCCATGGACTTAGATAGGCCCATACCTCTAACAAGTCTCATGGGGCGAATCTCCAGATCGAACTCTTGCAAAATGGCCATCCATTTCCCTCTTCGTTCTCCCAGTTCACTCTACATGAGTAGAGACTTCACAGCTACATCAGGAACTACAACAATAATTTGACTTCAGAGAATGTAGTGCCTGAACTTCTTCACAGCTCTGACCAGTGCAAAAGCTTGTTTTTCAAGAGGTGGGTATTTGATTTCAGCATTCTTGAATGGAGAACTCATGAAATCAATTGGCCTCTCCTCTGCATCTTCTCTTTGTTGAGTTAGGATGGCTGCACATGAATGTTCAGAAGCAAAAGAATAAATATAGAATGGCTTCAAGTAGTCAGGGCTGGTAAGGACTGGAACTTCCAAAATGGATAGTTTGACTTGAGAAAATGCAGCCTTTTCCTCATTACTCCATTCTACTTTGGCATCTTTCTTCATCATTTCATTCAGTGGTTTAACAATTTCTGCAAAGCCTGTGATGAACTTTCTCACGAAGTTGATCTTTCCAAAAAAGGATCTCATCTCCTTCTTACTCCCTGGCATGGCTATTTTCAAAATGGACTCAACTTGGTCTGGATCGATCAATATTCCCCTTTCTAAGATTATGTGTCCCAAAAGTTTCCCTTTAGAAACCCTGAACACACACTTTTTGGGATTCAGGGAGATACCATACTGGATACATCTCTCGAGAACCTTAGCCAAGTCTACAGCATGATTTAGTCTATCTTTAGAGAATACTGTTAGGTCGTCCATGTAAATAATAATGCATTTTCCAATCAGATCTTTGAATGCTACGTCCATGGCACGCTGAAAGGTTGCTCCAACGTTTATCAAACCGAACGACATCCTTCTATAAGAGAATGTTCCCCATTTAGTAGTGAAGGTTGTCTTCATCCTGTCTTCACAGTTAACCATCACCTGATTGTATCCAGAATAACCATCCAGGAATGATATCACCTAAGATCCATTGATAGTTTGCAAGACTTCGTCCAGAGAAGGGAGTGGGTAGTTGTCCTTTTCTGAAGCTGTGTTCAAATTTCTGAAGTCTACACATAGCCTGATCTCCCCATTTTTCTTACGGACTGGAACTAAGTTAGCCACCCATGTTGAATGTTGTATAGAGAAGATTATTCTTGTAGAGAGCAATTTCTGAACTTCCTTGAAGATTAGTGGTTCAATCAGGGCGTTGATAGGCCGCTGCTTCTGCCGAAATGGCTTAGCTTTAGGCTTCAAAGGAATAGTATGAGTCATAATAGAGGCATCAAATGTCTTCAGATCTTCGTACCCCCAGGCTATTGCAACAATATCCTTCTTTAATGCCCTCAGTAGATCTTTTCTGATTGCTTCAGGGTAGGCTTTTCCTATGTAGACATTTCTTTTTGGGCCAGAATTAGCTAGGTTGAAAGTCTCATATTCACCTCCTTTATCTTCAGCTGATATCTTCTCTCGAGCCCTTGGGTTTGAATCAAAAATTCTTTCTAAGGCCACCATTCCCTTGGGAATGCTATTACTTTTCAAATTGAGGACCCCCTCTGTATCAGAATCTTCAGGGTTTCAATCTCCTTGATCCCTGTTGGACTCATCAATGATCTGCCCTTCAAAAATATCTGAGCTTGCTAGAAAAGTGAGGATATGTCGATCATCATCAAAACTTGAAAGTTCTTGATATTATCAGGAACAGCTAGGGTGGATACCAATTCTACTGAGAATCTTTTAAGTTTGGAGCCTTGCATGGGTTCCAGGGTACTTACAGCAACAACTAATGAATCAGCTATTTGATTTTCTTCTCTAGGGATTAAACTAATCCTAAAAGCATCAAAGTCTTCAATCAAGTTCCATACCCGATTTTTGTAAGCTGCTAGCCTTTTATTGTGACATGTGTATTGGCTACACACTTTCTTGATAACTATTTCTGAATCTCCTTTAACCATCAAAGCAGTAACTTTTTTCTTGTGTGCGAACATCAGTCCCCGAGCTAATGCCTCATATTCTGCTATGTTGTTAGTGCATCCAAACTGCAACTTGTAAGAAGCAAGGAAAGTTTTCCCTTTTAGGCTGGTTAATTCAATTCCAACACCACAGCCTATTTTGGACTTGGATCCATCAAACGTGAGGGTCCATAGCTAATCATGAGCTGGGGTTGATCCCTTTGAGGTTATTATGGGTGCTTGGATAAGATGAGCCATAGGTGGGGGCACTTGATCATTTGCATCAGATATTAGGAAGGGGTGTTCAACAGGTTGCTCATGTGTAATTTCCAATTTGTGCACCGATATATCACATAATCCGTGGCTATCCTTCTGACAGTCACTTGCATCTTTAATTAATCCCTCAGGTTTTGGCATACTTGTGAGTGCAGGGGTGTCGAGCAAACCTTGGGGTTGTTCCTCATAAATATGTTGGTTTGGAAATGTGACTGAGGCAAGTTCAATTTGAGAAGGAACTTCCTTTGAAAGTATCTTATCTCTGGTTAACATTAATGCATCTTTGGATTCAAATGAGAAGTGATCTGCAACGGTCTCAAGGTGACTTAGGCTAGTTTCCTCATCTTGGGAAACATGACTTAAAATGTTGATGTAGGGTTGGCAGGTCAATTCCGAATGATTTTGGTAGTGTATCCTACACCAATTAGGGAGTAAAAGACTTTGCAAATTAATGTCTTCCCCTAAGACCAACTGATCCTGTTGCAGCTTCCTGATCAAGGCCTATTGATTTTCATTAATCATAGGATCAGGGAGTTTTTGTATTGACATGTCTTTAGAATCAAGAACCGAAAAGGTTAAAATTTCCTCTTTTATAAACCCCTATTTCGGTTTCAAAGTAAGCTACCTCGTTGGGACAATCATATTCAGTGATGACATGCTTGAGGCGAGGCTCACTTTCAATCCTAATCTGTGTAGGCACTCCCCTCCATGGTAGCCACATGTGTGAAAAGTCAAGGGAGAGATATCCCCCTATACTTTTCATCAAATCTCTGCTCAACAACATACCATAGGTCTCGGGAATGTCTGCTACTTGAATATCTATGTTGGTCAGGATCCTAGGGTCAGATCCTACTTGCACATGTATATTTCTCAATTCTCCAAATACATTAACCTCTATTTTATCAAGTTGGATGACCTTCTTGTTTGTTTGGATAGGGTTCAATCCCAATTTCTTGCATACAGAAAATGGCATAACATTTCCAAAAGCCCCTGAATCTAACAGACAATTATGTGGATTATTCCCACAGATTCTTAAACTCAAAAGAAATGGTGGGGTACCTATCTTGCTTCTGTACAACACTGCGTTCATGTCTGCAGTGGGTGCCACCTTGGTTTTCCCTTTTGATTTATCAGCTTGTTCCAAAGCTTTCAGCACTATCTCTCGTTGAGTAGGGCACCACTTTAGGATGTCAAAGTATGATAAAGAGGTTTTCTATTTCTGCATCTCAGAAATAATATCAAATTATGTGCTATAGCTTGCATTACCTCTAAAAACACCAAATGAATTACCTTTGTTATGGAAGTCAGGCGGACCTTTTGGTGGAGGAGGGTTGTTATCAGCACTTTGATTTGGAGGCACCATGTGATTAGGTGGTGCTGATGTAGTGAATGGACCCTTATTCTGATTTCTTAGGAAGTGTCCTCCCTTTGTCTGAAAGGCTTGGGCATCATACATGTCTTCCTCTGGTTCATTCTCACTTTGCATTGGGAATGAAGGTTCTTCTTCAAAGAGGTCATAAGTCATTGATGTATCTACCGAGTCACCTCCTTTGTTTGAATTCCCTTGGAACGTGTGGGCATCTTCCTGTGCCATCTTGACAACTTTCTCCATTTTAGGGCAGTTTACTTCAGAATGAGTTGCAGTATCATGCAGCCTGCACCAATTAGTCATAAAATTAAGGTCAGCCACATTTGCAGTATGTGACTTGTCCTCACTAGCTTGATAATTATGGGAAACTCCACCATTATTTGGTTATGTATTCTATTGTCGGTTGTTATTTGGCCTCTGGTTGTGTCCTCTATTTTGATTTTGATAGCCTTGGTTAGGGGAGTTTTGGCCTTGAACCATGTCATTCGTGACTTGAGACAGAGTTTTCTTTAAGGTCTCCACCTCATTTGTGAGTTGAAATGTCTTTTCACTTTCAACACTCTTAGCAACGGATGGCTGACTGACAGGATCTGGTGTCCCAGTTTGGTTATGATGACCATGTAGACTATGATGAGCCTATGATTGTTGAAAGAAGTCAGGAGCTCCATTGGCAAAGAATGGAATAGGAGATTGAGTCTGCAACTCAGACATGGACCCATAATGGGAAGGAGACATCCCTAGGACAGTACTAAATAAAGGGGTTGGGCTAGACATCTAATACCCTATTGGAGGAAAACCTCCTCCCAAACTCCCTTGTTGAGAACTAATTTGTTGTTGCAGCTTAATGGCTAGATGATAGACTTTAGACAGGGAATCAATATCTGTCGGTTGATATGTCCTTTGTAGGAATAAGCCAATCAAAGGGTCTATAACTCTAAAGTATGTTTGAATAGCACTATTCTTAGCAACTAGATAGGGGTCTTGCAGTCTCCTATACATTCGTTGAAACTTGGTATTAAACAAGGGCAAGGATTTATATGGCTCCTTCCTAATGGTAGCAAATTGGTGGTACAAAAGGGCTGGATCCACATAAACTCTGAACTAATTGATAAAAGCATTTTCCAAGTCTTTCCAGGTCATAATAGAACCTTGTGGAAGATTAAGGTACCAGTTGTACGCCATATCCCCTAAGGAATAAGGGAACAACCTACAAACCACATCATGGTGAGCTATCTAGGCTCTGGTACAAACGTCCTTAAAGGCTTGTATGTGCTCTTCAGCACTCCTTGATTCACCATGAATGTACTTGGGACAAAATTTCTCAGGATTCTTGGGCATATCATGAAAACCTCCCAGAATAGTCCCCAATGGAGAGGGATTATTATGAAAAAATGCCATTGGTGGTGGTGGTGGTTGAGCCAGCTGTTGTATGGGTTGAACCAGCTGTAATGATAATTGAGATGGATTTGGTGATGGATTGATAGGTATCCACTGGGGTATTGGTGAAAAACCTGGTGGAGTGAGCGAAGTTGACAAGGGTGGTATGATGGTTGCCCTAGTCTTGTGAATCTTGTGTCTTGTTGGGGTCTTGAGTTCTATCAAAGGTGGTGGGTTTTCAGTTGATCGAAGAACTCTGTGGGGCCTTTCTGGTGAGAAAAACCCAGTATTATCCAGCTTTCTCTTCTGGCCCTCCTTCTAGCGCCAATTCTTTGTTGATGGGTCTGACGATCACAACAATAGTTAAACAGAATATTACTATTCTGCTCTCCTAAAAGAGAAAGATAACGCATGGATATCTTAGCTCCCAAGGTCCTGGTAATCGGTTCTCGACTGTACTGACTTCACTCAATGGTTGGTGTGAACTGTAATGTTCAAGGGGCCTGCTAGTGTTGAGCTTCTGGATTGTTCTAAGATCAAACATAAACTTAAACCTACTCTAGCCAGGGTTTTTTTAAAAGAAACAGAAAAAGATAGATCAAAGCTTTGGAATCGAAGAGAATGATAATTCATCCAACTTAACCAGACTTGTTTCCTTTTAAGGAATTGTTAACTATAACTGGGGAACAAAATTAACTTGTGATTAACACACAGTTTCATTCATTCACAGTGCTAACTTCAACAACAGATTGCAAGTTACAATTTAAACAAAACATAAAATAAGATTTCATTCCTTGAAAGCTTCTCAAATCAAATGATTAAGCCAAGATAAATACCACTCTGGAACACAACATGAAGTAGATTTTAATCTGGTTGCTTCTACTGTTAGTGGAACAGATAAGCAACATTTACAAATCTGGCACAATCACCAGTGTACAGAAAACCTATGCCTTCAAATTGTTTCCATTTATACTAAGAGAACTTGAAAAATACATTATTGCCTCTACTGAATCTAACTCCTACTATACTACTACTCTTAAGTTTCTCTACTACTACTGGTTTCTGAAAAAATCTCCTTCTATCTTCTCTAAAACTTGTGCCTATGTCGTCCTCTCCATTACAAAGAGGAAAAAAATGCCATATATACAGAATGTGCCAAAAAGAATTCGCTGGCCCCTGTTTTTAGGGTTTACAAAATATCAATCTGTTTCAGAAGGGTCGGCTCCTAGATCTTTTTGAATAGAGTTAATGTTGCATTCAATGTGTATCCTTGCTGTCCATGTTGGTGAAGGATTGCTCCAGGGATGACCTCTAGATCTTTTGCAACTATAGCATTTACTTCTGGTCTCTGTGTCCATCTTCGAACTTCCTTGAAGGGCTGCTTTGAATACTCTAAAGCATTGTCATTAATATCGATCTGCCTTTTTCCAGTAGACCTCACAGTTGTCCCTGAGACTGACAGCTTCTTATTTCTTTTGGCTTCCTTTATGCTCAAGATCTTCCTGCAAGTTGATCCTCTTGAGAGACAACATCCGACTTTCTGTTCAGATCCGAACACCATCGTTCCCGGGCCGATCCATCAGCTCATTCACAGAGCAAATCCACACCAGTTGCATTTTGTTGGTCTTCTTCACAAAGGTAGTCAATCAGTCAAACTGTCACTGGTCCGCCCCTTTAGCTTCTTCTAATTGGTGGAACATAGGCCACACAAGATTCCCAAGCGGTCAAAGGTCACTCGAATGGAATCGCATGTTGGTGAGACACTAGCTATGTCTCCCCGATGCGATTATACCTCTCTTAGCAGCTATCAGCGTAACATACGACGGTCGGCGAGACCTCATGTCGAGCTGCACAAGCTATATCGATATCACAAAAACCATCGGCAAGACAATCGTTATCGGCCAGAGGTCATGGAAAGTTCATTTTATTTGGGGGAGACATCCCCTAGTCGGCCAGACCTCACATCGAAGCCATCTTGTTTTGGCAAGACCCTCCGTCGATCGACAGGACCTTTCGCCGAGCTCCAAACATTACACCGAAGGGAGAATCCCTTTCGGAGAGACTTTTCCTGTTCGGCCAGGCCTTTCACCAAAGCCACAATTCTTCCCGAGCTCAAACTTTATTTCGGCGAGACTTCCCACGGGTCAGCAGGACATCACAGCGAAACCATCCCACTTCGGCGAGACCCTAGCACGTCGGCCGAACCTCATGCCGAAACTCAAAAACCTTCCTTGACATCGTTCAATTTTGGCAAGAGTCCACCCTGTCAGTGAGACTTCATGCCGAAACTAATCGTTGTCGCCGAGACTTCTGTTTGTTGGGAAGACTTCTCCCCGATGCAAACCCCCTTTCGCTGAGACTTCATTTCGATCGGCGAGACACATAGAAACTCATAGCGACCGAAATGTCTCGGCGACCCTTTGGATTTCAAATCAATAGAACCAAACTTCCAGTCAGCAAGACAACAGGAGGGTCTCAGCGACTTTTCTCTGAGGAGTTTTATGCTGAATGGGATTGAGGCACGCTTTCCAGCTGAGTTCCTTGAGAAATATCATCAGGTGCATGATTTAATCCTGCAAAACAAATGCCTACATTAGTCCTCAAAGCATATAAAATACACTATTGTTCATCATTTTTATCATTTCATTCAATTTTAACAAAAAGAAACCCAACTCCAGCTAAGGCGGAACCAAAATTAGACAGAATGAAAGACAAACCCAGGAGGAAAACAAAAGAATTCCAAAGTTCAAAACAAATAACCAAAGGTCAATGAAGACAAAAGAAAGGGGGACCCGTTTTGTTCCAGATAAAATGGGGTGGTTATGCAAGGCATAACAAGATAGTTGGAAGAAAACCTAAGATAGTGCATCAATATTCTAACCTTCCCCAAAGCCTCCCACTTCCTCCAAGCTAGCTTCTCATGTTATCAATATTCAATTTGGAGTGTGGGAACTTTCCAATTAAGGTGTTCACTCACCTTTCAAAAGATCTTTCAATGATAGATTCAAGAACTCTAAGGTGAATATCATCACTTTCCATTTTAGGATACAAAGTAGGAGTAAATTTCAAACACAAAGAAGTCAACTTATCTTCAAGGATCTAGTCTCATGAGGGTTTATCTTTGATGGCTTGATACCCATCAGTGATCTATTGAGAAACCCTTATAACATGGACCCCACAAGCACGATTATTACTAGTCAAGCTAGAATAAATAGTATCCCTAAAAAGTAACTAAAATTCTACCCTTATATGGGATGTTGGCCCATCTCCCAACACCCCATGTCATCCATAAGGTCTCCCTCCCCATCATTATCTTTTGCACAAATTCCTAGGCCACTATGAACTACCATTTTCTTGCTAAAAAGAGTTCAGATTTGTCATCCTTCAATATAGAGATGATTTATGTGATAAGTGGTGTTGTATTTAGATAATGACTAAGTAGTGGATATGAAGCACAATAAATTTGTGTCAAGTATATGACAACAATAAAAATGTACATGATCTAACTAGTTTGTGTTTAAATGGTTTATGTCAATATTCTTTTGGAGATCAATTCAATTAAAAAATTAGTGATGAAAGAGGAACACAACAAGAAACTACTTGAAACTAAAATAATTATTATAGTATTTTGACTTTTTGAAATGGGTTCTCCTACTCCTACTCTTGCTCTTCCATAATATGTCATAGGGATCCTTGCTTCCTTTGTGCCTGTTGTTGGTGCATCATTTGGATTTGTTTCTTCTAGACCACTTGGGTTATGTCTGCCATGGACGTGTTTCCTTTCTCAGTGTCTGTTGTTGCACCATTTGGGTTGGTTTTGCTGGCCACGAGTGAACTTCCTATCTCTAGTGCAACCACGAGTTCTTTTGTTGTTGTGACTGGTGCACAGTCTATTACATCTATTGTTGCACCTTTTGTGTCAACTTCTAAGTTATTGATGGGGAAGCTTCATCTAGGCTACTGGTTCTAGTGTTTCTAACCCTTCGAGGAAAAAATCTTGTCCCCTTCCTTGTGCCAAATCATCCCCAATGGTGGTTTGTGGCCAGGATGTGATGGAAAATGAGGACTTCTACCAACATAGGGGTTCAGTGTGCAAATTCTCCAATCTGTGTCATTCTCTTTCTAATCTTCACAAATGGGTGTTGGGTTCTTGGAGGCCTCTTGTGGTGGGTAAGATTGTACTCTTCCCCTATGCTAAAGGTTTTTTTATTTCCTCATTTTCCTTCTTTGAGGATAGAGATTTGGTGTTGGGAAAGGTGTGGGCTTAGGGGAAGCACTCTCTTTTTGTTAAGCCTTGGATAACTTCCTTTAATCCTCTTATTGAGCCACTAAATGTGTGTTCAGTGTGGGTTAGACTTCCAAACCTCCCTCTACATTTTTGGGAGCCTTCTTGTTATGAGGCCATTGGAAACTCTATAGGCCGCTTCTTCAAAGTTGACAATGCTACTTTATTCATAGGGCACTCCACATTTGTGTGCATTCTAGTGGATATTGACATCTCCAATTATCCCCTTCATGGAGATGTGGTTTTGATGGTTGGGGACATGCCTTGGACTCAATCTCTTGATTATGAGAACCTCCCCTTTAGATGTCGTTGGTGCTTCTCCATCAGTCACTTGGCTACATATTGTCCTCTCTCATGTCGCAAGGGCTCTACTACATGGTGGAAGGATGCTATTGATGACCACTTAACTATCCATGATTTTGTTGATTTTTCAGATGACTCCTCCTAGGATGATGATGTGTCTCTTGCTTTTGGTGTAGCTCCAATGCCCTCAAACTCTATGGTGGAACCTCCTATCCTCCCCTTGTAGACTGATTTTCCTTTGACTTTAGAATTTCCTCTTTGTTCTTCTCATGTTGTTGGACTCCCTATGGGGCAATCCCCTTCCATGCATGTGAACTCTTTGTGTGCTGACGAGCCCTCTATGGGGGTTTATCCCCATGCTTCCCCTTGTAATGAGCATTTGGATGACAATATTACTTGGATTGTTGTTCATAGAAGGAGGAAAGGTCTTTTTTCTTCCTCTTCCTAATTTTGTACTCGTGTTATGGCTTATAGGTCAAATCCCTCTTGACTTAGGATTGTCGAAGTAGGATGTTGATGATCCCTACTCTCTCTTTTATTTGTTGTCTTGTTTGGCAGCTTGGTTGCAGTTGTTCCTCTTTGTTTGTTTGTGTTGTTTATCTACAATTTTTGGCTTGTTTGGGCATGTTTCATCTAGCCTTTTGGCAGCCTTTGTAAAAGGTTTGGGACCCTTGCTTCCCGCTTACCTTAATAAAAAACAAGAAAGTACTTCAAATGATATGCAAATTATTGTTTCCTAGTAGGGAATTATCAAAAAAAGAAACTAAAATGGCTCACAAGCTCAAACTTCTTCCAGCAAACTATACAAGTGATAGTGGTTTAAATTCCCTGATCACCCTATGAATAAAACAAACATCTATAAGTGTCTCTAAGCAATTGTACCAGATCCTGAAATTTGAAAAGCTTTCCATGCATCCTTTGATTTTATCATGCTAGTAATACAGGAAAAAATTGAAATACCCAATGCAGATTGAATATTGAATAGAGATCAATTGTCATTTTTGTCTTCTTTCAACTGAGTTCATTGGTTTGTTAACAAAGCATTAAAAACATTATGATCTGTAAATTGATTATATCCTACTTCGATTAATTGCCAAAGATCTTAGGATAATAATAGGGTCTTTATTTGATACTTCAGTATTCATAGTTGTCTCCTATAAACAACAAACGCTAGAATGGAAAACTACTACAATTAGCCATTTGAAAATAACTGTTAATCTGAACTTACTACCTAAACAATAAAAAAATCTACAACCTTTGAAAGATAAAGATTGAATAGCACTAACACTATACTGCCATAGAATTACTAACAGGAAAAAAATATAGAGCTGAAAATAAAATATAAGCATTAGCAATTAAAAAATCTTTGCCCAAAACAGAGCAATCAGCCAAGATAAATAAGAATGACTATTATTTTCTCTATATTCTGTATTGTCTATCTTTTCTATCTATAATAAAGCAAATAAAATCTTTTATTTAATGTCAGTAGATCGTGCAACAGATTATGTATCTTGGATCAGAAGAAGGACATTAAAAAAATGCAAAAACAAAAACAGCGCAGCATGTAAAGTGCAGTTGCATGGCTGTTGGATATGCTAACTAACATGCTAAAGTGCAGTTGCATGGGCTGTTGAACATGCCAGCAATCCTAAATAAAGATATACAGTTCTAAATAAAGCATTCTAAACAAATACGCATTGATCATGCACCTTGAGGTGCCTCACAATACTATTGGTGACTCCTCATTCTTGAAACAACATTATGCTCTTCTTCCAATGGGACCATGAAGATTGCTCAGTTGTCTCTTTGAAGGCCTTCCATACTTTCTTACTCCACGAATGTTTACTCCTATTCAAAATTGGTATAGACTAGTTGGTATTCTTCAAAGTGACTGTTATACGATAGTTTATATCCTTCTTATGCTTGCAATGTATTATCTAGTGGCACATGATTGTTCCCTTCTAATTAGTACTGAAATGTTGAGGTGGGTGAGTTAGATCTATGGGTGACTTTTTCTTTTGTGAGGCAGCATGGGAGAGGTTCACAGTTACAAATGGAAGTGTTATCTCTCAATATGGCTGTAGATATTTTCAGATCTTATACTATTGGGCGTCAGTTTTTTATAGATCTTATCCATGCTAGACGTGGGTAGTATAACATGTGGTTATCTTTAACTATTGGCCTTTCTTTTCCTATTTAATACTAACAACTTCAGTAAAATCATGGGGTTTTAAGTGCTTAGTGGTGTCAGTTTCTATCTCCGGCTGGCGGTTGTTATATTGTTTTTTTATCATGGCTTTCATTTCTATCAGTTTTCAGTGTTGGGTCATTACTTCCTGATTAGCAACTCAACAAATATACCTTTATTCTATAATTATTGTTTTTGGTGAGCCTTGAAGTGGTCAGTGGAATCCTGACTTATCATTCCTAGCGACGGTTTCTTGAGCTGAAAACTTCTATATAAAAAAATAATGTAAGAAGATGGACAGAGGTGGTTGGTGGTGTTGTGGTACACGGATCTGGGTCTCCTGCTAAGATTGGTCCCAATGCAGTGCCTAATAATACTTTGTAGCAGAGAAACTCAAATATGATGTAAGGTTCAATGAGTTGCTAGGATGGGTTAAGGCTAAATTAGTGATAGAAATGGTAGAGGTGTTGGTATAAGGGACATGAATCATTGGAATTTCTGGATTATTTGTTTATTAGCTGAATATTTACGATTCAAGTTTTAATATAAATTCTAAAATTCACTGTGAGTAATTTATTATAAGTCCATGTAGGACTTTATGACTGAGTATGCCTTCTAAGAAAATTGTAATCTAAACTTGATGAATAGTGTACTTTGAGTTTATTGTTTCCTAATGCATCTAGGAGTTGTTATTGTGTTTTGGCTACTTGGATTGGTTCCCTTCACTAGATCTCTGATCTTAGACTTCATCATAATTAAATTTGAGTTCACACAATTTTGGTCTCTTGTTTATGTGTTAACTCCATTCAAAATAAATTCTCCTATTTGGTCGATATATTACAAAATATGTTGTTAGATAGGTTGGAATTATGGAAATGATATAGATGAGTTCACACAATTTTGGTCTCTTGTTTATGTGCTAACTCCATTCAGAATAAATTCTCCTATTTGATCGATACATTGCAAAATTTGTTGTTAGATAGTTTGGCATTATGGAAATGATATAGGTGTGTTGATGGGTGGTTTCATAAACTCACCAACTTAGGTAAAGTACAGGTGTATACCACCTCTCCTAAAAAGAAATCAACTATCTCAAAGCTCTATCTCACCAAGTTATGGTTGTTGGTAGGTTATAAAACCAATATTAGGACTTAATGGATTCAATTGAAAATCTGAAAGGGTGGTTGAATATATTCCCATTAGGTTGAAATTTTGAAAGGGCGGCTCGATAGAGGTTGATGGTGAAAACCCAAAAACGTGTTGGAAGCTAACCCTTATAAGATCAACATGTCATGGAACAAGACAACCTAGAGGCTATCACGGATTCTAGAAAGTATATTGCAACAATATTAGACGATGTGGGATACCTCTTAATGGTGGAAAATGTACAAAGATGAGTATAGTGACACATCCTCACATATAGATAAGCTATATTAGTACCATAACATACTACAAAGTTCTATGTAGTATGAATATAAAATGAGGATAAAAGACAAATGTATTAAAGAGATCAAGTGTAACAACCAAACATATGTGATGTATATATATATTCTGTTGATATGACTATATATGATTAATGATGTACATAAAGAAATGAATGATTCTATCTTATGATGTGTATATGAATGAATATTTCCTTTATTTATGTGTACTATCTACCACATTGATTTTGATTTCTTCATTATTGATCACCCTATGATTAACTTTCTAACATAGTCAATCATTGCCTTGGGTACTTATTGTCAACATTTGGCTATATTGCTAGAACCCCATTTTGTTGATGCATAACACAAATCCGTAGAATTATAGAAAGAAATTTTTAGTAAATAATACTTCAAGGAAAAGGAGTATTAATGGCAATTCTCATAGTAATTGAGATGTGCAATAATACATATTAAGTGATGACCTTGAGGGGCAGGCACCTAGGCAATGGCAATGGAAAGGGAGCTAATCTAAAATGACATGACTATGAGATAAATATGGTCTAATGCTTAAGGATGAATGAAAGGGATTAAGAATGGATAAAATATATAAATTATTTTTTTATGGCAAAGGACAACAATAAGGGAGAAAGAACTTATTATTGAGATCAAGATGGGTTTGGAAGAAAGTTAACAAATGATTATAGTTGAAAAATAAAAGGATGAGGAAAAGGAAAAAATAACCCAAGAAAGAGATGGGACATATTGGAAAATGATAGAGAAGGAATGGGAGGCGTCAAGCAAGCATGTCAAGAGGGTTGCAACTAAGGAAAATCCTAGTAATGAGGAAGGTGAATGCTCAATGGACATGGTCAGTGAAATCACAATACTGTGCCACTCTTTGCCCAAGATGGACATTCACATCAATATTTTTAATTGAATCTTCATCTTATGAGACCTATAGCAGCTAAACCTTTAAGAATTTGAAGATGATGCAAACTAGTGATTTGTGGCAATTTTTGTGTAGATTCTAAATATATTTTTTTCAATTTTTTCTAAAATAAATCATGAGTCTTTCAACATCTCCTTTAATAACTAGTTTTAAACAGAAAACAACATTTTCATAAAGTAACTTTTGTGTCATACAACAAATTTTTTTCTAATATAAATTCTAATTTTTGAAATATAGATTATCAACATCAATATCTAGGGAAAGGATATTTTTCCATTTTTTTTGTTATATATTATTTTTTAAATTAATTTTCGAAGTCACTGTAACTATAATTTGTACATGTGTAATTTTTTGTACTTCCGCATCAACTATTTTTTGTAGAGAGATCCTTCAAGAGGAGTGATGCTGGGAGCAACGCAAGAGGGGGATTGCAGTTTGAAATTTGCAGCTGATGCAGTTAGCGACAACGATGATGACCCAGATGGCAGATGTTTTGCCTCCTTCCTTCGTTTGCTTGATGGGAGAGGCCTTGGAGGTGGACCCTCTGCGGAAGCTTTTGATGTCAATGCTAAAGTTTCTATTGATGGATTTTTTTGGTGGTTGCATGGCTCGAGGGGGTTGATCCTGCTTCCTGGCTCGGCTAGCACGTTGGTGGTGTCTATGTTGGGGGAGGATGGGTGGTCTTTCTTCCTCCTTCTCTTTTCCTCTTTACCCAGTTCGTGGGTGCTTTCTGGGGAGGCTGTGTTGGCCTTGTTGTTGTGGTGGCTGAGGCTTGTTGGGTCTCTATTTTCTTGGTGGTTGTCTTGTTCTCCTCTCTGTCTGAGGTTGTGGGGTTTGGTTCCCCTTTTTCTCTTGAAAACGTGGCTATGCAGGTGGTGGAGGGCTGGCTATGTGGTTTCTTGTGTTTTGGTGTTGTCTCTCTGGGAGGTTGTTTCTTAAAGGTTTCTATGGTGAGAAATAACTGTTGCGAAGCTCTTTCTTGGAAAGGGTGCTTCTTCTCTTGGGAGGTCATTGTTTGCCTTACCCTCTGTGTTGTTTATGCGGTCCCTATTGGGATTCTTGTTCTTTGGGTGGTTTTGGAAGTTGGTTTTGACCCCTTTTGGTCATTGAGGGTTATATCTTTGATGGCGGTTACAATTTGTTGGACTCTGCTATGGGGGTTGGTCTTTAGTTTGGAGGCAGCCTTGCGTTCTGCTAGTAGTGCCTATCTAGAGGGGAATGATTATCCCCTTAGAGTTTGGGTTGTTTGGTACCCCTTTTGTTGTATTATGCTCTCTAAATGTAAGGGGTGTGTGTTTATTTTGGAGATTTTGTCCTTTGTTTTTGTTTTCTCGACTGGGAGGTTTCCAAAGACCTTTTTCAAGACCCAGTTATTCATGGAGATGGAGTTTGTCTCTGCTACCTTTGTGCTGAAGTAGAGCAGTTTTCTCTACTATTGGAGTTGTCCATGGATGCTTTGGTCTCTTTGGATTCTTCTTTACTGCTGGTTGGGTGGTTCTATATCCTAGTGTGCTGAGCCCCCTCAAATGTTTAAGCTTATGGCTTAGAGGTTTATTTTTGTGGCATGTTGTGTGCGGGCGTTTGTCTCTTACTAAGTGTTGCCTAAGGGTGGTATGGCTGCTTGTTCTGCTACTGTGTTGGCCTTCTACTTGGATCCTATGGAGGTGGATTTAGCTCTTATGGAGGTGGAGTTGGGAGGTGCTTTTCTTTGGCTTCCTCAGTTGTTGATCCTGTTGAGGTGGACGCTTCTCCTACAAAAGTGGAGGTTGAGGGTGTTGGAGTTTTCAGGTGGTTGTGGACATGTTGGTCATGACACTCTCTCCTATAGGGGGAGCTCCTTCCTTTTGAGGTGATTTTGGAGATGGATCCCTGGTTCGATCGGTGGATTTTCCACTAGTGGTTCGTTGTGCTTTCTAACTCCCCTATTGAGGTGGGGTTGTTGGAGTTGTTGGCATTTTTGCTTAGGTTTGATGGTGTCCTACACCATCAAGCAAGTTATCTTTATTGGCTCTATGGTGTCTCTCATGAGCAGCTCATTTATTGATGTTTGGCTGATGTAGGTGGTGTCTTTGTGTATCTAAGGGTTTCTGGCCCTAGTCAAAACCAGGTTGTAAAAGGGTTTCGGGCCCTTGCTTGTTTCTATGTTGCAGTGTGTGTAGTCATGTTTATCTTTTAGAGGCTACTGTTGGGCTATTTTTGGTAGCTTTCTTTTCTTTGTTAGGTTGACGGCTCCCTTCAAAACCATTATGTACTGGGTTTTGGGTCCCATCAAAACATGTTTCACCCCTAATAAAAAACTATAATTTGGACATACATGTGTGTCATACAACCTAACTTGTTGTGTATATATCGAAATCCATTTTTTTCTATTTTTGGTGAAACAAGGACATCAATACCTAGAGAAAGGGTATTTTTTGAAAAAAAATTACAATGGTTTACTATTTTTCCACCTCTACAAAATGAAGAGCTTGATGTTCAAAGAGAAACCTAAGTTTAGTCAAAATTAAAAATTAAATACATGATAAAATGAAAACATATCAAAACTCTACTTGTTGGAAATCTCATTTCAAGGGATACAATCTTGTAAAATATAATTTCTAAATAGAGTTATTTAATCCCTCAAAAGGTAAATAAAAAGTTTTTTTTTGCCAGCATTTTGATAGGTGTGAAGGAGACTCCATTGTGGGTATGATTTACTACTAGAGGGGTTCTATCCAAGGAGGTTTGATCTAAGGGGGTCTTATCTATCCCTCTTCAATTAAAAACCTTTAGATGGAACCTCTCAAGGCTTAAATCATTAGTTTTTTTCTAAAAAAAGTGATTTCAGGGAAAAATCAGCATGTCCCAAAAGTGAGACACACTATTGTGGCAGCACCCTAGCACTAAAATATATAGAATAATTATAGCATTTCATAACCCAAAGAAGAAGAAGAAGAAGAATATATAACCAAAATATTCTAAGCACTCACAAATATAGAAGAATTTGAGCAATTTTTATATGTACTAGAAAAGACAAATCTTAGAATAAAGGAGCATACACAAGTTAAAAGTATGGAAAAGACACAAAATAAATGGAAAAAATAACCAGTATTGTTAGATATTAAACTCAATGGAAGAATCATAAGAATTTTTATTAGATTTGAGAGTTGATATTAACATCATGCCAAAGAAGATTTAAGAAGCATTCAATGATCTAAAACTACACAAAACACCTTATGATATAGCTCTAGCTCTAATGGAAGTCCCATATGTCTTTTAGGAACATGGAAAGATGTAAAAGTGAATTTTATAGGGATCAAAACAAAAGTAGATTTTGAAGTCATAGATATGGATAAAAGAACTTCTAACATATTAAACATTATTTTGTATAGAGAATGGTTTGTGGATAATAATATTAATCTTAAATGTTAAGAAAGAAGAATTAACAATAGAAGGAAATGGGAGACTAATAGACATGCCACTAAATGAAGGAATTAAAGGTGTGCATATATAGGAAAAATACATATTGTGGAGGAATATGGAGAGGAAGATGAGAGAGATAAAGGATTATATTATTATAAGAGTAGCAAGAGTGGAATTTGATAGGGAACCTATGAACATGAATAAAATGTAGATCAAGTACACTTAGAATCAACTAAGAAACTAAGCATTCAACCTAATTAACCCACATTCCCAATGAAATTCTTGAAATACTAACTAAGAATCCATGAAACATGAAACAACATTCAAATTGATAAAGGAAACCTAATTTAACACTCAAACCTCATCCCATTGGGGGATTAGTGTTGACTTGATGTGGAAGGATCGGCTCTTTCCTAACCCCATTGATGCAAAGATTTGATGATGAGTGATAATGAAGATTTGAACCACAAAGATGCTCATAATTTCTCTCAATTGATGAAAATGGATGGATGTGAGTATGAATTCTTGCAGCATAAGAGTGCTCAAATGATTTGTGGATTATTTACTCATAGAATGAGGCAATTTATGGGATAATTGGGTGAATGAAGGGCTAAGATTGATTTGGTTAATCAATGGATGAAATTGTATGAGAGGGAATGACATGGATCAAGGATTCCAATCCTTGGATGAGATCGAATATTGACATGGATCAATGATTCTAATCAAGGGCTCTAACTAAATTAGAATTTGCAAGTCCCTTAATCTTAGGAAGATGTTGGAAGCTTGTTGGAAGATATTTCTATTTGGGGGGAAATATTTGAATTCAAATTAGAGGAATATTCCATGAGAATATTCGCTTGCAAGTGGGAGAAGTTGGAGGAATTAGAGATATTAGTCAATTAAATAATTAAGATATTATTTAATTGTACAAGATGAAAGAATTTAGGATTTTAATTAAACAATTAGCTCATTTAATTCAAAGGGTAGGATTAATGACACAATAAAATAATTAAGATTATTTAATCAAATGAGAGGCATTAATGGATTTAATTAAATAATTCACATTATTTAATCAAATAAGATGAAAATTAGCTTGAAAGAGGTAAATTAATCTAATACTGTTGATTATCTGGTTAATAGAAGAAAATGATGAATGTAATTAAACAATGAGCATTATTTAATTTTAAATAGATGAAAGAGGTTGAATCAGGACGAAAATGGTGTTAGAAAAAAATGTGTGCTATTGATCAAGACAATTTTAAGTGTCTACAAAACCTACATCAAAAGGAGAAATAATTGTGGGAAGTAGTGAATCTTCAACTAAGATGGATGATGCAATAAAGGCTTGGGAGTAGAACAAGGTAGACAATAAAGCAAGAAAGGTATTAGGAGTAAATAAATTTTATATGATCAAAATAATATCTAAAGATGTACAAAATAGCACCATAGAAAAAAACATCACTACTACAAAATAATAGAGGATATCACATACAAAGGAGGATTTCACATAGAAAGCTACCACACTACTTAGAAGTAGAAGATCTAATGGGATATGTACAAGCAAGGGAGAAAATATTTGTAAAGGAGGGTCTATGAATCTAGAATCCTTGGATGATACATTGGTATCAAATGTTGCAAGATGGTGGAACACACACAAGCTTAATTACCAACCTAGAAAGCATTAACAATGTTAATAAAAGAATAAGTATTTGGAAGTAGAAGAAAATATGGAAGGACATTAGTCCCTATTCCAAAAACCTAGTAGATTCATTAAGAGAAAAGGGTAGAATCAAGGAGTTGAGTTATGATCAAAATGGATTTTTGTAGATCGTTTAATTTTGGGGATTTGGACCAAACTCTAAATAAATTATTGAGAAAAATTAAGGAAATAATAACCATACTAACAAATGAGGCAAGAAAAAAAAATGAAATAAAAGAAGCATATGTAGTAACCATAAGGAAGAAGGTGTGGAAACTTAAAATTGTCCTAACTAATAATGCACACTTGAATCTGATTACTAACACCATTTCATTCTAAATCACCTCTTTTTGACCGTTTAATTAAATAATTTCATTATTTAACTAAATTCATTAGTTTCTCCTATTAATCAAATAATCAATATTATTTGGCTAATTCACCCCCTTTCACACTAATTTTCATCTTATTTAATTAGGTAATGTGAATTATTTAATTAAATTGCTTATGTCCTCACATTTAATTAAATAATCTATATTATTTAGTTAAATGTCATTAAGCTCCCTTTCATTAAATAAATAAATTATTTAATGAGAATCCCTAATTTCCTCCATCTTGCACAATTAAGTAATTTCTTAAATTACTTAATTGGCTAATTTCTCTCACCCTCCCACATGCAATGGAATATTCCCCTAGGAATATTCATCTATTTGAACTCCAAAATGGAATATTCCTTTGTAACAAACGTCCTAACAACTTCCTAATTTTTAGTAAGTGTGCTTCTTTGAATCAATGAGAGCCATTGATTAACTCTTTGATCTATGTCAACTTGCATTCTCATGCATTGATGAGAATCCTTGATCCATGCCTTCACCTCTCATTGCTTCTCATCCATTGATTGATCAAATCAATCCTGACATTGATTCACCATTTTCTCCTTTAAATGCTCCTCGTTTCTTTGAGAAAAGGATCCACTTCTATTTTAGCAAAGTTATGTTGCACATTTGCATACTCACTTTCATTCATCTTACATCCATTTTAGCTTTTCATCCACTTTTTAGCTTAGTTTTCATCAATATTAACTTATTTTCATTAATGGCACCCATCTTTGAGCTTGTTTCAATCTAGGGATTGACAAAGGGCTGACATTCCACATCAATGCAGCACCAATCCCCCAATGGGATGAGGTTTGAGGTATTTAACTAGATTTCTTTATGCATTTCTTAATATTTTATGTTTAAATGGCTCCTTTGTTCTATGTTTTCAAGCATTTCATTCAAAGTATAGCTTAACTAGTTAGATATTCCTTAGAATCTATTGGATCTAGTGTGTTTAGCTTATGTTATGATTATACTCACAGAAGTTATATGAAAAAATATCAAATGGATGGAACAATAAAATGTAGTACCACAAAAAGTATGTTGTTTGGTAGAGAAAGGAGGAAAAGATCCCAAGGAAGAAGGAGTGGACCCTAAGAACTTGAAGTATAGATTGGAAAAGAGAAAAGGAAGGTAGTAGAAAATAATGAAGAAAAAAACCAATATTTCTATCAATGTTTAAAAATAAGAGAAAAAATTACAAAAAGAAGGGGAACCAAAGATGGCCAAGATTATGAGTTATTGGGGTGATGAAGAAATATTAAAGATAGAATGAATAACAAACAAATATGAAGATGTATTTTCTTGAACTATTATAGGACTAAAGGTATAAGGAGCAAGTCAAAATGAAAAGGATGTAGTTAAATTATTATGTTAAACCTTGGAAGCAAAGACCCTACTAGCTAAATAAAAATGTTAAGGTAAAAGTAAAAAAGTGAAATAGATAGAACACTTTCCATCATCAAACAAGTTGAGAATGTAGAGTGGATCAATCCTATGGTAGTATAAAATAAGAAGATTGGAGAGATAATAATATGTATAGAATTTTGGGATTGAGCAAAGCATGCATCCATGATCCATTCCCAACCCCTTTCACAAATTCATTTAATGATAGATTCTTGAGTTATCACCGAGTAAAGATAAGAGAGGAAGATCAGCTCAAAACCACTTTTTCCACTAAATTAGGTTCTTTCATGAATATGGAAATGTCATTTGGATTAAAGAATGCATGTTCAATAATGAATAAAATTATGGAAAGCATATTTAGAGATTTTATCCTTGAGTTTTTAGAATTATACTTAGATGATTGGATAGTATATGGACTACTAAATATCATGTATAAATATTAAGCCTTGTGTTTGAAAGGTGTGACAACCTTAGAATTGCATTATACCTAAAGAAATGTATATTTTCCACCCCTTTTGATACTTTCTTGTGACATCATTTGCAAGGGATGATAGTATATCCCCTCAATATTGCTATCATTTTGAACCTACCCCCTCCAAAAAATATATCTAAGACTAACATATTCCTATATAAAACAATTACTATCACAAGTTTATTAGAAACTATGCAACTATTTGGGCCCAATAGAAGAACTCTTAAAGAATAAGAATAATAAGAAATTCAAATGGACAAAAATATGCCAACAAGAATTTGATATATTAGAAAAAAAGATAGCCAAGGGCTGCCCTATTTTAATATTTCTAGATTAGGCACAACCATTCCATGTGCTATGTTTTTATCTAACCTTTGAGTTGTTTTGATTTGGAATTTAATTTCATCTCTTAGGATTGCATTCTTTTGATATTTATTTTCATTTCCTTATCTTTTTTGTTGTATGACACCCCCATGATCTAACTTTGTGCAACTAGTAAGATGCAAGAGCTTATAACCAAGGATTAGACCAAGTGATTATGGATATTTATTTTTATTTTAAATATCACACTCATAGCTTGAGCCAAAGCCTCCACCAAAGAGTATGGACATTTTCATGCTAAATGATACTCATTACTAGAAATGAAAAGAAGGGGATGAGTGACTCACTTGTAAGGTTATAATGGTTGCAACTAAATTTTAGATATTGGGAATATAAAGTGGGAGAAAGAGTTGTTTGATCATCACACATCACATAAAGTTAAAAGGTTGTTTCAATGGTAAGTGTAAGGTGAATGCGAGAAGAACTCAAATATTAAAAATTCCACAGAGAATAAGTCTACTAACTCATCATGGCAAGAGGTAGCGCAAGTGGGTAGGAAATTGGGTCAAGCAATGTACTATATAATGTAAGGTATATTTTTTATAAAAATATGTGACAAAAAAATATGTGTATGATAAAATGGTTCTAGGTAAGCTTTGTTTGTTATTTTTGCATGTTAGGGATGGTACTAAAGAATCTATTGATACAAGTCATATTATTATATACACTAGAGGAAGAAACAAAAAAAAGGACAAATGTGGAAAGAACAATGATATAAAAAAAATGGATAAAGGTGAGTAAGCAAAAGTAGAAAGTGTTAGTTTTAGGATAATAATTTAAATAAGTAGAAATAGAACAATTTCAAACAATTTGACACAACATATACCATGGGAAAACCCTCCAACTTGAGGAAGAAAAACCCAGCAACAATATATCTCTTATATATTGAATAATGAAAGCAATTCACTTTACAATGAGGCCAAGTACAAGGATGAATTAACAGCACCAAACTTGATGCAATCTCAAGAGAAATAATATTGAACTCCTTGAATGATGAAGTCGATCTCCTTGAAGAATAATATCGATCTGCACTATTGAACTCCTGTTGTAGATAATTTGCACTTGACTTGAATGAATGAACCGAATGATCATGAAAGAGAGTACTGCCTCCCTTATATACAATTCGATGAGGTAATAGTTAATCAATGTGTCCCTTCAAGGATGAAAGGTCGGCCACCAATGATTGATTGTATCTCACATAAAAGGTGGCGAATATTAAGATGAAGTTGGCCACACTAAACAAAATATTATTTAATATTTAAGTGAAGCGCCTCTTCACAAAATCGTATCCAATAAATAAATAGCCAAAAACTATATTTAATTTATTGCTTATTAAAATAAATCGCTGGAAGAAGAGGCTCGCAGCTACAACATCAACACTCCCTCTTACCTAGGGAGAAATTCTTCTAGATATCAAATTTCATGGAGTCTCTCAACATGACACCCACAATGGCTACACCCATTTATGGAAAAGAGCTCATCACAGAGTCACTCAATGTGATATCATCCACCATGGCTACTCCCATATATGGAAAAGAGCATGTGTACAAGTTCCCATCATGGAGTCACTCAATGTGATGTCATCATGGAGTCCCTCAACATGATGTCCACCATGGCTACTCCCAGAGGGTGGATAAACAAAAGTACAATGGAATCATCATAGAGTTTCTCAATGTGATGTTGTCATGGAGTCTCTCAACATGACATCCACCGTGGCTACTCCCAAAGGGTGGAACAAGGGCTTTCACCTAAAATTTCTCTAACACAGATAAAGATGCATTAACAAGGGCTTTCACCTCAAATTTCTCTATCACAGAGAAATATGCACTATAGAAAATCACAAAAGATCACTAATGTTGAGTCTCCCTCTTAGCAAGGGCTTCATTGTCCACAACTCCAAGCTCATCTCGAAAGTGCACAAACTTCACTCTAGAGAGAGGCTTCATGAGAATATCAATCATCTGATCATTAGTGCAAATATATCTCAACTGAATAGCTTTTCTCAATACCATATCTTTGATGTAGTGGTATTTGATCTCAACATGTTTTGTTCTATCATGAAACACTGGATTGATAGAAAGCTTCACATAGCTTTGATTATCAAAATGAATAACAGTCGGCTCCAATGATTGTCCAAACAATCCTGCAAGGAGCTTTCGAAGCCACACTGATTCTCGAGCTGCTACACATGATACAATATACTTGGCCTTTGCAGTGCTTAATGCCACTAAAGACTGCTTCTTGCTACACCAATAAATCATCGCAAACCCCAAGCTAAAGCAACATCTACAGGTGCTCTTCCAATAAGCTACACTTCTGGCCCAATCAGAATCAGAATATCCTTGCAGCTTTAGGTCTACACTGGAAGTATATATCAAGCCATATCCAACTGTGCCACGCAAGTATCTCAAGATATGCTTAGCTTCAACTAGATGAATTTCCCTTGGTTCACACATGAACTGACTAAGTGCACTCACTGCATAGAAAATATTTGATCTAGTATTGACTAGATACATCAACGATCCAATCAACTGCCTGTACATAGTGGGATCTACCAAATCTGAACTAGTTATAGACTCACTTAACTTCTTCAAATTGGTTTCCATCGGTGTAGACATGGATTTGCAATCCATCATCCCAAATATCTTCAAGATTTCTATAGTATACTTCCCTTGACTCAGAATAATGTCATTGGGTCTTTGTCATACTTCCAATCCTATAAAGTATTGCATAAATCCTAGATCCTTCATCTCAAATTCAGAAGGTAACTCCTTGCATTTGATAACGATATATTCTACTCTAGTAAGAAATAGATCATCAACATAGAGAACCAAGATTAATGCCTCACCATCAACTACCTTGAAGTAAAGATTTGAATCAACATCATTCTTGGAGAAGCCCAAGCTCATCAAGTATCGATCAATCCTCTCGTACCAAGCAAGAGGAGCCTACTTAAGGCCATACAAAGCCTTCTTCAATTTACAAACATGAGACTTCTTCCCATGAATCTCAAAGCCATCAGGTTGCTCAATGTATACTTCTTCAATTACACCATTAAGGAATGTTGTCTTCACATCCATCTGATGTAACTTCCATCCCTTAGCTGCTACAATAGCAATAATAGTCCTAATGGATGTATAATGAGAAACCGGAGCAAAGGTTTTTTCATAATCTATTCCCTCTTTCTGAGAGAATCTTCTAGCCACAAATCTAGCTTTGTACTTCTCAATGCTTCCATCAGTTGCATGATTGATTTTGAAAATCCATTTAGAAGATACAACTGATTTCCCTTCAGGTCTTGGAACAATATCCCAAACATCATTCTTGATAATGGATTGATATTCTTCAGCCATAGCATCTCTCCATACTTGCTGACTTGATGCTTCCTCAACACTGGAAGGCTCAGACTCAATGATATGACTCATTAATGCAACATAGCTTGGAAACTTCTGTGGTCTTTTTCTTTCTCTGAATGTGCCTCTAGGAGTTGCAAACTTTTCTGCCTCCTGCATAGTTTTCCTAGCCCATAGAGGTCTCTTTCAGCCTATGACAATATCTCTTGGCCCATCAGTAGGTTCCAAAGGCTCAACCAGATCAATATCCTCTATTGGTTCAGTAGACTCCCTCTGAATCTCAGGAGTATGATTAACATCCATGTCCTAAGGAGTCTCCTGGTCTTCATTATCTATCTCCATGTATGAAACTTTAGATCTTTTGAATGCAACATCTTCTTCAAAAGTGGCATCCCTGCTAATCTCTATCCATTTCGAACCTGGAATGTAAATCCTGTAGGCTTTTGAAGATTCACTGTAACCCACAAATATTCCTTTATTGCCAAATGGTTCTAACTTAGATCTCTTATCCTTAGGAACATGGATATAAACAAGACAACCAAAGATTCTCAAGTGACTAACCTTAGGTTTCACACCTGTGAAGGCTTCTTCAAGAGTCATATTCTCCAAAATACAATGTGGGCTCTGATTCTAAACATACACTACAGTTCTAGATGCTTCTGCCCAAAGGAAGGTTTTCAAGTCTTGATCATGGATCATAGCTTTAGGTCCCTCAACTATGGATCTATTCTTCCTTTCTACAACTCTGTTTTGTTGTGGATTGTAAGGAATGCAAAACTCCCTCTTAATCCCTAATTCGATACAAAAGTTACGAAAGCCTCCAGAGGTGTATTTTCCTCTGTTGTCAGATCTCAGAACTTTGATTCTCTTTCCAGAAAAATTCTCTACTTGAGCCTTAAATTCTTTGAATTTCTCAAGTACTTCATCAGATTCCTTGGTCTTTAAGAAATAAATCCAAGTCTTTCTAGAGTAGTCATTAAATAACACCAAAAACCACTCAAAGATGCAACAGACATTGGACCACACAAATAAGAATGAACAAGATCTAGAATACATTTTGATCTATTTTCACTACTATGAAAAGGAACTTTAGTATTCTTACCCAATTTGCATCCTCTACAAGTACCATCATGCTCCTGACTGAGTTTTGGAAGGCCAGTGACCATCTTCTCCATGGATGGAAGAGCTCTGAAATGGAGGTGAGCAAGTCTTCAATGCCAAAGCTCACTTAAACTGATGGATTCATCTAACAATGCCTGCATTGGATGAATGTAAAGTCTATAAAGACTCTCTTTCCGAACACCAATCACACGAGTTGTCTTGATGCTAGAGTTCTTTGGCAAAGCAAGAACTTTTCCCTCAGAAAATGCAACTTGATATCCTTTGTCCTCCAAAGCTGAAATTGATACAAGGTTCCTCTTGATACCTGGTACAAACAAGACATCACTCAAATGAAGAGAGATGTCGGAATCAAGGTGAAGAGAGGATGCTCCAGCACCCTTCACTGAATAGCAAGCATCATCTCCAATTATTACTTGAATGTCGGTTTCTCTCTCCACCAAATCTGAAAGATGCTCTCTAAATCTGGTAATGTGTCTAGAAGCGCCACTATCAATCAACCATGTGTTGCTATTAGTTGGAACATTGCCTGATAGGGCTGAGATAAATAGAAATCCACTTGAATTATCTCTTGAATCCTTCTGAGGAGAGACATCATCCACATCCGCAGGAGAAGCATGTTGCTTTGGTCTTGTTGTACAATCTCTAACATAGTGACCAAACTTGTCACATCTGAAGCACTATATATGGGAGAGATCCTTCTTCTTCTTTGATTCAGGAGCAACATCCGATTTCCTTTCTCTATTCCTCTTGAAGTTACCTTTTCTCCCTTATCTTCCTTTCTTCTTTGAAGTTTGAGCAGCAAGAACATGATTGTCTTCATTGTGATAACTTCATCCATTACCCCTTGCTGCCAACCTTGAATCCTCTTGAATGCAATCTTCCCTAAGACGATCAAACTTAGGTAGCTTAGATCTTCCACTTATACTTTGGATAAAAGGCTCCCAAGATTGAGGAAGACCGTTAAGCACCAACATGACTAAGTCTCAATCATCAATTATGTCTCCAATGGCATAGAGTTGATCCTTCAACTCAGTGATCTTCATAAAGAAGGACATGATTGAATCTCCTTTCACCATCTTGATGTGTTGTAGTTGTTTCCTCAATGAAAGAGTTCAGCTAGTGTTATTGATCTCATACAATCCCTCCAAAGTCTTGAACATCTCTCTAGTTCTCTTCAATTTGGAGATAATAGGCACAAGGTGATCCTTCATAGAATTAATCAATATCTTATTGGCCTTTGTGTCATTCTTCCTCCATTGTGTCTTCTCATTCTCATCGGAAGGCTCGGGTACTTCGCTCTCCACGAACTCGAGAATCTCATTTTCTTCCAATGCAATAAGAACTCTAAACTTCTAAGAGGTGAAGTTAGAGGCACCTTCGAGTCTATCTTCAACCTTGAGACCATTCACCATTTTCGAAGATAAGATAGACACACTAAGATGAGAATAAGAGAGGAAGATCACACTGGTTATAGAAATATGATCACGATCTTGCTAAACCCGCTCTGATACCATGTTAGTTTTAGGATCATAATTTAAATAAGCAGAAATTAAACAATTTCAAACAATTTGACACAACATATACCCTAGGAAAACCCTCCAACTTGAGGGAGAAAAACCTAGCAACAATATATCTCTTATATATTGAATAATGAACAATAATTCACTTTACAATGAGGCCAAATACAAGGCTAAATTAACAGCACCACACTTGATGCAATCTCAAGAGAAATAATATCAAACTCCTTGAATAATGAAGTCGATCTCGAAGAATAATATCGATATGCAAGTTATTGAACTCCTGTTGTAGATAATTCACAATTGACTTGAATGAATGAACTGAATGATCATGAAAGAGAGCAGTGCCTCCCTTATATACAATTCTATGAGGTAATAGCTAATCAATGTGTCCCTTCAAGGATGAAAGGTTGGCCACCAATGATTGGTTGTGTCTCACATAAAAGGTGGTGAATATTAAGATGAAGTCGGCCACATTAAACAAAATATTATTTAATATTTAACTGAAGTGCTTCTTCACAAAATCGTATCCAATAAATAAATAGCCAACGACTATATTTAATTTATTGCTTATTAAAATAAATTGTTGGAAGAAGAGGCCCACGGCTACAACACCAACATAAAGGAAAATGAATAAGAAAATGATGAAGAAAAGTAAGATGAGATACACATATAAGGGAATAATGGTTGATAGAATGATTTCCATTTATAGTGCATAAGCAAAGGATAAAATTGCACAATATTTAGTGAAGAAATATACAAGTCTAATTACAAGGGATCAAAGGATAGGAATAATCATAGAGAAGTTGGAAATAAAATTTTTTTCCATGAATCATGTGAAGGAGAATATCCAAGGCTAGCTTTATGGGGATGCTAGTTAAATGAAATACATTTAATAATACCATTTTCATGAGATTCGAGGTCTTTTCCTTTATCCAAATTGTTCTAGTATCTTATACTCTTTACCATATAACCTTTCAAGTTTAGAAGAATAAAATAATGTATTCGTAGATCTAAGGGTAACAAAATGAATATCATGATTGACAATATGTTTACTAGATGAAGAGGAAGTTGAGGGATTTCAAATAGTGTGATTGGTTGAATGGGTATCTTTAGTGAAGTATCTAGAAGACTAGTTAGTTAGTGTTAGAATGTGTAAATTGATGGATTCCACCTTATATTCACCAAATCCAAGGGTGTTGATCTTGAAAGGAAAGTAAGTTGTTGAAAGGGATGTTTTAATATTGTAGGCAATAGTATTTTGAACTATGCAAGATGAATGCATGTGACAATTAGTTGATAAACCAAGAGCATGAAGATACATTTTTCAGGTGGATGAATAGAAAGGAGAATTAAATTTTCTAAAATAATAAGGGACGAAGTCTAACGGACCCCAATCATCCACAAGAAAGAGGTTATAAAGCTTAGAAGAGGGGTCATTAGATGTAGAGGGTGTGTCACTTGAAGATGGAGGAATAAATTTAGCGTATTTTAGAAAAGAAGTTGAAGTCTATGTAGAAGTATTAGAGGATGGTTTTGGTGAGGTATACTTGGTAAATATTTGAGAAAGGGGTAAATTACATGGAGCCTAGTTAATCAGAGATTAAAATGTAATGTTTTGACAATTTTTTTAAAAAGAATTTTTGTCAACATAGATGGTTAAATTTTGTTGTTATCTATAAATTTCACACCAATGAAGGGTAGATGGGATGGAAAGAATTTTATGGAGCCATGAATTATCAACAAGGATATTATAGATTTTATTGGGAATGACACTTAACGATGTATTGAGAATGATAGGACCTATTGTGATAGGCAAGGTAATGGTTCCTAAAGATTCTTGACTAACATTTTCAAAAGCACAAATGGTAATCTTAGGTTTGTCGAGGTTGGAGTAATCAACATGATCGTAATCAAGAAAATTTGTACTAAAAATACTCAACCCTCATACATTGTCAGTAATAGTCTATTTAACACTAGTTTCTTGTATCCTATGACTATACTTAATTGAGGGGCTTCTTGAAGAATTTAATGGTGATGGGAATTCATCTAAAGAGAAAGAAACATCTTGCATTGATTCAACCACAAAAATGAGTTGATTAGAGGGATAGAAGGTTTGATAGAGACTTTTTGTAGGGATTTCTCAAGGATGGTTCTATGAGTAGAAGTTTTGAAGAGATACCATAAGGATATCTTAATTGAGTAGACTATAGTTATTCCACAAGATCATGCTCTTTAGCTTTTTTGGTGGAAAGATGAGGTGGAGGAAGATTGATAGTAGAAGGAAGAAATGTTGGAATTGATGTGTCTTTCCTATTTCATCAAGTGTCATAAGTATGACTAACAATATGTTGATATGTTGTAGTGGGAACTCAATGTACTATGATTGGAGTAAGAGGAGAAAATTTTAGGTTAATATGGGGTGTGGGACTAATATTTCAATTAACTTTCAAAGCATTATTATGTTTAGGGATGAAATTTTGGGTTGATTTAATTAGATATAGGTATGACTAGTCAAATTGCTTTAAAGAATGTATGATTCCAAAAGAAAATAAGAGGATTCGCACTAAGTGGAGGGATGAATAAAAGGGAAATAGGTAAGAAATAATGGGAAAATTATTATTTTTAAATGTAGAAAGGAAGAAGAAAAACATGTGAATAAAATTGACTAATTATGTATCATGTATAGGATAAGAAAGAGAAGACATAGGTTCCTTGATTCATTGATTCATATAAACCATAGAATATTTCTCATTAATTTTAAAATTATATACACTTTCCATTTTCTTAGATATAGAAAGAGATAGAGAATAAATCTAATGTATAGAACAATCATCATTAGGATAAACATTTGAATAATTGTTGTTACATCCTTCTAATGTATTATCTATGAAATATTATTTTATTTGCATCATTATGACCTCATGTTCAATGAGTGATGGAGGAGATAATGGAAGAATAGTAGGATCAAGGTTAGGAGGAGAATTATAAGGTGAGGATTGGAAGGAGGAAAGAAGTGAGGATTCATGTGGATTAATAAGAGTGGGTAAGGGTACAACACCATTATGTGTAAGAAGAGAGGGTGATATAAGTCATATTTGGGAGGAGATATGATGGAACACCAAATGGAAAAGCAATAGGGAGGAAAATGTAATACATCATAATTAGAACAATAAGTTGGTGCATGTCAAGTGGTGTAGGAATAGTGGGAGGAAAAATGGTCACTTGGACTATCACTATCTTGGCAAGTCTTATAAGAAATATCAAATGAGTGGCCCTCAAGGTGAGTAGAGGCATTAAAAGGTATGGGATCACCATTAGTAATTAATAAATCAATAACAAGAATAAGGATTAGTTGTAGATATAAGAGAATAAGCAGAAAGAGTTACATATGTTGGGAAAATGTGTCTCAACCTTGCAATTACATAAGGTATTGTTGATACGTCGGTGATGGGGGGCACGAGGGGGTTGATACATAAGGTACTATTGAGACAAGGTATTATTGTAAATCTTGACCAGTCATCATTAGGTCGTAGATCCAATAACCAATATTTTATTAGCTTGACTTGCCCTAGAAGGAAACCCTATTTTATGAGGGCATTGTATTACGGCTGTGTATTGTGATGTATTCTGAGAGTCTGATAACAGTTGTGTTGCCTCTGGATCTCTGGTCGGTGATACTCCTGTGAGAAGCTTGCTCTACAAGTATATTGCAATCTTTGTGATTTCCGAATAATATATTGGGAAGCTTTTGGAGTGTGGTGTTTTTCTCCCAAAAGGGTTTTCCCCACTTAAATCATTGTGTTATGGTATCCATGATATTTATGTTTATTTTTGTTTAAGTTTTTGTAATTGTTAAAGATCTATAAAAAAATTGCATTATCCTCTAAGCTCAAGATTAGTGTAGGAAGTTGTTCTACTACCTTAGCTTCCTTACAACATAAAGGTAAGAGAAGATGGTATGTAAGAGGTAATGACATGATTAAAGAGAGATAAGCATAAAGATGATTAGGAAGAAATATAAGGAAAAGAAGAGGATTAAAAAGTCTTCATTGAAAGGGAGAAAGGAAAGATGTATGAGTCATGCTATGAAATAATAGAGAACATGTTTGAACATAAGGAAGCACAAATAAAGAAATTATTAACAAAATAAAAGATATGGTGTCAATCTAGACATAAATTAAAAGTGGAAACATAAGTCGAACAAATCACCAAAATATAACATAGAAAAGATATTTTTTCATATTTAAAAGGGTTTTGTTAGGTGTTAATGTAGATCAATAAAAAAAATTAAAAATGCAAACACCTATTAACTAAAGCTAAGTCATACTTGGCTATGATACATGCATATAAACAAAGGGAAAACAAGAACACTCATATGCTAAGCTAGGGACCTCAAAACAACAAAGGGAGGAAAAAATGCATCTATAATTATTGGGAGCCACTAGAATCGGGTTGAGGATAGCATGTAAAGGTTGCAAAACAAATTTTCATCAGTTTTAGAGCTTGGTGATTTTCCACGAGAAAGTGGTACACCCAAGTTTGAGAAGTCTAGAGTCGAGGAAAATTCTTTGAGGTCACATGACCACTAAACTTTTAGGGACTATGCAAAATCAACTTCAAATTAAAATTTTATGGACAGTTAATGAAAGTAAGTAGAGCATGTGGTATCAAAATAGATATCAAACTAGCTCAAAGACACTAGAAATTTGATAAAAATGTAAACTGGGAGAGATACGCCTAGAATTTAGTTAGGGACGCCCTTAAATTGGCATTGAGAGGCTACCTAGAGGTTACAAATCAAACTTTATGAAATTATGAGGATAAGAATTCACTACATGGAGGTGTTTCAACCAACCCTAAGTAGAAGTCTAGTTTTGTACCCAAGCTCTAGAGAATTCATATGTCTCTACCTAGGCTAGAGGAGAGGTCAACTATGGCACCCAAGTCTGCACCAATGTTAAAGAATAAGTCTTAAACAAGACACACTTTCAAGAGTTAGCAGTCAAATGACATGATCCACAATGAGATGCATAGGAAGTAGTTATGCTTTAGTTGCAAGCATCCTTGGGACCTAGCACATAGGTTTTTTAGAAAGGGGTAAGTACATCTAATTGATGCATACCTTGATGACAAGGGATAATAAAATCCATGCACTAAGGCATAGAGTGTGGAGGAGAATGAGGTATTACTTGTAAGTATTTTTATCACCAAAGGGACTTAGTTGACATTAATCTAAATCACTTAACTTTGTCTTGCTTGAGGGAAAGAAAATTAAGGGAGGGAAGATTTATAATGTCCCCTTTTATTTTTTTGTAGTTTTGGGTGTGTAGACAACTAGGATAAGAGTACTAGTTAGGATTGTCATCTCTTTTTATTTAGGGATAGTTAAATAAGGAGATAAGGAAAATGAACACTTTTAGTTATGATCAATTAAATAAGGGAATGAACATGTTAGTATTAGTCATTAATTTGGGATTACTATTGATTGAGGGATGAATTTTTCAATTAATTGTAATCAATTGAGGAAGGAACCTTCCAATCAACAACCATCAATTGAGGAAGGATTTCCTAAAATTAAGGAGTGTGGAGAATAGGTAGTGTTGGGGGGAAATAAATAGTCACTCCTAAAAATTAAAATAAAATTCAACTTCATTCCCAAGAATGTGATGTTGCTTTTTAGCAATTTCAGTTCTTGGAGATGAAACCTAAATGAATGTTAATCTAATTACCTTCAAACAAAAAACCTTAGTGATTAATATGTGGTATAGAGTTCCAAAAAGACGAGAATTATTATGACCATCAAAGTGTTCATACTTTCATCTTGTACGACATCATCAAAATAATCAAAGGCATGCTAGGTGTACCCAATAAATTGTATTAATCTAGCATTCATTTTAATGAGTGTATGTATTTGAACAAAAGAAAACATAAAATATATATTGTTAGCACATTTATATGTACCATACTAGGATATTTCAATTTGAATGTATGTGTTTAAAGTTGTATTAAATTGGTAGCTATTTTTTTGTGCATTTGGTCAAGGTTAATACATGCTCTCCACCATAATTTTTCATTTTCACTATTGTAGGGATTTGAGCACACAAGTACCATTGCAAGACTTGAACCTTAATTCATTGGCCCACAACAAAAAAAATACCAGGTAAATAATTGCTATGTAGTTGGTTGTACTCCTAGGTGTAGAGAGAAGCTCAAAAAATTTCATACTCAACCACAAAAGAGACAAAGTTAACTACAATTATTAATCCATCTTTTCACGTTCCCTCATTAGCTAGGTCATCCAACCATGAATAAAAAGGTGTTTTTAAACACCCATAATATTTAAATAAATAAATATAATAAAATATTTGAAAATTTAAATTGGGTGCTTAGACTTGGGTTGACCCATATTTTAATAAATAAATAAGTAAAAATAAATATATTTTTATTGTTGGTCGACCTAGTTTGGGCTCCTAGCGCCATTTTTCAAGCAAGTATAAATAAGCTTTTGTTGGTTGGGAATAACTTATGGAGATTTGGCATGTTTTTTGAGTTCTTTTGCTCAAGATGGTCAATTGGGATGGAAACCCTAACTACCAACTCAAGTCAGGACAAAAAACCCTAATCTAGAATCTTATCAAGTCTCTTAACTTTGCTAACTCATAATCAGCTTTGAAAGGAAATTGTATTTGGGTCTAAATTTTATCTATCATAGTTATGTTACAGAAGTTTGGAAACATTTTTGAGCTCACTACCCATCACAAATATGAGTGTATCCAATTAGCAAGTCACAATCAAGGTATGGAAGGACTTCGAAGAGCACAAAAACCCTAGTTCACCTAATTAGGGTTTATTAGTGATCAAAGAATTGAATGGTGAAGGTATATCATTTGTTAGGTTGTACTTATTGTTGGTTTAGAAGCCCCTTCTTATTTTGTACCAAGGTTTGAACAACCTGAAAGTGAAGTAATTGGAATTTTGAGGGGTTGACCGCTCAAGTTGACTACAGGTTGGTGTTGGAAGGGAGTTGTGCCCTAATCTCCAACAAATTTTGTATGAAGCTAGTACTCCTACCACCTAGCCACTCTCATAAGGATTACTATAGATCTAAATAGGGTTCCCAATTCTACCTAACATCTACCCAACACTGTCACAATAGATATTTATACTATTCCAAGTGGTTGTTGGTCAACAAGGAATTATATGTACACATTTTATGATCAGCAAAATATTGTTAAAGTTTAGTTCCAAATGTATACTTGCTTCCTAGTATATTTCTTTTGCAAATTGATTTATGAACTATTCTTATTTACCAATTAAAAATTAAGGAGCATTCGGTATAGTAATTATTAACAATAATCTAAGTGACAAGGCTAGTTATTGTACTTCCCTTTAACATTTAAATTGAGTTTACACATAAACCCTATATCTAAGTGTAGAGATCATTTCAATGATATCAGAGCTTTTTCTTTTGCCAGCTTGTGGGTGTGTGATGCAAATTTATGCAAAAGAGTGATCATGAAATCAAGTACTAATGAAGGGAAAGGAAAAAAGGAAGAAGCAATGGGTGAAAGGAATGAGGAAATCAACCTCCAAGCAGTCATTAGAAATGAAAACAAAGAGTTGTATAGAGAATTGTAGTCCTCAATAAGGGAATCTATGGAAAAGGTGGCAAGGAATTTGAGGGGAATGGACTAGCAATGGAGTGTTGGGAGGTTTAACTCCAATGGTGTTGAAGGAAGTCACTCTGCCAATAACGAAGTTTCAATCAATCCTCCAACCAAGACATTTAGAGCTAAATATCTTGCAAAAAGAAGACCCACTTGAAGAAGAGTATCAAGTACCACAGGGTCTCATTTTGATGATGAGATGGCAAGATATCATGTTGATTGTAGTGCACTAAGTCCAATCATTTTTCGTGACATGGCATTCATGGAGTATTATGACATGAAGACAAGAGATGGGCATAGGAGGAGAAGGTACGAAGAGAAGCCTCATAGAGACATGCAACGATGTTTGTGAAAGATTAAAATGCCTACTTTTGATGGATCGGGATGTTTAGCTAGAGTATGGTTGCAGAAAATTAGATACATACTTCTCTTTCAACCCCATGTTTGAAGAATTTGTCAAGTTTGTAACTTTGCATCTCGAAGGTGTCGACCACGAGTGGTGATACCATGGCATGGTGACCCAAGAACATGACTTGATCACTAGCTTAGAAGAGTTCAGCCAAAGATTGTGGAGATATTTGATAGGAAGGATCCAACGACTCCCTTTAGAGAGCTAGCACAACTAAGGCAAGAGGGCATAGTGGAACACTATGTTGAAGAATTTCAAAGGCTATCATTGATGGTTCCAGATGTGACAAAGAGGAGGTTCATAATTATTTTTGTAGAGGGCCTATCCAAACCACTCAATGGTTTGGTAAGGGCATTTGATCCAAATTGATTGTAGGAAGCCATCAAGGGAGCCCTAAATTTGGAGGATTCAATGACCAAAAGAAAATTATACTCCAAGAATGCACCACTGATTCAACATAAGAAGCCTCCTCAGAAGAGTTTCCCTCAACCTAAGTCACTACCCCCAAAACCAAACAATATTTGGGAGTCCAAGAATGAACTTCAAAAGAAAAAATTATTCTTCAATTATAGAGACCCACGAAATCCAAGTTGTAGGTGTTTGGGAAAGGTACGAATACATTACATATAAGTGGTTTCCAATGAGGATTTAGAGGTAGATGAGCTTGAGCTTGAGCTTGAGGTTGTTGTGGATAAGGTGGAGCATGAAAACCAACAAGGAGAGCATCCACGAAGCGAACTTGTATCAATCTCATGGGCACTTAGATATCACTCCTTTCATGTTAGAGGAGTCTTAAAAGGACAAAGGGTGACGGTTTTGATCGATAGTGGGGCCACTCACAACTTCATTTTTGACAGTTTGGTGGATAATATGGGTTTGAGGACAATTATTTTGAAGGGTCTAATGTTATAGTGGTGGATGGGTATACTACTCCATGCAACCAAATTCAACAGTTGGAGTTGACTCTAGGAGAACAGAAGATGTGAGATGATTTCTACGTGATTGAAATTGGTGAGATAGAGTTGGTATTGGGAATGTAATGGTTGCACTCACTTGGTGAATACGCACAAAATTATTATACCTTGGAGTTGAAATTCAAATTTAATGGAAAGTAGGTAGTTCTTTGTGGCCTTTCCAATGGATTCCTATGATGGCTTCAACCAAGAGGATGGAAAGAGTTTTTTGTAGAGACTAAATGGTTTAGGAAGAAAAATGCTTGATTACATATACACATCCATCCAAGGATAGGAGGTCCTACCATGTTGGTATTTAGTCCATCTAGGATAAACATAGCAAGGTGTTCGACAAAATTCCTCTTGCTTTACGACTGGATAGGGAATTTCAACATGTGATTGAGCTTGAGGAAGGAGCAAAACTCGTCATCACTACTCCTTATCGGCATCCTAGGAGATACAAGGAGATTGAGAAGGAAATTAATGATTTATTAGACATGGGGCACATACGACCTAGTTCAAGCTCTTCAAAACGGTAGTGAGATAGGTGGCTACACATGTGAATTGAAATTAGATATCCTTTAATTGCATCTCTAATACTTGCATCTTTATGGGAAGATATGAGAAGAGGTTGTGAGGTAGTTTTATTATTGTTGTTTCTCATTTGCAAGCATGTTGCATTTGCACTTCTAAGAAAATGGATACTATATTAAGGCTAATTGCAAAGAAGAAAATTTCTTGTAGGGGGAAATCTCTAATATTCATTTGAGGAATGTTTTCATAATTAGTGCTCAAATTATGATTCATGTAGTGTAGGTGATGTTAGGAGATCTCTTCCTTAGGCCACAACATATAGATACAAATTCAATGCAGACATTTATTCAATGTTCATAGTTGTGTTTTTGAAAGTTAAAGAATCAAAAGAGGTAATCAAGGTGGTTGTTGAATCATTGAAGATGGTGTCAAGGCATTAGATCCAATTTAGATGATGTTATAGGTGTTGGGTTTCATCCACACAAAGGGTTTTGGTCAATTTACAATTTTATCCCAACTACTCTTGTTATGTGACTTTTTCCCCAAGATAAGAGAAAACTATGAAATAACCCTTTAAAATTAAAAGGGGGATAGAAAAATAAAGGATATTATGATCTATTGGTTAAAATATATTAATAAAGAATATGAATAAAAACTTTATAAAAAGGGGAAGAATAATTATTTATTTAAATATTATTAAAAGGCAACCTTTGTGAAAAGGTGTGATGGTTTGGAAACCACCCCTTAAGGCTTATATAAAGCCTTTATGTGAGACTTGGAAAGGCATGAAGAACATTCAAGGAAGAAGAAAGTGGTTTGGAGAGCTATGGGAATTGGAGAAGGGGGCACACATGTGTCCAACCCAGGGTACAGAGTACACTCAGGACTGTCCTAGCCAGGGCTTGGGTATTTGCACTTGTGTTGGGCATTGTTTTGTTGAACCAACATTTGTGTAGAGCGTTGTAGTACGCTTTGTTCCTCCTAGATTGTTCCATAGCAAGAACTAATACCACCGACATCTTCCTAGAGTGAGTGGCTTTTCCAAGTGTTGTTATTCAAATAAGTATTGAAAATAATTGACTATTAAATATATTTAGAATATTAAGTATATGCTTTGGTGTTAATCTATATGAATTAAATGGATGTGTGTTCAATTTATTATGTTAACTATTTACTTTAGAATCCTTTTCCAGTTATTACATATTATAGTTACATTGGTTAATCTATAATAATTATTCACATCATTTTAGTAATATTACATCTTTTAAATTACCTTAAAACATTTAATCTATTAAATTCGTTGCTAATACTTAAACAACTTTAAGGTGAAAAGTGGTGTCACAACTCTTTTGATTCCCTTCATAATCTTAACAATTGGGACAAATGATTAAATATGGAAGCATCAATCTATATGGAGAAATTAGCTAGTTTTGTCACTAGGGCCTTGCCTTCTACAAGTATTAATTGAGCATTTGTTGTCAATGATGTGTCTTCTAAATGTGATGAGGAGAAGGATATTGCCCAACAAGATTAAAAATGGATTGACAAACTTTTAAACTGTCTATAGTTGTTGCACTATTTTGTCTAGTTATTGCCTAAAAGGTGGCTAGGAAGTTGTAGGATAACAGTAGACTCATGTCTGATCCTCAAAATGGGATTATGTCTTAACAACATCCCTATGGATATTTTTGTAAAATGGCCCTTCTAGAGGGATCAAATGAAAACTGATGTTTTTCTCTATGGTTCAATATATGTGTATGGCCCCCTAGACCAATTTCACCTAGCCAAAAAAAAGTCACTTTGAGGGGTGAACCTCCAAATATCTCTAATAAGAACACAATTCAAAATATGATGTTGATAAACTAACCACTAGCTCCTATATATGGCCTACTTATGCCTTGAATGTCACCCAAGCCAATTTAGATACCTAAATATAAATAAGAATATAAATGTATTTATCTAAATAAAAATGTAATAATAATCATATAACTTAATTAAGAGTTAAGGTAGCCACAAGCTGACTACTCATAACCCTATGATCACTAGAAGACTAAGCACATAGTAATTTGACTCCAAGCTATGGTAAGTCCTAATGTTAGAAGGGACAAAAAGTGTCTAAGTCATGTGTTGGACTACAAATTGAAGAGGATATTTAATGATAAATTGAAAGGTGTGCTAAAAGGTTGTAAAAGCAGTTTTGGGCAAATGACTTACACACCATAGGGGCAATAAGGACTAGAGAATCCATTAAAAATGGCTTCCTGCCTAAGCTAAAAGGTGATTTGTGTGATGTAGAGGTCAAGGAGAGTCCAGTGGAAATATTCCTTTTGCTTCGATGTGATGGACAAGACCAATGAGGTTGGGAGTGTAACAAAATGTTGTTTATTAGTTCAAAGGGAATTAATATTCAGCTCATAAATTTAAGCGTATTTGTAACGCCCTCCCAAAAGTGACATGAAAGAAGCACTACAATCCATCTAAACTTAAGGAAAAGATCAACTAAGTTAGGTAAAAGATAAACTACTTACGCATATGTTTTTTTTTTTTTTGAAGTACTTCTAATGTTAAGGATATGACAAATGTGAGGAGTCTTTGCCTGCCACAACTGTATGTAGATTATTTATCAGTTAGTTTCTGCCAATATCAATCCAAAGCTTAAATTTATGATAGACAATTTTACCAACAAACACATGATTAACATACTTCTAATATTAACACCTTTTTGTAAAAATCGTGACACAAGGAAAACAATTATTTGATGAAGTTAGGGAACAATTAATTGATATAGCTTGTGTGTTCAAGTAAATTGCCATGTCAAATTATATACTATGAATAAACGTTTGCAGAAATCTCTGAAATCATTCTACTTATTCCCTGTCGGTTGAATGATGATGCACGATTTTTCATTAAAGAAGAAGAGAATAATGAAATGAAAGTTTGAATCAGGCTGCTGACATTTCTTTCTTGCCTAAGAAGAAGATGACAAATTCATAAAGCATGATTATTGGAGTATAATAATGCCAGCTTTACAGTAAACAACACTAACATAAGAGAATGCAAGAATGTATATGTGGGAAAAAAGCCATGAATTCTTGAGCGTGTTTCCTTCGAGATCTTCAGATTTTTTATACTTTTCGTTTAGTGTTTTAAATAGAGACAACCTTATACTAGGAAAAGATTCTTCTAAAATTTTCCAGTTTATTTTAATTGTTTGTACACTTATTCTTGTAAACATATTCGGTATCATGGAGAAGATCTACAAATGCGAACAATTAAAGACAATACAGTTAGGAAGAGTGGAAACCCAAAGAATAACATTCTCCAATATTAGAAGGAAATCGAGTTAGATAATATCCCATTCAGGAAACAGCAGAGAGTCATATATGTTTCAAGCATATTTAAACGTAAAACTAGCCAATCATGGAGGAAGATCATGCACTGAGAGACATCAACATAACATCGACCAAATTCCAATTTCTAGTTTTTCTAAATTGTGGAGCGATTTACTCAGTTTACAGGTGTCGTTGTAATTGAGGATAAACCGAACTTTCAATCATGCTTTTTCTTTTCTTAACAATAAGAGGTTCTTTCTTAAAAGAGAATTTTTTCTATTAACGGGAACGATGGAACAAAATCTGCTATAAATTAAACTACTGGAGTTTCTTTAGTAATTGTTTTTATTTACAAATACTGCAGCCAGCACGGTTTAGCAAGGGTAACCAAAGATAATAGTCACTGCAAGATGGAACGAACATTTCAAGATATCTGCCACGCAACGGTGTTTAAAATTCCAGTGCTAAGTATCTTGGGCCGAAAGCCATTAATAGGCACTTTCTTTAAAAATAACGCATGAAGTTGAAGGGATGAAGCACTACAGGTAAGCCTAGCAGCATTTACATTTATCGTGAAACCTACAGGAATCGTGCGAAGGTTTGGTAAGCCAACGAGGCTAGAACTTCTGAGCAACGGCTGGGCAACAAGCATACGTTGCATAAACCATATATGAACAGTAAAAACCCAAATTTAATCTTCTCTTGCAAGTATTGACATATCCATTGCGGATGCAAAATATATTCTAGACTAGTCAAGTTTTTATCTATTTATTTATCCTCCTATATATTTATAATATGCAACACACCACAGAAGATTTTCCATAAACAACAACAAATCATTTTAGTTCTATGATTACAACACCAAGATTACAACAGGATTAACTGGTTCCTTTCCTTTCAGAAACATAGATCGATGCTCAATGTTAACAGCTATGATACAAATTCAGAATGAAAGCTTCTACCTAAATTTACAATGACATAGATATTCCAGCTACAAGCGACAGAGATTCTCTTCATAATCTACAAACTGGACAAGAAAGAAACAACATTACTAATAGGGTCTTTTTCCAAACATTTTTCTTCAATCTCATATTGTTTCCTGGACCTACAAAAAATAATAGCAGCCCAGATCTGCTCTCCACCCATCCAAAGGACTAAAACGTCCACCCCCGAACAGGAGGCAAAGTCCAAAAACACAACACAGAGAGAATCCAAAACATAATACAAAAAACATTGCACGATCACAGAGAAGAAACCCCCACACAATTACAAAAAGTTGAAAACAATACAGCCAACATAGACACACTCACAAAGAACCCACGCCTGGGATTCTTCAAAGGGAGAGAAGGGTGATCCCCTTCCCTCTTGGGGAACAAATTTCGCAACTTCATTAATTTTCATTTCCAACTGCAACATTTAACCTTCACATTCACAATACCCAATTCACATCTCCTTCCCAGCCAACCATTCCCATACTTCATTCTTCACCCACAACTCCATTTCACCACACAACCATAACCATCCTCCACTTCTCCCATTCCACACATATTCACATTTCATTACACAGCCCCAAGAGAGGCTCCGTGCCCTCCTCAACCCCACACGAAGGAGGCTCTCAGCCCGCAGGCGAGATCAGCTCCTCAACCATACACACAGAACCCCATACACAAACAAGAATAGCATAAATAAAAGAAAATACATATACTCCCAACACCACAACAAAATCTGCAACAATTTGCAACCTTATAGAGAATAAAATAGACAAATCTCAGGCCTACCTTGGCTGTCCAAGTTAGAATCAGCCAAAATCCAAAACCGGCATTCAAATTCTTCTTCTCAACGAGATCCCTTTCCTTTGTATTTTCAACCACTTCCCAATAAAAATCAGCAGTCTTACACATCCATATTTCCTATGAAGAATCCAACAAGATTTCGAAAAGAATGAAGAGAGATAACCAAATCAAATTCCTTTCTAAAATAGAACCCCCACAACTTTTCAGCGTCCTTTCAAAATGAAAGGACCACACAACTAAAATATAATTCCCTCCAAAATAAAAAAATAAAAATAACAATAAAAACAACTACACTCAACATAAAAACCCTTCCCCACTATAAAATTAAAAATCAAATATATTTCTAAACATTTGGACTTTGCCTCCAATCTTTAAAAACCTGGGCTGCTAGCCTGCACATCTCATTAAAAACATCAGTACTCTTTTTGGAGATTATAATCAAAACACATAATATAAACATGAGAATTTCCTAACATTAAATAATTATAAAATTAATCACATTAATTAAAGCCATTCATTCTTGCAGAATTTTAAACATTTTCCTAAACATTTTATAATCAACTGCATATTAATTAAATGAACATATCACATCATTAATAAACAAGAAATGTTCATAACATGCAGATTAAATGTTTATGTCAATAAATCAAAATGACAGTATCCATGTATCAAAGTTTCCCCATAAACCATGTCCAAAACACCACACCACATAACATAAAATCAAATCATGGTCTCTAGAGTATCACTATCTATGCCCTACAGTATTGGTTGTAATGGAGCATGTTTAAGAGTTGGAAGCCTTCCGTAAAGATATCAATTTAGTGCTAAGATATCCGATAGTGTTCCATAATAAAGGGACACTATAGATTGGAAATGGTTTCACATTATCAGTAAGGATGGTAAAACCATGAGGGCTCTACAAATAGCAAGGGTTTACAAAGGCATCAAGTTTGTAGAGCTTGAGAATGTGGTACGGCCTCAAATTCTATTGATTTAGCTAGAGAATATATTAGGAACTAGGGTTCCTTCATCAACTAATAAATAGTGTAAGTCTTTGCCTCACAATGCATGAATGGAGAGCTAGGGAGTGACAAAATTATAGTGTCTATTTCCATTATGGTTTTAGTACCAATTTTGGTGTGGTTTATAGTTTTGTGTTGATATAGGGATTAAAGGCTTAGTCTATAGTTTATGGTCTATTTATTTTATGTTTTGCATTTGACCTTGTTGATGTGTTAGGGTATGTTGTTAGTAGTGGTGGTATAGTTTGGTTTTGGTTCTTGTGAAGCCTAAAATGGTTGGTAGGATTTTTGCTCTTATTTATGAATGTGTAGGTGCATTATCAGCATGTTTATGGTAGCTCTCTTGATATGGCTTTAGCTGGGATGAGGCCCCAATATAACCCCTATAGTCTTAATCTGAAATACCCTAATAAATATTGGGTAGTTTCTACATTAACATATTTAATCATAGTTTTTTTTTTCTCTAAAGAATACTCCATATTATTTGTTGTCGCACCTAACATTATTGTGTCAAGTAGTTTCTTTCTCAAATTCTCCAGCCATGGCTCTCCTAAGTGATTAATCTGGATTGTTTACTGCATTCATGAAATTCCTTACTACTTTCCAGAAAGAGGTTACCCTCCTATTGTATAATCTTTACTACTAACTGAAATGAAACAGCATATACTGTGAGAATATAGTGTCGATCTCTTAAAAAGCAAAGATTAGACTTCTTACAGAAAGAAGACACCATCTTGTAGCACCTTAAAATTAATGGATTGAACCTCTATTACTACTACTTACTCCCATCTTCGAATTGCAATGCATTTCTGGCATGAAAAAACCATCACAAGGCCACACCTCCCTTATACTACCTTAAATTATATTGATTCAAAGGGGTCAGTTACATATTTGTTTATATGCACTTGATCTATTGCCCATCAACTTTGTCACTTCCAAAGTTCTATGCAGGAAAATATCATATTAAATGGCGGGAAGTTGCCTTCAAGAAGACAATATGTTGATATTCTAATTTATCTAATGGAAAGGATTTACCTTTGGAAACCAAGGCCTGCACCCATCCAATCACACTGTTCGTTGGGATAAGCATCAACAATGTTGGTCCTTGGACTGTACCAGAACGTTACAAAATTCAGACACTTTATTTTCCTTTCAACATATTGTGAGTTTGAATATCATAGTTTTTTACCTCAGCATTATATATTTAAAACATTCTCAACAGACTCTTTTAACACTTTGTATCCCTTTCTAACAATCAAGATCATGGCATGCATCCCCCTTACCAAACTTCCCCTTCATATTGTCCATATATTAAGTTTCCAAATAATGAGGATTTCTTGCTGTGATTCTTGTTAAAAATTATGTTTTAGCTAACACAGGTACAATACAATTTTATTTAGCTTTTAGCTTATGCAACTTCATCATCATGATTTTTATAGGCAGTAAAAATTTCAAAGAAAGGAGGAAACACAGTGACTATTTTGTCAGATAATGGATAATTTTGACTTTACAGTTTAATCAAAGGGATTTATTACCTGGTCTTTATCTACCGCAGAACTGGATTCCTTCACCTCTAAGTATGTTCCAAGCTGCTTTGCTTGTAATTTTTTGGCCTCCCTTAAAATCAGCTCCATCATTCTTGTACTTTTTTAACTTTTAAAACCTAGGAATTTCCTTTCTTCTGTTTGTACCACAAAAGTTAGCAAACAGTCAGAGCATTCGGTTTGAGTGCATTGGAAAAAACAATTTTCAAAGAAGTAAAAGGATAGTCCACATTGAGCACTTTCAAGGTGGGAGAAAGAAAAGAGTCCATCCTTCTCATGCTACGCTTAAAACACCTTGGACTTTCGCTTTTGATTATAAGGTTTAGGTTTATGTCAGATTCCTTCAAGGCAGTCTGAAAAAGACATGATATAGATTCAGCATGTACTAACATCAATGCATAGAACAGGAACCACTGAATAAATCAGATAAGAAGAAAGGAACTCATGCTAAGGAACAAGAAAGAAAGATATGATGTTGATGGATGTTGATAGTCAAAGGTTAGCTAGCAATTGAAGCATATGAATGCCGATCATGGCTATAAGGAAGTGCATAGGTATCCTGGACTTTAACCTGAATATTGCATTAATGTACTGCCTTCAGTCAGTAGAGAGAAACCCATTGTGTTTGTACTAACCTTAATGCCTTGCCTCATAGAACAAGGGCTGTGAACTGTGACAGCATTGAAAAGGAATCAATTGTTACAATGTTCTGCAATTCTGATATGTGAGGCCATATTATTGGTGCAGTCTTGAGTGGGAAAATAGAAGAGTGATGTAAATGGAAACCACAAAGAGAATAAATCAATCATTGAGGAGTTCATTGTAGAATCAACTGCAGACAGAGTGGAAGAATGCATAAGATAACAAGTCATTAATACAATGCAGAAATTAGTATTCACCTTCAAAATTGAGGAACTGTATTAATTAGAGCCCATAATAGTTTAAATTCACATGAACATGCAACATAGAATCAGAATAGATAAGTGTGTCGTGAATCCATGCCAAAAAAAGAGCAGTTTTAACCTTTCAAAAAGACTTATCAGACATTGTACATTTTTTGGGATTGATGACAACATAAATAGATCTTGGAACATAAGGAGCATTACAGTCCTTTTCCATTCTTATATCTACTCTGATCCTATAAACAAGGCATATAAATATTTTTCAACATGTCCCCATGATCATCCTATGTATAACAGTGTACCCCTCATGCATAAATCATGCACTAATACTTTAGGTTAAGCATCTAAAAGGACTGGTTGGTGAAGGTTATATACCCATGACAGTAGGTGTCCTGAGATAAGTCCATGTAGGTTCAAATAGGAACCTAACTCTGCCATGCAAATTTGAAATGGAACCGTGATTTATACATATTATGAAAATTTTAGTCTTTCCATATCACCATCCATGGTAGCTTATAGTTCAACAAAAAAGTTGTTTGTACTGCACATACAAAGCCATGGTAAGTTTCCTATAATTATATCCATCCATGATCAAGAGCTACACGATCAAAAGCTTCATGGGCTTCTGTTTCACCATATTCATTGTCTGATGCAAGAGCTTTTCTGTCCAACCGCCCTCCACCCTCAATAATTGCATTTTGTACTTGCACAAGAAGACTTTCAATTGAACAAGCAGGGCTCCAGCCACTTCTAGTCAGCAGCTCCATACAGATAGAACCACCAACTGTAATGTGACCAGTATATCGGCTAAACCTTGGTCGAACAATCCGGACAAATGGAGGAGCAAAAGGATAATCAGCGGGGAAGGTTATCTCCAACAAAATACATGCCTGGCTTACATTCTTTTGGCTTGCATACTCAACAAGGTCCTTGTATATAGGATGGTCCTTGAACAAATTCTGACTCAATGAAACATGCCACCTGCAAATATCGTTTTCATCTGGAAGTTTCAATACTACTCCAGCTAAACCTGTAGTGTTTGTTTGTCCATGCTCTAATACCTTTGCTAAATTATGATATTCTTTCATTATAGTCTTCATGGAGGAATTAGTCTTCAAATTGCTGTCCCTTTCTAGGTCATGAACAGAAGGCCCAAGATTTGTTGAAGTACTGCCACTAACAGCTTCATTGCAACTACCACAATTGGTGTTTACTACTCTCCTGTCAAATACAGCTTTGCGGTGCTGTTTATAAATCAAACATTGACTTAACTCCTTTCTTTTGTAATCCTCTCTCACATGCTTATAATGTATATGCAAGTCGACCTTTCCTGACAGAGTGTGTCCACCTACAAGTTGTGTGTTATTGTGTCCATTTGGGTCCTTGAAAATAATTAAATAACGCAGTGCAACATCTTCATCCTCCAGAGAAACCATCTTTCTTGTGCTATCCACAAAGCTTTCTGGTCTGGAGATCACTTCACAGATAGCAGCAAGACAAAATCCATTTGCAAATGCTCCATTCTCCCAATCGATGTCTGCTTTGGTCGAATAGCAAAGTGCAGCAGACAACTGACAAGATAAATTGATAGATGACTTATGTGTTGTTCTGCCCAAATATCTACTGTCATTCCTGACACAAATAAAAATTTCTTTTAGTAATTTGCATATTTGAATCTGGCTGTGTAACCTAACTCATTATCACACAAATTGAAGAAAGGAATGGGAACTAAACTTCTCTGGGTTGTAGTTCAGACAGACAGTACTCTTAAAGAATTAAAGAAATGTCCTAAGTTCCTAACAATGATCCAAGATGCAAAAGGGAGTCACTTTCAAGAGATTAAAAATAGGCAATAACCTTACCACAGGAGATACTCAACCTTCGGTCAACAAATCTAACAGAGGATGGAGTGGAGATGTGGATAGGAACCTTCAGAAAAATCTAAGCATTCATAGCCTTCAATAATACTAATGTTTATTTTGCATTAAGATACTTGGTAAGCCCACGCGTAAGCAATATGGTGTTCCAAGTAGTACACAAGAGCTTCAGTTTAAGAAAATAAGGCATGCTATGTGAAGAAAAAACTATAATATTCCAAATTATTGATTCTTTGATTTATTATTTTGGACCCATCTCAATGTAATTTGGATGTGGAGGTTTCACTTGTTCGACGATTATTATTTAAGTAATGGATAATGTATAGATTCAATGATTATTTCTATGCTTTTATTTGTTATGTATGTTTGATGTATGATGGAATATTTAATAGATTATTATTTCATTATGCAAGATTTTATCATATAAAACAGAGGCTATCGACAATATGATTGTTGTTTGATGATGTTTCAAGAAAATATTATGTGGGGGTGGCTGGAACTAAAATTGGATAAGTTTCATAAAGTAATATTTTCAACTCTTTAAATCAAATTAAATTAAATTATAATATCTTTCAATATTACAGACAATAAAGATTGAAACAAAAGATAGTTGAATTTAAATAAATAGAGAAATAAAATGAAAGGGAGATAAAAAGATTTTTTTTAAAAAAATCTACTTATAGAAATTAAAAGAGATTTTTCTTAATAATTAATATATAAAAACATTCTATTTAAAAGAAATAAAATGAGAATTAAAAAAACATTTTTTTCTTAATGAATATAAAATTAGACATGAGAGCAAATTTAATTATAGAAAATAAAGAATTATTGGTTTATTCAATAATTAAAATTGTCTACATCTTTAGAAGTTGATATTTTTGAAAAATGGAACCAAAGATTTCTATTCAAATACAATTTGGTTTTGTTAATGTTTTACTAGATGGATTTCCTCCATCCTTGCTCTTCATGACTTTATTGCCTAATGGAAAAGGCTCTAGTCCATATTGATGAATGACCAAACATTTATCATTTAAACAGTCTCTCTATCCTTGTTAGTTATATAAGTAGATTAGGATTTACACATGTTCATGGTTCTTTGTTACAAACTATAGGGAATAATTTAAAGCAATTCTCAAATAGTTAAATCATTGGAGAATCATGTCATTTATGTTTGCACCTTGCCACTATGTATGAAATATAAAATGAAACCATCCATAGGAAATATAAAGTTGTTATATATAGGTGCCTGTGCAAGGTGTTACATAAACTTTATTTGAGGTTTTATGCAGCTAGTTAGCCTTTGACCTAGTGACAATTATAGGGGTCAAGTGTACATTGGGTATAGCTGCTATTGTTGCAATCGTGTTACATATTAATTGGTTTAAAACCCTATTAAGGACTCCCTAGGGAATACCCTCCTGGGTTTAAGCTGAGCCCAAAATGTAATAGAGATTACCCACTCTAATTAATTGGCCTTTAAACCTCCTCATTTTGTTGATGAACCTCAGTTTTGTCTTCTTGATGACAAACCCCTATCCCTGAAACGAAGAAGAGTTCTAGTATTGTGGAACAATGGTTTCAAGACCCAACACCCCCATCTCTAAAACATGTCTCTCCATCAGGAAACTCTGAGGAACATAGCTGGAAAGCAACCTTGAAACAATGTATAACTAAATCACAAATAATTGCTTTGAGTTCATTTATATAATGTCTATGCTTTCTACAGAAAGAATATTGTATTCCATTTTGTATAACTGAAACATAGAAATCCAAATTTTCTACAGCAATCTAAATTTCTAGCCTATATTTCTTTACCTAATATATAAAAATTCAAATAGAAATAGCAATTCGTATGATTATAAAACAAGGAAATTGCACTATTTTTATTACAGATCTATGTTAAAAAGCACCACGAATAAGAAGGCAGACAAAGAGTGTAAGATGAAGCAACAAGCCAAAAATAAATTGCAAATGAGTTGAGAACAACTAGAGGGTAATGCCTTTATCACTGAAATGCAAACTATGCAGCATGGCCAACCCCACAAATCAGACATGGACTTCATGACTTGGCAAAATAGATGGACATGCAGGTAGCTATAACAGTATTAACCAATTAATTGCAAGGAATACACAGAGCTATTTAAATCATAGAAGCATAAATCTGCAAAAAATCGCAGAAATCGCGATTTTTAAAAAATCGTAGGGGTTCCCGATTTTTTCCGGCTAAAAATCGCGATTTTTTGGGTTGCGTTAACCGCACCAAAAATCGTTGAAAATCGCGAAAAAATCAGGTTTAAATCGCGGAAAAATCGGTAAAAAAACGTCAAAAAATCGCAAACTCTAAAAAGCATGAAAAAAAACCCTAAAAAACGTGATTTTTTGCATAAATATGAGTCGCCAATTGATTTTCTTGATGCCCTGCGACTTTCCAGCGCCGTCAAATTCCCGAAAAGTTGCAGAGTTTATTTCTATGTCCTGCTTAACTCCATATCCACGATTGGCAGCCAGCATTCGCGACTTGCATTTTCTTTGACTCCCGTCCGCGACTTGCTTTGGCATTCACGGCAACTTCACTCACGGCTTCGCATTCACGCGGCTTCACTCCGTGCTTTTATTTTTTCCGCACGGCTTTTATTTTTCCGTATGTTTGTTTTAGATTTTATTTGTTTTTATTGGGCTGTATGCATTTTAAACTTTTAGCGTTGATTTTTCTATATTAAAAGTTTAAATCTATGAAAGCATTTTATTTTTATTTTTAGAGATTTATATTTATTAATATAATTTATTATATTATAATAACAATTTGTTATAAATTTTATATTTATGACTCTATATATTTAAATTTTTAATAATATAATCTTTAACATGTTAAAAATTAACTAAATAAATAAACTGTAATGTTTAATTAATTTAAATATAACTAATTTTTTTTAAATTAAATTATTTTATAATAATATAACTTTATACTATTTATTCTATGATTTATTTTTTAATGTTTACAAATCCCATATTTTATTTTGCTTACTTACTAAAAAAATTAAACATTTATTAATTATTATAATAAATTTAATATTATTTTTTTTTTTTAGTTTTCATTTTTTAATATTATCATTTAATACATTATATATAAAATTCAAGAAATGTAAAATAAAATATTTAAATTAAATTCAACAAATATAGTAAAATCTAACATAAATTAATATATTTAAATATTTATATATTGTGATTTCACATGTTTCTTAGGGTTTATATTTTATAAATGTTAGACAATTTTGTGGATATATTATTTATATTTATAAAAAAAATAAAAATTACATAGGGCGAATTTAATCCGAATTTTTTGTTTTTCGAATTTTTTCCTTGTCGAACTTCATCCGAATATCAATGTTGCCGAACTCGAATTCGAATTCAAACCTTGTGACTTAGACTGAAGGTTTCGCTCTATTTTTTGGCCGCCATAAATCTACACGCGAGTTCTGAACGCCGTTTTTGCTGCGACTGTGAAGTACGCGACCAGAAGACGAGGCTGTGAACACGCAACCAAAAGACCAGAAGACTAGGCTGTGAAGACGCGACCAGACTCTGAAGAGATTGTGAAGACGACCAGAAATCTTGATTTTTTGTCTATTTTCTATTTTCTATGTTTTTTTACTTTTTTTTCAAACCCGATTTTTTCCCGATTTTTTCCCGATTTTTTCACGATTTTTCAAAAAATCTTGATTTTTTGGTTTGCCGATTTTTTCCCCAAACGATTTATGCTGCTATGATTTAATTTTAAATGAAACATGGCAGAATCACTGCAAAGGTATGGTTGTTCAACTACAGCTGTACACACAAGATGCCCACCCTTAAACTATATTAAACATGATTTACTGGTTTGCACCTTTAAGTATCCGCAGTACTCATATTGTGGATTTTATTTTTTCTGCTTTTGTAGTTCACTAGATTTAATCCTAGGCACTCCCACGTGTGAGCGACATGAAACAATGCTCTCAATCAAGTGCACAGAAAGGGGGTTACAGCTTTTAATATTTAAGTAAATGTGATTTTAGAAACAATTTATGGTTGCTTTGTTTACTCTATGCATGTTATGTGTTATCTAAGCTTAATTCTTATTTTTAGGCTTGAAAATATATGATTTTATATGTTTTTTTACAACCCAATACATACCTAACATACCTAAACCCCAAAACAAATTTTCACATACCAATGTACCCAATCCCAAATCAGTAACTTCAATATTTATGTATGAAAACAACAATAGCAGCCTGCAAGGGGTGCTAAAGGTCATGTAAATCAAAGAAGCAAAGGATGGAGAAAAATTGCAATTAATCACAAATTGCCTCCAAATTGTTCCCTCTAAAAATCATCGATTTTTGCAAAAAATGCAATCAATAGTTTTAACCATTTTTTGTTGTGTAAAAGCATAGTTTCCAGGAGACTGGTATTGGTACGGGAGACCAGTACCGGTACCGGTACAGGTGCGGCTTTTTTTTTTAAATAGGAGACAAGGGTACTTGGAGATGCCATCTTTTTTTAATATAAATAAAAATTAATAGATTAATAATTTATAGAAAATATCATAACATAATTTTTTAATGCTTTAAATTTCATGGGAGATGCCAAAATTTCCATCGAGAGACTCAGGAGACGACACGTCAAGTTTCCATGCTATCGGAGGTGTTTCCAAGGACGTCTCCAGTACAGGAGACGCGTACCAATCTCCGAGGCGCGTCTCATGGGGCAGGAGACGCGTCTCCCGGCAACACTGTGTAAAAGTATTTAAATCATGATAAAAACGTGATAAAAAAGGTCTAAATTGCATTGGGTTGTGGGTAATCCAATTTTGACCTATTTTTAATGATCTTTTTGACCACCCATTACTATTTTTTTGGCACTAGAATTTGGAGGCATATTATTGTTTTAGTTTCTTCTTCATGTGCCATATGACGAGCAACACAGATTTTTATGATAGCTCACTTTGGATATGATATTTGTTTTGTATTTCTAATTGTTGTACATGAAATTACTTGATTCTATTGTACCATGTTGGTGAATCCCAGTTTGGTTGTAGTTGTTTTTGTTGATGTTTCAAATGCTATCTAACTTGGAATGTTCTTTCATGAGTTCTAAACTTTAAACTGTCTTTGTGAAATTGTTGAAATCCCTTATTCACATAACCATCTTTGATCAAATTCACAAATGATGTCTTGTCTGACATTTTAGAATCATGATGATGCTTGACAATATATGAAGTTTGTTCATCCTGATTGGGTGTTGGTATTGTGCTAACCTTGGAGTACTCAATTTTTTTTATGCATTAGCAATTAGTGTTGGAAGATTGTCATGTCCCCTTTTTGTAATAATATTGTTGTGTCAAAATGCCTTGTTACTGGGATCTTTCATCCTCTCTCAGCCAGAATTTTGTGTTTGTGCCCCTCCTTTTCCTCTTTTGGTGTCATTCTAGGTTGCCAAGTCCTTATGCGTTTGAGACTTGAGTGAGTTAGGCATTCTAAGTGTCTGTCAATCAAAATGTCAGACTTCATTGTCTTGACATACTTAACACCCTTCCTCTACCTTTGTCCTCTTCCTTGTCGAGCTATTGGAGTTTCCCATCTTGTCATCCTCTTCCTTCCCTTTTCGCCAATTTGTCCAAATTTCTCATCCTTAGGTCCCCTTTTCTTGTCATGCTGCCATTAATGACTCTTGTCTCACGAAGTCGAACTTCACCTCATCTGCCTACCATATGGGTGTGAGTTCCTCATCATCCCTAACCCCTAAAATTTGAAACTCTCGTCTCTTTGCATTGTTCATTCCACCTACCACCTAACATGTCAATGCACCATAATGCTTCTTTCTGACACGTGGCTCTAGTTAGGGTTCCATTTTTCCAACAACATTATTTAATTAGAGAACATGGTCCTATGTGTATTTTCCCATTGTTGGAGCTGTGTATACCATCCTAGCTGCCATTAATGCAATAGTTAGGTTTTGTAGCCTTGGTTCTTCTCACCATTAATGTGGGTGGTTGTTGCATGTTCGAGTATCTTCTTCCATACCTCCTCAATACCTCTCTGTGCACATGGATGCAATTTTGGGCACAATTCAGAGTAAAACAGCACTAGCTGGCATGGGCAATCCCCCTATGTACTTCTCTAGACTTGACGATCTCCATGTTAGTTTTGGCCTTGCTACGAATGGCATTTTGGGTTGGAAACCTATGAAGAAAAACAACTTTGAACACCCACACCAAACCCTAACCAAACTATCTCAAGCACTTGTGTTCATAGGAACAAATTCAAGGACAAAAGCCCACAAATCTACACAACCAAAGGACAAAAACCTTACTATATCGAGAGTGGTTGAAAATGTAACCCTGCCCCCTGTTTATTTCTCTAGTACTTGACGATCTGCATCCCAATTTTGGCCTTGCTGTGAATGGCATTTTGGGTTGGAAATGTTGATGTTTTGCAAAGTCGGTCTCCACTTCCAGCCGATCTCCTTACTTCATGTTGATAAATTAAATAATAGCCTAAGGCTATTTAATTTATATGACTTCGATTTATTGAAGAGTCTCGATCCTTGTTTATTGTATTTAATTATTGGAAGCGATTCTACAAAGAGACGTCATTTGCTAAATGATGTTTAATATTTTATCAAGGCCGTCTTTAAGGAGATACGATTTCATGAAGAAACACAAATTCTTATGTGGCCAACTTCTTGCTCATTGGATGTGACTTAATGAAGGGGCGCCTTCCTCTATGATGGCCGACTTGATTTGAAGTGTGATGACCTTTCCATATTGTATATATATTTGATGTTTCTCTCCTTGTTCATCATCCATTCCATTCAAGCATATTCGTCACAAGTTGAGATCATCACGTGCGAGTTTATCTATAAGTGCAGATCGTCATAGTTGAAGGCTGAGTTTCATTATCAGCGAATTGTCTCTTTGTATTTCTGTGTTGCATCATATCTGGTGCTTATATTCTGGCCTGCATATTGGGCTCTTGTAAGGAGATCATTGTTGTTGAAATTCAATCTATAAGTGATATATTGTTGCTGGGTTTTTCTCCCTCAAGAGGAGGGTTTTCCTAGGGTATCTGCTGTGTCATTGTGTTAATTTTGAATTAATTTTCTGTGCATTACATCTGATCATAAATCTAACAGGAAATCTATGAAGAAAAGCAACTTTGAATGCCCGCACCAAACCCTAACCAGATGGTCTCAAGCACTTGTGTTCAAATGAACAAATTCAAGGACAAAACCCCACAAATCTGCACAACCAAAGAAAAAAAACCCTACTAGTTTGAGAGCAGCCAAGGATAAAAACACTGTTGGTTGTCACGGTTGAACTTTAATGGTGGTCGACATCAATGATATCAAGACGACATGACACTTACATTTGTTGTAGTAGAAGCAATTACTCTAGAGGCATCCATGGTGGTGGTTACCTACAAGAACAAACTAGACCCAAGTGCAAAAGGTTGTGAGTGTTGACCAAAGCCTCCTCAACCCATAAAAGTTGTTGATGCAACATTTGCATTGTGATTCCATGCTTTCTATTAATGTAAGAATGGCCATTTAACAACAGAGTGTTTGTAAATCAAGTTAAATAGCAGTGTTGTCGGGAGACGCATCTCCACGTCTCCCCTGCCCCTTGAGATGCGTCTCAGAGACTAGTACGAGTCTCCGGTACCAGAGACATCCTCGGAAATGCCTCCAATAGCATGGAAACTTGACATGCTGTCTCCCGACGTCTCTTGGTGGAAATTTTGGTGTCTCCCATGAAATTTAAAAGCATTAAAAAATTATAACGTGAAAAAATTTATAATGTCGTGATATTTTCTATATACTATTAATTTATTAATTTTTATTTATACTAAAAAAAGATGGCATCTCCAAGTACCCCCATCTCCTATTTTCAAAAAATGTCGTACCAGTACCAATACCAGTCTCTTGGCAACTATGTTAAATAGGTATCGATGAATGCAAATCTATATTTCCCAACTATGTTTATCAAATATGAGCAAATGTTCTAATCTATAGTTTATTCTAATTGTTGACTTGCCTTGTGATATTAGGGTCTGATGTTGTTTGTGTGATTGTAAAGGAAATTTTTTGAGTTTGCTAAATACGATAATTAATCTGAAGTACGCCATTGAGCCGCAAAGGCAGTCATGTAAATATTAATGTATTTTGGGGGAGTATAATGAAATTTTAAGAGTATTTCAGAGTTGTTAATGCTACTTGTAAACCCTAATGTGTTTTAGGGTTTGCATGGTGCCAAATTAAATATTATTAAATGTCAACTATTTACCCTAAATATTTGGCTGCGACATTAAGAGGAATATCAAAGCAGCTGATTTAAATAATATTTGTATAAGGTTTAATAAACATTTCCAGTCATATATTACCAAGGACATTACAAAGTTAAAATGATGTTACAACTACTTCTAGTTTCATTTCGTTCTTTGATTTGTTGCAGTTTCCAAGTGGAAAAGATGTAAATTCTGCTTCCCTGGGGTTTGGAACTTGTTTAGACTTTTGACACATGTTTCTATTGAATGTATAACTCCCAGTAAGATCATACGTGGTACAAATTGTCACATTTACAATCCCAGGAACCCAAAGAGCAGGTTTAATAATGTTTATGTATGATGTCTTCTGTCACTTCCTCGACTAAATTCCATAAGATACATTTAATGTTGACTGCTACTCTTTTCCAATAACCTTCCAATTCATCCCAATGAAGCTTCTTGATAGCCCACTACTTTATTTACTTTTGTTTGCAGCAATGTCATTCTTATGCCTCAAATTTTAATGAATTAATACAGGCATGGACAATTAGTTACTTCCAAGATGAGAAATGAATTTAAAACCCTTCCCTGCTTATATAAATCAGACTTCCAACATTCATGGAAGCTAGATAAACTTCTGGACTTTTTTTTAAAGATTAGTTTAAGCTAGTTCTCTCTTTTACCTTGAAAATTATAAAGAAAGCAATTCAAAAGCACAACACTTTGAATTAAGGACACAAAGTTCATTTTACTTTGATATTATTATTATTTCTTTGCACAGCCCAACTAAAACATTTCTAGGTGCAATAAACAACATTTATATATATTTTAAAAGCAACATCAACTAATCAATTTGTAAAAAGAAGAATTTTACATAGCATTCTATTGGTGTTGTTTATCCCTATTGTGCAGCTTTTGAGAATCAATGGGCTCTACTACTCAAACTCTAAACCACTATTCTTCCTTGTAGAACCCCTTCTGTCTTCACAAGCTTCATCAATTTTGTCCAACAGAGGTGTTGATATATTCTAGCCTTATACAAAGGTTCTCCCAGTCCTAAAAGGAATCCATTTCTTCCCATAGAGAATTATTTGCTGTTGCAAAGGGCCATTCACCTCCCCTATAGCAACCCATATTTTGTGATGTATGAGAATCTTGGACCTTCAATCCATAGTTTTAAAACTGTTCTTCTCAAAAGGACTTGACTCTTCTTGGGTTAGCTTCATTATTTATTTCTCATTCTATAAAGAAATCGGCACTCATAATTTGTACTTGTAGAATAAAAAATTATGAAGAAATACATATATTTCCAAGAAAACTCCTTTCCACGACTAAGTTGTTGTAATAACCCACCAGGCTATGTTGTTTCAAACTTGCAACATTTCTTAATTTTTAACTCATAGGCATTTTGTCAAACACTTTGCAAGAAGCCAAATATTTAGTATTCTGAAATGCAAACACTTAGAGCTGCTGCAACTAAGATTCTAGATCATAAACCCATCATAAAATCGTGCAATAGATCATGGATTTCACCTGGACATTTTGTCAAACAGTTTGTATGCTGGCTGGTCTGATTATGTTTAACTATTTGTTTGAAGGAATGTGATAAATAATCATCATAACATGGACTCAACGATATCTAATTTGAATCAACAATTATAATTAGCTGCTGCGATGGCGCCCGCTGCTGCTTTTGGTGTTGCTTCTACCAATGCTTCTACTGGGTGCGTCATTTCCCCTGGGCACTCACTTCTTGTGCCTCCCTCCCAATGCTCTCCTCACTCTCTGTTGGCTGGAGTGAATGCCCTCAATCCCACAATTGGGCATTTTTCTGTGGGAGTTTCTCGGGGCCTACCCTCTTTGTCTGAGAAGGGTTTGTCTAATACTGTCGTCCCCCCTCTTTTGAGTTTGATGCCCTTGTTGCTTGCAGCTACTCTCAAGCGGCTAGTGCTCTTGTTCGCCTTCCTCAGTGCCCCCTCCCCTGTGCCAAACCAACCCCGATGATAGTTTGTGGGGATGAAGTTGCTGAAAATGAAGGTTCTTATGAGAGGCAAGGATTGGTTTGCCATTTTTCAAATCTTTGGCCCTCTCTTCCTGACCTACACAGGTGGGTTTTGGATTCTTGGAGGGCCTTAGTGGATGGCAAGATTGAGCTCTTCCCCTATGCTAAAGGCTTCTTTGTTGCTACCTTTGCTTTTGTTGAGGATCATGGCTCACAACTGGGTCGCTTGTGGGCTTGGGGGGTACTCTCTCTCGCTCAAACCTTGGACTTCTTCCTTCAATCCGCTTATCAAACCACTCAATGTGCGTCCGGAGTGGGTTAGGCTCCTGAATCTCCCCCTCCAATTTTGGGAAGACTCTTGTTTTGAGGCCATTGGTAACTCTATTGGTCGATTTTGGAAGGTCGATGATTCTACTTCCTTTATGGAGCATTCAACCTTTGCTCGTATTTTGGTGGATCTTGACGTCTCTTTGCCTCTTCATGAGGAGGTGGTTATGATGGTTGAGAATCGGCCCTGGACTCAACCATTAGATTATGAGGGGCTTTCGTTTAGGTGCCGCCATTGATTCACTACTGGTCACTTGGGTTCATCTTGTTCTCTTCAGCATTGTTCTAGTTCAGCTACTTGGTGGAAGGATGCTAACGACAATCCCCTAACTGTTCCGGCCGTCTCTTCTAAGGATGTCCCTTACCTGGCTTCTAATGAGCCTCCTACTCCTACCTCGGTCTAGGTTGGTTATGTGAACCCTGCTGGCGTTCCTTCTTTGGGTGCTTCTCCTTCTCTTGTGGTTGTCCCCACTCCACCCTTGGCTTCTTTTGTGGATGGGGCTCACTTTCCTCATTGTTGTTCTCCACTTCCCCCATTGGATGTTGATGGTCTTTCCATGGGGGTGTCTCTTGCTCCCCCTAGTGGTGGGAGCCCAGATGATTGTATTGCTTGGACAGTAGTTTGTAGAAGGCATAAAGGTCTCTCCTCTACCTCTTCCTCTTCTCGTGACTTGTTGGACAAGTCTGTTGTTTAGGGCCAAGACCCTTTTCTCTATTTCTCTCTGGTTCTAAGCTCCAATCAAAAGCATAGCTGGTCTTTGTTGGGGTTTTTAGTTTGATGGTTGTCTCACTTCTTGTGAGCTCCTTTTGCTTGGCCTTTATGGCTATTTTGTATTGGGTACGGGCCCTTCCCGTCTCTATCTTAATCAAAACAATATCTAATTTGATAATAACTTCATTTCCATACAATTCATTGCACAATGCATGATATAAGCAACATATAATATTTTGTACTTCCTTATATTGTTGTTACAAAGATTAGATGTCCAGAAATTACATACAGCAATTAAATCTGAATATTATAGACCAAAATTACTGACCTGTAGGTATAACCAGCATTCCTTAATTATTTCCTTCCATCCCAAGAGCTGTACGGCAGTCATAGGCAATGGTACAGCTGCATATAAAATAGTATGGCAGCCTTCAATTAATGGTACGGCAGCATAGGAGGGCTGCGACTCCTTTATGCATGCTACGCTAGACTACATTCACTCTTTTTTTGGCTGCATTGTATTCAGACAAGACTCTTAAAGCCTATAAAGTGCAGCAACCCTCCCTTTAATTGTGTACAACCACCTTATGATGTTGCAGTTGTTTTAGGAAGTCCACGCCAAGTATGTGGAAAGGCTTTAAAGCCTACAAAATATTAATCGCCCCTCTCTTGCCACTTTGGGAGCTGTACAGCCTCTTTAGGGAGCCAAAAATGGTACAGCTAGGTACAAACCCAGCTTAAATCATAATTTTTTACTTGCTTTAACACTTGCACACACAGCATTGCAGTTTTTGATCTATTCCACACTCGCACACATTGCACAATAATATCTGAGTTCTCCTCTTGCACACACAACACTAATTCACAAATTTATTATTTGTTCACAAATCTTCAATAAGTCTGTATCTACAAACCTAACAAATCCAAGAAAGATAAATCGATTTGATCCAAAACCTTATTTTCAAACATTCAGCACAAAGGCAACTTCTGTATGAAATTGCACCAACGAAAACCGAAGGCTTTCGTCCCCAAACTCCAAATCTTCAGCTCACTGTCAATCCCTAGCTGGGATCGCTCTACCTTTTGGATTTTCGTCTGTCAAGAAAACCATTAGGCTTTCATCCTGCCTGTAAGAGTTTAGCCACATGCACATATCTCGAAAAGAGAAATTATCAAACTTTAGAATGAATTCCTTTCTTCTCCTCAGCCTCCTTTTATAACCCCAACAGAACTTTCTGGAATTTAAATTATAAAATCACTTTTTAAATATTAATCCTTTTAACTCCTTATAAGTAACTTTATAATATTTTAATTTTTTTGGCCCCAAGTAAAGTCACGTTATAAAATTCAAAAAATCAACTTAAAAAAAACTAATTAAATACAAGTTGCCTGAAAAACATTAATTTAGACAACTTAATTTAGTTAATTAAAGTATTTCCTCTCCAAACACCTGGACAGAAAAATGGGGATATTATAGTTATTAATGCTAGTGAATAGCTTAAATTTCCTAGATTGCTAAAATCAACTAACACCAAACAAAAGTAGACTGTTTTGGAACTTTGTACTTAGTAGGTCAACTTTGTACAAGGTAGTTTGTAATTGAAATTTGCAAACTATTAGCATCTAATTATCATTTATGCACTATGCAATGCAATGTAACCAGCAATATGAACATAAACCCTCATTTTTATGTGTTCTCTATATCTCTATGCTATTAAAGTGCCTTTACATTTAAAAAACAATAGGTTTATCTCTTCTTCTTTTTTGCATTTTTCTATGTTTTTTGGAAATCCAATTTTTTAAGATTTTTTGAAAAACCCTTATACTTCTGGTTTGGCAATTTTTTTGTCATGTTCCTTTTTTAAAATTAGGGACATAGAGAAGACCTCTAGCCTATCCTCATTTCATGTAGGCTAAAGGATAAAGCAAATGTAATGATTAATAATATTATTTTAAGTTGGTCCTAATAATATTGAGGGCAACCTAATAATATTATTATAATTAATTAAAAAAGTGTTTTTAAACACTTAATATTTAAAAAGTATTTTTAAATACTTTTGGAGGGAAATTTAAATCATGGGCCCAATTTAGAAAGCTATTTAAAAGGGGCACTTGAATTCATTGAGGATCATCTCGTCTTCATTTTGTAATTCAACATTTGATCTTCATGTTCAATTTCACAACTAAGGATGAAAACCCTTGGCTATTCCAAGATCTTCAAGGAATAAAACCCTCTTGGATTTCCATCACCAGATTTCGGGACGAAAACCCTTATCTCCATCTAAGGCATCTCCACACAGGAGTTGCATTGGAGCTGAATTTACCGAAGTATCCTTCAAATTTCAGATTGGAGCAATTGGATTTACAAGCAGATGTTATGTCCATGGTTTGAACTTTGAAGAGGTTCATTGCTGATTTCCAGAGTTTGTCGGCTGTTGTCCATCATCATTTCTTACTAGGTCTTAAGTACCACATTGAGAAGTATTGACTATCATCATTAATTTGATTTCAGGGTTTGCACACATCATTGTTGCCGATCACCATCTTCATTGTTGTCCTTCAGAAATTATTTACATGTTTGCTGCTGTTATTACCATCATTTGCTGAGGTAGATATTCATTTTGTGAGCCGCATCATTCAACTGCCCAATCATAGCCTTGTAATCTGCCACACATCATCAAAGAGGGGCAATTGAGGATTGCAGCTGTTAGAGGGTTAGTTGCATATTTGCTACTGTCATTTGCTAAGGATATTGTGCACTGTTTGCATCACCTATTACCAATTTGTTACATATATTGTAAGCATTTGTGTGCTGATTGCAGCCACCAACACAAAGTTGCCACTAGCTGGGCAGAGTATTTGATACACAGTGTCTTAAACAAACCGCTGCAGGTGTAAAAGGGAGTAATCATATAGACAAGGCCAACCGTATCCTTCCTCATAAGACCACATGATCTTTGTTGCTGCCACACCTCACCATTGAAGGCAGATTATCATACAAAAGGGTGCCGCACCACTCACTGAAGTTGTATGAGATCATACATTGTATTATAAAGGGTGCTATCATTTGTAACCTCATTTCTGTAATATGTCATTTGGAATCTATATGATTTGAAGGGTTTCTTTATACATACTTCTGGTATTAATTCTTCTATCCAGTAGTGTTATTTTGTATCAGCAATATTTTTCCAGTCTACAAACTTTCAGAAAATAGCAAAAAGGATTTATATCAGCATTTAGTTTCATTTGAGTTTTCTGTTTGAGCTTCGTTCTTGTTTCCAGTAATCAGAAAAATTCACAAAAAAAAAGTATTGCATAGAAAACCAGTTATGGGAAATTAAATTTTTTGCCAAAATATTTTTTTGCTATTGTGATGTAAATGAAACTGGCAAAATTGTTCATGGGAAAGATGGTGAGACTGTGGCCAGAGATGAAGAACATTGAGGTAACACTTAGGATGAGAACTCTTCCACGCCCATGTGACATCTCTTTTTCTTTAGTCTATGAACAGAAACATATGGCACACATTGTATAAAATGTTGTGAACCCCTTGATATGGCTTAGTCCTGGAGCTGATCCCAGAAGTGTGGTTCAGAGACTAGACAGTAGTTAGTAAATGGTGTTTGATATATGATTTTTTGGTTTTGTGCTTCAACATGCAACTGTCCATTGATGGACATATACTAGTTTTGTAAACTTTTATCCCAATATTAGAAAAAAATCATATTTAATGGGGATCATCACAAAAGACTCTTGATCAAGTGAAACAAGGTTGAACAAACTGAAAGATGCAAATAAATTGAAGAAAACTAGCAATACACAGGCAGCCACCTTCACTTTGGGAAGAAATATTATTACGAATTTACATTATTATGTACCCTCTATGTGAGTTTCATCTCTGTCTCCTAATAATCCCATGGGATAGCCATTCAACTTTATATTCTTCTGTTTTTTTATTTAAGAAAAGATCCGTTTTTGAATATTTAAAGGAACAGGGGATTGAGGAGGGAAATAGAATAGGTGGGAGCAGAAATAAACACAAAGATAAGACCATACAATAATGCTTGAAGAAAACTATTAATTTCATGGTTTACATGTTCAGTTCCAATGTATCTCCTCAAATATAAATATTGAGAATAAAATCCAGCTCAAACCAGAATTTGATCAGTTACATTGTATTACAATACATTGACATAAAGGAACGAGGAGGCTGAGGAAGAAAGTTAAATACCTCAGAACTGTATATAAGTTCTCTACAGAACTTCCATGAAATGCAAAGAATGATCGACTTTCTGGATCGTGGCAATTGTGAAATATGTCACCTTCCACGGAATCACGAAGAACTGCTAACTGGCATATTGAATTAGGAATTGGAAGTATGGCATCACCTTCAAGCAAATGCAGCTTAACTCTACTAGTATATAAGATAAATCTTAGGATATCGTATGGAAAGGATATCCTTTCTACAAAATCTTTCTTCAAGAGCTGCTGATCACCATCATGGTTGTCTTTACCAAGAACTTGTAGCCAAGATTCTTCCAACTTCAACTTTAGTTTGCATTCATCCGCACATATTTTCATCTCTGCAATAGGAGGAAATGTTTTTATAATATTCTGCAGAAATTTCAACTTCTCGTTTCTAGTCAACACTTTCTTCTTACCACCATTATCAATCAAATACTCCAACCCACTTTGTAAAATATGTTCACTCTGCAAATTTCCAGAATTACCATGCTCTGTATTTCCTGAAGCATCTATAGAGGTCTGAGGTTTGCCAAACATTCCCTCATTCTCAGGAAAAAAGGCTTGTAATGGCTCAAACACATCTGCAATGGATTTTGATGCGGCCAGAGCAAGAGAGATCTCAAAATCAACCAGCTCAGATGAATTCTGAACTTCTCGTAGCACTGTTTTTCCAAGACCCAACTCTTGAAATTGATATAGACTGATAAATAGAGTAAAGAAATAGATGTCAGCATCCCATCATCAGACTCAAAGCGCTGCAGTTATTAAGGTAACAACTGAACAACTTATATAAATGAAATACAATTTTCCAAAAAACAAAAACAATTTCCAACTACCATCTTTGGTAAATCACCCAACACATCTCAGCAGGACAAATACAATTAAATTCTATCAGATGAAGTTTTTAGAAACTCCGTTTGGATTTTGAGCTACTGAGACTCGGCCATCAAATACTAATACACACCTACTAGAACACCAAGTTCAAAGCTTGGACGCTTAAAAAATTCTCCAGTGCCAGGAATGTATTATTTGGCAGGAGCCAGGCAATCTTGCTGACCTGGGAATTCCACATAATGCAGAAGGAACAATGCCCAGCGGCCTCACTCTGAACATATGCGAAAGGAGGTTTTGTCTGATCTGAATAGGCATGCGATTTAAGAAGTCTAGATAATAGGAGATGAGCATTAAAGTAATCTTTAAAAAAGTTCAATGATTTCTAACGCAAGATCCTAAGGCATTGGAGAATGTCAATTCAAAGAATGAGTAGCCTTGAAATTCTTGTAACATAGGTTTAGTGACGAATTTAATAGCAAGGTAAAATGATCCACCAAGGTTCTAGCTTGGTTATATGTTTGAGGTTACTGCAAGGCTGCAAAAGTTTTGGCAGAATAAATATAGAGATGCTATAGGGGCTGGAGCAAGTCTCTGCAAAATTTGACAGATATTCCATTCCAGACCTTTGAATTTCAGGACGCAATCCCATGGAAGAGGCTGCTGTACTTCTTTCAATTGTGTGGGTATTTATATAAAATTTTGAAATTAATTATATTTACAGGAAAGTGATATCTGGAAAGTGGAACTGAGTGTTTGCAGCAACCAGCTCAGCTAACTCAGGAAGCATTTATGCCAGTTGGCAATTTCAAGTAGCATATTTTTACTTTTTGACCGGTAGAGTTAAGTGCAAATCTCTGAAAAAACTGTAATGTAGAAACTAGAGCTGCATATTTTATGCTACAGAGGATGGTTATCTGCAAATTGCTTTCGAAAAACCTAAGAAGAACCAAGAAAATCGTGCGGTCCATTTCATGAAACAATGTACTCTAGGTGTAAGTGAATTGACAGATTTTGATATTGCTTTTGAACTTGAACAGAGGTCAAAAACCAGGGGTACAAAATTTGAACAATAAGTATGCTAGATAATAATACCCTTGTGGGATCAGAAACCAAATTAAATTCCTGCTTCCTCGTAACCTTAAAAACAGTCTTTACCTTTACGGTTTTACCTTTGCTTGAGGGGCAAGTCTTTGAATCTACCCAAAATCAGGTGGGGAAAATCCTCTTGTAATATTGTTTTTTTCTTTTTTTGGAGCTGATGACAGCTCTGAGTTCAACTAGTTACAGCCATCTATTAATCGTCTGAGTTAGGACCCTGCCACTGGGGAGGCTCTCCCAGCAGCCACCATAGATTGCAACCCTAGTGTGTGCTGTCACCGCTACCCAGGGATTTCTACAACCACCTATAAGAGTGGGGTATCCGAAGCTGTGAAAAACGTTTCCCCCTCCTGTAAACCTCAAAAGCCCAAATCCGTAACCTCTGCCTACCAGCAAATTGCCGTATCTAAATGGACGTTAAAAATAAATATACAAATGAAATATGAAATTGACAAGGGATTAAAAAGGATGTACCAGGAAAGACCATTACAAGTGCACAACCGAGAAGGAAAATATGGCAGCTCTTTCTTGCAAATAACGCACCAGCTTGGCAGCAAGCTAAGGCGCGTTCCTACAAATATCAAAAGCTGAACAAACTGATTCACAAAATCCTTTGCAGGAAACTTCTCAACATTATCTCCATTTGCAAAGAAAAGCTTTGTCAATTCGGGTACCAACACCACAGGACCATATAAATTCCCCATATCATTTTCTTCCTTCGCCTTTCGGTCTTTATATGCTTCAATTGATGTCTGGTTCTGGCATGAACAACTCACCCTGAAATCTTCAGGCGAAATTTTATCCTTAAACCAAAACTCTTTGCCAAAATGAAGATTAATTTTCAGAGGATTTTCATAACTTAACCCTAGGGCTTCGGCCCAGTGGAAAGACCCTATTATTCCAACGAGCTCCATTTCCAGCTGAACAGTGCAAGAAGCTGGGTCTGCGCTAACATCACACCAAAAAAGAATTTGTTCTCCAGATTGCAGCTTTCCCTCCAAATTCAAATAATCCAAGCCAGCATTGTTTCGAACTACTTCACAAATTGTTTGAGCTTCTCTTGCAAGCTCACAAATAACCCCGCTTTCAAATAACTGTTTCTCGTCCGAAACTCCAGCGGAAAAATTACTATTTTGGGAGATTTTAACCCTTTTCCTGCACCCTCTGAAAGTGTTGAAAGAGCTGGCAATACGGTCGAGAACAGTGGTGAGACAATTGGGGGAAACCTTGACGCGCTCCAGCTTTTCGTTTAATAAATACAGAGCAGAATCGAATTCGTTGTCTGATTCGTCATCTACACGGACCACCATGAAAACTTCGTCTGAGTTATTATTTCTTGTAGCTGGGGAGTGAAATGCAGAGGGTATTATGAGTTGCACGGGCCTGCCGTGGATATGCATTTGCAGGCAATCGCGAGAAGACTCATTAACCATTAGAAAATCATGATTGTTTTGAGATAACCAGGCGTTCACCACTTCCTCCATGGCTACATGAAAAGACGGCTGCAGAGAATTTTGAATTGATATGCGATTCGAACCTTGAGTTATTGCTTCACAAATCGTCAGCTTTGGTGGAGTCAAATCATAAGAAACTAATTTAAAATTGTCTACGCAAGGAAGACAGGATCGTTTTCCGCATATTCTACATTCAATTACTAATTTATCGGATTATAGTGTTTTTGATTAAGGAACAAACAGGATTATAGTGTTATTGTGAACTATGATTTGAATATTCCAATAATTTACATGTTAAGTTAGATAGTTAAATGTGGAGAACGTTAATATCCCAGTTCTCTTATCAAGATTGTGGTATTTTTAGATTTAGAAATTTATCAGATGTTTGTATTGGAAATCATGTCTCATAATCAATGAGGTGCTTCTAGGATTTGCTAAAGGATAAGTTGATAATTTTAGATTAAATTTGTAATCATACACTAGTCATCTATGTTCATATTCATCATTGTGTATTGTGGAATTCAACATCTATGTTTCTTTGATATGTCTTTATATTTTTTGTCTTTCTTAATATTTATAGACTAGTAGTATTTATAAATACCTTGGTTAGGTTTGTTAGGATACATGTTCTCCTAGATCAACCCACATAAATGTGTGAATGATAAAAAACAACAGTCGTCAATCATATATATGCTCCTAAAATGATTTTGCATGTCTAGATTCATTTTAATGTTTCAAATCTCAATATGCATTTTTCATTTCAACTCATAAGATCTCTCAATGATTTCCTAGATATCAATTAATGTTAAATTTAATATATTTAAATACCAGGACATAACAAATCATGGCATAAATGTGTACTAAGTCAACTCCCAATGGCTATAAGGAATAGGAAGGAGTCAAGAATTGAATTATAAAAAAATTAATCTTTCAGTTAGATTTGTGTCATACTAAATCAATCCCATGCCTTGTGGAAATAACCCAAGATGGGCAAAGTCATATCTCAAGATTGGGAATGGGCATTTGAAAGCATAGACTAATAAATGAGAGGAATGAGAGGAATGAGTGCGAACATGGTTGGAATAAGATTGGATCCATAAGAACATGAGTAGGCAAGAGTAAATGAGGATGTATATAGGTTGGGAAGGAGCCAAACTTAGCACAACAGTGTACCACATGCTATGTACTAGTATTAAGACATTCTCTCAAAATTGACCAAAAATTGAGGAATTGGCATGGATATGCAGATTTCACCATTATATTTTTCTCCTAAATTGAGTTGCATGTGAATCTTAAAGTAATTGTGAGAACTCAAAAAATGCATGTAAAGTAAATATTTGGACATAATTTAAGGATTTTGGGGTACATGTAAAGTAATGGAATCAAATGGATACTTTCATGTCTTCTTCCATCTTTCAATGTGCATGTTCCCTTGAAACTTTTAAAATAGAGAAAGGATGTGCAATGAGTAACTTCTATCACATAAGTAAAGATAAAAATTAATGCAAACTTATTTCACTATCTATAGATATGAGAGAGAGAGAGAGAGTAGGGTTGGAAATTTCCATCTATATAGAAAGAGGTGTGGTAATGTTCCAACTTGCGTGACAATCATATGATGACATAATATATCAAGTATTGCCACATCGTGTGATCTAGATTTCTATGGACAAAGTAATTAGTCTTTGTATAGTACATGTAACTATTTGCAATCTCAATAAAAAAGTGAGGCAGTAGAACATGCCCACTTCAACTGGTTACATATATTGGATGCAAGATTGGAGGATGGAGAAAACAATCTATGAAAAATAAATGTAAGTTGTGAGACCCACCTCCTAGTATTAGACATTTTGTGACTGGTTGTGATCATTTCGTTGTCGCCATGGACAATTTTGATATGATTTATCAATATATTATGGACCTTTGATTTTGGCATATTTTCTATGTCATGATATATACATTATATGCGGGTATAGATCTGCATTGACCATAGTTTTTTTTTATATTACGTGAATGTTTAAATTAATCAAATGATCTTGTTCCTTGTTATTTCTATGATTAGTTTAATTTTATGACATGGTGAATTATGGTGTGTCTCACATGTGGTTTATTTATGTCCATCTACCTTAGAATATGGTTTATTTGATAAATGTAATATTAACCTAATGAGAATGAAAGTATGCACTAAAGATGTTTAATCATGAAATGTTAAATTTAAATACATTATGCTCTAATGTTATGTTACTTCAGTTATGATTCTTGATGATAAACTAACAATTGAAATATAATTTCTAAGTTATTACATGGCTAGTGGAACTGAGGAAATTTCATGGTGAGCCATTGTGAATTACCTGTAAAGCCAACCCAACCTATTTGGATAGGTTAAGGTCTTCTATATGGTGAAAGTTTCCTTTGTGATGTGAATTCAATTTATAAATTGTAGATTAGTGTTAGTATTGTGTATAGTTTGGTGTTGTTACCATGTGTTTAAATTTTGTATATGGGAGTCAAGAGAGGATTATGGTTCTATCATGTCAAACTTAGACTCTAACTTAATTGCAAGGTTTAAAGGATTTAATATGACAAATTCATCTTTATTTGGTGTTTTCATTACCCTAGGTCATAAGACTTGAGTCTAGAACCATTTTGTGAGCATGAATTTAATTCTACATATTATTTGAACTCCTTTTGGATCCATTTACCATTGTGACAAAAATTGAAGTTATTTTTGAGTTGTGAATAAGTATGATTGAAAAGCCACAGGAGGTGGTCCCAAAAAGCCTTCACACCAAGAGTGTGCAAGGTTGAAGTAGTGGGTTGGAAGATACTTGTCACCTTCACAATTGAAGATGAAGGGATTAAGGTTCCATTTTGGGTTTCCTTTTTGTGTGTGTAGAAAGCCTTGCAAGATTTACTATTAACTCCTTTTGGATCCATTTACCATTATGACAAAAATTGAAGTTGTTTTTGAGTTGTGAATAAGTATGATTAAGAAGCCAAAATGCCTTCACACCAAGAGTGTGCAAGGTTGAAGTAGTGGGTTGGAAGATACTTGTTGCCTTCACAATTGAAGATGAAGGGATTAAGATTCCATTTTGGGTTTCCTTTTTGTGTGTGGAGAAAGCCTTGTAAGATTTACTATTAACTCCTTTTGGATCCATTTACCACTGTATGATTTACATATTATTTGAACTCCTTTTGGATCCATTTACCATTGTGACAAAAATTGAAGTTGTTTTTGAGTTGTGAATAAGTATGATTGAGAAGCCACAGGAGGTGGTCCCAAAATGCCTTCACACCAAGAGTGTGCAAGGTTGAAGTAGTGGGTTGGAAGATACTTGTCACCTTCACAATTGAAGATGAAGGGATTAAGGTTCCATTTTGGGTTTCCTTTTTGTGTGTGGAGAAAGCCTTGTAAGATTTACTGTTAAAAAAACCCAAGAAACAATGAAATATTAGCATCAAAGAAAAACAATATGCTAGAATAAATTGTCTTCTATATAGAAAATGAGAGTGCATGTATTAAATATATAAAGAACCATTACTTTATATAGAGCAAGGCAATACATGAGGTGACCCAAGATCTCACATAAAGCATGGAGTTCAACTAGAGTTAGCCTATGCAATAAAGCAGGAAAGCTTATCTAAGAAAGCTTATCCAAATCTAGAGAAAATAAAGTAAATAACTAATAAACTAATTACTTAAATAAATAAATGCAACTAGATAAAAAACATGAGCTAAGTAAGCTTAAGTAACTAGAGTGAAAAGAAGGGACCTAAAAATTAAGTAAATAATTAATTAGGAAATATGTTTTACCCTAACACCCCCCTTAAATGAAAATAAGGGAGAAGCTAAAAACTCTAAAGATGAATGCAAGATGGGTCTCAACAAACAAGGCCTAGTGAGGTACTCATGTGCAAGCAAAAGGTCTCTCACAATTGGAGAAAAAGGAGAAAAATCCAGTGGGAGAAAACTCCTCTTCAGAAGAGAGAAATACAAGTGAAGGACTGAAAAACCTTTGGAAACAAGAATTGTCCCAAAAGAGTAGGAACAAAGGATGAACATGAGGAACACCACTGAAGCATGAAGAAGCTGCAAACACTATCAAAGAGTGACTGTTATGATGCTAAAAGAAGAACCTCCTCTAGAACAGATGATGATCAGGATCAAGAAGACAAGAATTTGCATGAGTGCCCCAAACAACACTACTCAAATCAAATGGCAAACAAAGGCAAAACATCTGGAACTTGAATATACAGATGGCATAGGTACCAAAAGTTTGAAGAACATTGATCAAGTGAAAATGGAAGGTCACCTTCAGAAATAGGAATGCAAGAGTGTTTATATGGTAAATGCTCCATCTCACTGAAATGCATGTAACTAGTCGCTAATGTACACTACATCTGTCTAGTACAAAGGAACAAATATTGTATATGTAGCTCACTCCAACATGAAACTAAGGAAGTATTAGCATTGATAGTAGAAATCCCCCATAATGTTGGCAAGGGAGAGCCATGACAGGTACACAGAAAGTGTGTGCCAGAAAGAAGTTCATGAAGAAGAATTAGAACATCTGAACGTGCAAACATGAAAGTACCAGCAAATATAAAGGGTGTGCAAACAAAAGGCGCACACACACATGAGGCAAGAATCAATGTGATTCGTTGTTGTCATGAAAGGGACATTCACTTAACAAAGGTGTGATGAAAAACAAAGGAAACCATCAAACCCCCCATGGCACTTTATATCATAGTGTGAGTAAAACAAGGCACAAAGTGATGTGCAATATCCCAATAAAAACATTGTTGAGGTACTTTATTTCAGTGCATTTACATAAGATAAGTTCTTATAATGGAAGCTCACAATGTCCAAAAAATCCACATGCTGAAAATACATCTTTGATAGAAAAAGAGGAAACTGATAGCACCATGACAAATCATAGGAAAAATCATGCACTTTAAAAAAAATGGTACCCAAAAAGGAGTATGGATGTAGAAGATATGACCTGTCGAAGTCTCCAAAATGAGAACTACACAATAACAACATTGAGAAAATTGATTTTTGGAAAAACCAGAAGCCCAAACTAGAAAACACCTGCACCACTGCGAAGAGCACAAGATTCTACCTCGTTTAAATGCACTGAAAATAACCGCCATATGACCGAGATATGACCTTTGGAAGATGGGGTGAAAAACTGAAAAGCCCAATGGAGAGGGGTTGTGCTTTGCAAAAAGAAACTTCCACCAAATGTAGCAAAAATGTCATCAAATTTAGAAGTCTGCCAAATTTAGAGCCCTTAGGTAAAAAAATCTCCTCCAACCAGGTACATGTGGATTGTTGATTTATTGGGAAAAATAATATTTCAAAAAAAAATTGCATATTTTTATTTTGAAGGTAAAAAAACAGCTAAAAAACTATTATAATTTTTCAATATATATATATATATATATATATAAACTTTATTAAAAAATATCTTAGGCGGTGGAGGCATAGCCCACCATGCCAGACCTTGGGTGGGGTCCAAGGGGGTCGTCGCCTTGCCATTAGTAGGTGGCAATACCCACGTACCCCCCACATGGGGCAAGGCTCGAGGGCCTACCACATCTGCCATGGTAAGGGGGCAAGTACCCATGGGTACACCCCATTTAATTTTTTTAATATAATTTTAAAAAAGCTTTAAAAACCTACAATCTTTTATTTTTTACTTTGTTTTGAAAAAATTGTAGGGAAAAAATATTTTAAAAAGAAAAATTACCTTGACCTATATGTTGGGGAGGTCATATTGCCTCCCTCACAAAAAAAATTGCCTTAGAAGCTCCCGACACAAAAATAGGTCAAATTTTATATCAAAATTCGTCAAATCAGCCTCCTAAAAGCAACCATGAGGTTCTTTTCGGCCCAAAATACTCCAAAATTGGAATTACACTTAGGATCTAGAAAGAAAAAAGAACTGCTTCAAACCCTCACAGATCTAACCTGAGGATTCCAAATCAGTCCAAACAAAAGGCAAATTTGACTTTCTCGACGGGTCTAAATCTAATGGAAAACTCTGTTTAGGTCTATGATGCACCGAATGATAGCTCGAGGCATGAAATCTCTCAAAAGGAGAGGGGATTACATGTTTGGAGCTTTGATACCATGGTGTATAATATTGTTAAATAAACCCAAGATATAATGAAAGATTAAGAAAGCATTAAAAAAAAACAATATGCTAGAATAAATTGCATTCTATATAGCAAATGAGAGTGTATGTATTAAATATACAAAGAGTTATTGCTTTATATAGAGCAAGGCAATGCATGAGGTAACCCAAGATCTCACAAAAAGCATGGAGTTCAACTAGAGTTAGCCTATGCAATAAAGCATGAAAGCTTATCTAAGAAAGCTTATCAAATAAAGCAATAAATCTTATCTAATAAGGAGATCTTATCTAAGAAAGCTTATCCAAATCTAGAGAAAATAAAGTAAATAGCTAATAAACTAATTACTTAAACAAATAAATGCAACTAGATAAAAAACATGACTTAAGTAAGCTTGAGTAACTAGAGTGAAAAGGGACCTACTAATTAAGCAAATAATTAATTAGGAAATACCTTTTACTCTAACAAGCCTAGGGAAACATTCATTTTCGCTTTCTCATTTTTTTCTTTTAGTGGGAAGAAGTGCTTGGTGTGAAGAAAAATCTTAGAGAGTTTGCTTGTGGAAGCATCCCTCAATTTCCTTTCAAATTGTTGAAGAATAACCTGGTTGGTACTTTATTTCCTTGTCTAACTTTGTGGAAATCATGTGTGAATGTATTTGGTGGTAAATTTCATGTTGATGTTGTTGTAAAAGTTATTTTGCATGATGTTTTTTTATTGTGTAACAAAAGAGTATTCTCATAATTTGGTGAGAATACTCTTTATGTGGGGTTGAGTGAGAGAGATTTCCTTGAAGGGAAGAAATAGATGGGTAAGAGAATCCATATATAGATATATCATGGATGATTCATTGCATACTTGTGTGTGTGGGAAATTTGGTATGAGAATTGAATTGTGGAAGGGATTATAAGTGGAAAATTTTTGGCGGAAGGGATGTTGAGTATACATGTTCTTATTTTTTTCTTCCCTCGATTTGATGTCCTTGCTCCCCCTATATGAGGTTCTTGGAGAAGAACCTTTGTTTAGTGATTTCCTTGGAGTTATTGGACAATTTTTTTATGTATCTTGTTGCTTGTGATTTTTGTGTATGTGTATGCCACTGTAATAATTGTTGATATGTGTGAGTTTCATGTGTCCTTTTCGTTACACCTGGTTACCATGGGTTTCCCAAAGCTTGGGGTAGGTAGTTTTTCTATCATAGGCTAGGAGATGAGCTCCCACTAGTCTTTGGAAATATTTTTCAGTTGTTTGATTGTAAATCCTAAGTGTAATTGAGAAGGTATATAGTTTTATGGAGGACCAAGATTCATGGTGCACTGAAAATATAGTTTCATGTTGAGGAAAAATTGTAATGTAGTGTGCATACATTATGTGAAAGTGTTGAGTGTAGAATATAAGTTCACTGCCATTTACAAGATTGTTGTAGTACTCTTGCCTTATTTTGTATATGTTGTTTTCCATGATAAAGACCAAATTTTAATAGTTTTTTTCTTTCATTTCACAAAGAAAAATAGTATCAAATCTATAATCCTTCGGGACATGCTAAAATGATTGTTTTGTAAAAAGAAAATGTAATAGAGAGAAGGGCTTGAAATTTTTTCTTACCACTATTGTCTAAGTGTTGTCTATAAAGTTATGTATGGGTAAGTGCAAAAATATGGGTCCCAAAAAGGGGGATTAAGTGGCCACTTTTTTTTTGAAATCAGGAAATACTGACCTTGGACATGAAATTGAGGATAGTTAGACTCAAAATTTTGAGATGGAACAAAAACAAGGATCGAAGTGCTCTGAGTCTACTTTCTAAACTACTAATTTATTTTGAAAATGGTTGAGATTAATGTGTTCAAAAGAGGGATGTACAAAAAATGTATTATTTTTGTTAGAAAATCATAACATAACAACTCTTGTACGTCCTTAACACGGTGAAATTTTTTTTAGTATTTTTAAAATTGCTCAAAGAGAGATTAGCTAAAAGACAATATTGTTCAATTTTTCTAATAATTTTTGTCAATATTTGATT
>VDFB02281492.1:1065289212-1065313338 GCA_007258455.2 Sequoia sempervirens
CTCCAATGAATGCACCCAAAACTGCCGGCAAGGCTGGATATCCTCGAAAATCAGCCCATGGTACCCAGTACCCAGCTATATGTGCATCTCCATACACCCTCCTCAAAGCATTCATACCCCTAAGCTCCTTGTGATCGTAATACACAAGGGCACCAACCACGGGGATACCTAAGATCCTGTACACGTCCTCTGGAGTCATTGTCACCTCACCAGTCGGCATATGAAAGGTGTTATGCTCCGAATGCCATCACTCTGCAAGTGTCATCAACAATCCTCTATTGACCCGAATCGGCGACATCGCCAATAAGGATCTCAAACCACATGTATCTATCAAGGCTATATCAGCAAGTGTCAACTCGGGAATCCTATCCCATCCTGCTAAGTGTCGCTCTCTAATCTAGAGGTTTTTGAAAACCTCATATTTTCATCACGAGGATAATTCATCAGAATCATATCAATCTTTCAAACAACATCAATTAGACTCATATCTATCAGTGATCTATATCAATGAACTATATCAGCCCCATATCAATCACTCATATCAATGCATCAAATCAACGACCCATATCACACAATCAGTTCTATCAAGGAAACCAATACACAATCTATTTAGTTGGATATCATATCAAATCTGCTCTACCATCACTTACTATTTGTTTTCTATCGCATAAAGCAAATTTATCAGAAGTCATATCAATCATTTACTCTTTGTTTTTCATTCATAGAAAGCAAAGTTATCAGTTCAATCTACTCTTTGTTTTCTACTCTAGCAAGCAAAGTTATCAAACAATCCTTCAATTATTCTATCGTTTCTATCCATATCAGCATGATGACACGACAATTTACCTATCTATTGACTAAGAAAGCAATGTACATCATCATTTTCACATTCCTATCATCAAAACATCAATTTTGCCTATTTTTACCATATGCGCCACTCTGTAGACTCTATGCGCTCAAACCCATATGTGTCGTTCTTTTTGCCCGATGCGCTCAAACAGACCTCCTATGTGTGTTTTCCTATATGCGTAACTTTAATCATCCTAAGCGTCGATCTTTTTACTGGATACGCACTTTTACTCTATGCGTGCCTGTTTTTCCTTGTATGCGCTTTACTCCTAAAATTTCCTATCCTACCCTATATGTGCGCTAGTTTTCACAGGATGCGCTAAACTGGTTTTTCCCAAATTTTCAAAATCTGTCCTATATGCGCGTTTGTTTCTACCCTAAGCGCGCCTGTTTTTTTTGAAAGCACCTAAACTATCCTAGATGTGTGCAAACGACATTTTCTGAATCAAAAACCGCAGAAAAATATGAAATTTTGATGCAAAAACATAAAAATTCGAAAGCATAGGAGGTTAGATCGACTCACTGGTGGTCAATATGCTGCTGGCCTCTGGTATCGGCGTGATCTCTCGAATCGGTGGCGATGATAAGGAATCTCCATGTCGCGATGTCACTCTCAAAGCTACAGTATTCACCAAAGTCAAAAGTGCAAATGACTTGTCTTTTTCAACATTTTTACCTTTTAAAGGTCAACCATGGGTAAGTTTGCTGCCTTTTTGACTTTATTTTCAAAATGGGACATTTCTTTTTCATCATTTATCGCGATCTAAATCACTCTCTTTCTCATTCGTAATTTACCTCCCGATGGGGCATCATCAGCAGAAATATCGAAAGCATATCAGGGGAAAAAATCTTATTTTCTTTGAAGCAATGCGTTTTACACATCACTTCAAAGAGGGGCAAAATGTATACGTCTAAAAATGGTCATGATTAAGCTTGTTAATTAATTAAATATGATTTATTTAATTAATTCCCCTAAAGTCATCTACATATAGATAAATTTAATTATTTATTTATATCGTTCATTTTCTAAATTTTTCTACCTTAATTAAATAAATAATTTTATTTAATTATGAATATTTCCACTTTCCACTTAATTAAATTAAATAAATTTTCATAATTTATTTATATTTAATTATCATTTGGTTCTAAAGTTTGAATATTTGAATATTCAAATAATGGAATATCTTCTTCATTCCACCTTCCACCTTTCACTTGATTAAATTAAATAAATTTTCATAATTTATTTATATTTAATTATCATTTGGTTCTAAAGTTTGAATATTTTGAATATTCAAATAATGGAATATTCTTCACCTTCCTCAAATTAAAATATTAAATATTTAATTTAATATTTTCCACCTCACCCTAATTCATTTCTAAAACATAATTAAATATGATTTATTTAATTATGCGAGTTTCCATTTTCATCTTCACTTGCAAATTAAATAAATTTAATTTGTTTATTTCTAACTCACCCTTCTAAATTCTCAACTCATCCTTCGAAATGGAAGTTTCCCTTCGGATCTCAATGACGAAATTGAAGAAAAGGGAAACCTTCCATCCTCTTCTCCACTTTTGAAAATCTCCCACCGTCCGTTCGAACAAGCTTAATCCGAGTCGTTGATCGAATCAGCCAATCGAATCCGTTCGAAATCTCTATAAAAGCCGGTGCAAATCCAAGCTTTGGTTACCTACACCTTCGCATACTTACGCACGCACTCACCTACACTCACCATACACATACACGCAATCAGCTTATGCCTTCATATCATTTCCAGCATCACAGCCATACTTTCATCCTAGCATCTTAGCATAGCTTTGCATTTAGCATATTATGCATTTTTATTTAAATCTCGTTCTTTAGCTGTCATTTTGTTGAGCATTGGTCTGCTAATCTGAGAGTCATTCGAAGCAACAAAACGCTAGAGTTAGAGGAAGATAATTGTTCAGAAAGCTGCGATAGCGGTTTTGTATTCTATTTTATTTTTCAGCTTTTTTTATTTAATATCTTATTATATATGTTTAATTTCTCCATTATTCCTTCCTATATATATATATATATATACATACATACTACTATATATGCTTATATATATATATATGTATATGTATATATATATATATATATGTATATATATATATATATATATATGTACTCTCTATATATATATGTATTGCTATGTATATACATATATACATACATAAATATATATGTATATATATTTATTTATAACATATATATGTATAATATATATATGCACATATACATATAATATGTCACACTTTCTATAATAATATTATATATACATACATATATGCATATATATATATATAATATATATATGTTATCATAAATACATATGTATACATACATATATCTATATATATGTGTGTGTATATACAATATACATATACATATGTATGTATATGTATATGTATATATATGTCATAATACAATACATATATGCATATACATATATGTATATCACATATATATATGTGTGTATATACAGCACTCCACTGCCTTCCCATGCTCTCCTCCCTCTGTCTCTATTCTCCATACATATATATCTCACTCTCTATACTCCCCCCTCTCCCTTTCTCCCATATATATATATATATATCCTGCTACTATACATATACATATAATAATATATATACATATATATGTATATGCATATATGTATATATATATGTATATGTATATATATGTATACATATATATATACATATATATAAATATATATACATACATACATATCTATATATATATACATATACATAAATATATATACATATATATATATATATATATTCGAGAAATTCATTTCCATTTAATTCCCCTAGCTATATCCCACTAGTGGTAGGGATAAAAAGCCTTACAAGTTGGCTGCACAAATTACTAAGGGTTTCCACTCTAGTAAGATGAGCTATGGCGCTTAGGTAATACAAATCTTCTTAAGACAAACATGGAAAGGGGATTGTGAGGCGATAACTATTTCAACACCCCAAGGAGCCCGCCCAAAAAGGCACCCTATATAAATGAAATGAAATATTTTAATAATGTCCACAAGCCCAAAGAAGCCCATGGGACCTAAGGTTAGCACAAGGGCCACCAACAAAAAAACCCTATATAGTTTGTAAAATTCATTTGAGATCAACCCTTTTGCAATGGATTTTGATGATGAAGTTTGTAGTTTTGTCTAACCTTGCCTCTTCAAACAAGGTACTTAAATTATCAACTTGCAAGGTGTCTTCATAGCTGGTCCAGATGTCTTTATACGCTGACCACTTCATGATGAAGTGTCACTCTGTCTCCACCATTCCCTTGTTACAAAATTGACATATTTTTTCCGGCATACGGCAAATTCATCGCCAGCAATTCACCGATGGAAAATTCACCGCCAACAATTCATCGTGGGAAAATTCACCGCCATGACAAATTCATCGTGGGAAAATTCACCGCTATGACAAATTCATCGCCAAGCTAAATTCACTGCTAGCAATTCACCAAAGTGGAAAATTAACCGCATTAATATTTTTTAATATATATTTTGTAAACTTTGAATTTTTCTTTTTTAAATAATTTTCACCTACATTATTTTTGTGTTAGATTTGGTTAATAGTAATTTTTATTTTCATTTCAATTATTTTAAACGACATTAATGTTTTTTAATATATATTTTGTGAACTTCGAATATTTTCTTAAAAATAATTTTCAGCTCCATTATTTTTGTGCTAGATTTGGTTCATAGTAATTTTTATTTTCATTTGCATTATTGAAAAATATTTGTATTTTTAGTATCATCAATCAAATTCTCTAAAGTTAATGCGATTAAATTTTTATTATCATAAATTAAATTATTCTTTTTCAAAAAAATTGAAAGTTTTTTGAAATATATATTAAAAAACATTAATGGCGGTTAATTTTCCGCCTCGGTGAATTGACGGTGAATTGATGGCGGTGAATTTAACTTGGCGGTGAATTTGTCATGACGGTGAATTTTCCCACGATGAATTTGTCATGGCGGTGAATTTTCCCACGGTGAATTGTTGGCGATGAATTTTCCATCAGTGAATTGCTGGCGATGAATTTTCCTAGAGCCATTTTTTCCCACTCCTCTTAGGTACCATCCATCTACCTATTTCACATCTAAGATGATGTGAACTAGTTCGTGTTAGAATTGCCTATGGAGATAGCCACCCAAGAACTAGAGGCCAAATGGAAAGAACAAAGAGAGAAGATCTGAATATGACAAGAATAAACTCTATTCTTATCAATTATGATTTAATGTTGTATGTGTGTACAATGTAGTAGAGACCCCTTGGTTATATAGCCAAGGTGAGATACAAGATGTCATAAGATTATGACAAGTGTCTTAAGCATATGACATGAGACAACTTATCACAACTACCTAGGTCATGTGTTACAAGTCAAAGGATAAGATAAAACTAATAACTAACACACCTTCTAGAAAGATTCTTAGGACCTAAGTAAACTTAACATGTAAATAAGTCCCCTAGTAATGAATTAACTCACGGGACTTTATTTACACCAACACCCCCCCTTAAGTGCAACTTAGGGAGTATCATATTATTATGCAAATGACATAATGTAACGCCCGTCATGCAAACCCCAGAGAACACACGCAATGCAAATAATTTTTTTTTTTTAAAACAATTAAATTAAACATACAATACATTAACCATAATCACATAACATATTACATCACATTATCACACTTAGTTCTCTGGGGCACGCGAGGTTACATTGCAACAACAAAACAGAAATAAAAGATAATGATAAACCACGTAACCTGTAGTACCCCTCCATTCTCACCTAGGATGTGCAGGTAGTCTGACTAAGGAATCGGAAGAGGAAGATGGGACAAGAGCTTCTAATGGTATTTTATATGTTGTGATTGGATTAATTAAATAAGGGTAATATTGTTTATTAAAATGTTAGATTAAATTGTATTTAAATATTTAAATGTTTTATTTATTTTTAAAAAGTCATGTATTTTATTAAATGTTAATTAAATATTAAATAGTGTTTATTATTTTAATCAATTATTTTATTGAGGATAATTGTTTAGAATAAATTATTTAAATTAATTAGATAATGTGCTTTGCAAGTAAAGTTGTAAAAATAGAAATTAAAACAAAAAGTATTGAAAATAGAAAAATAAATAAATAAAAGAATGAAAAAGTTGTGTGAACGAATGAGAATTGAGATTTAACTGAAAAACTTGCTTTTAAAGATATAATTTCTTTTATTGATGATTTTTGGAGCTTTTGCAATGGAATGGTATTATCTTTTATTTTAATTAAAAATTTTGGGGGTTTTTAGACACACAGAAGATTATTGTGAAAAAAAAAGTTGAACAAGTAAATTTTTGCTCTGCAAACTACTCTTTGGTAAAATAAAAAGAAAATAAAATAAAAGAAATGGAAAAAAAAAAGACTTGCAGGAAAAAGTTCTTGGCGGAGGATGGTTTTGCACATCTTCTGGAAGATGAAATCTTTGGAAAAAGCTTAGGAATCGAAATACGAAGGCTCAACTTCAATCTTCATCAATTCGAGCTTGAAGATCCAGGTGCTTTATTTTAAATGTTTATTTAAATTGTGTTGTTAAAAGATTGTCTGTACAAAATTGTAGATGTTTATTTTGATTTTGTGAAATTATAAAAAAATAAAAAAAAGAATTAGATAATTTGCTTACATATGTTGAAATATTGTCTGTTAATTTGTTGTGAAATTTTAAAAAAATATTTGTAGAAGGATTGTGAAAATCTTAGATCCTCTCTAAGGAAATGAATTTAAAATGGTAGAAAATTCGAAAAGAAAACAATAGATAATTTAGAAAATCTCACATATAATTTAGAAAACCTCTGTAGGATTGAAAAAAAAAAAGGAAATCCTCTGATAAATTAGGAAAAATGAAATCCTATGATAAAATAATAAATATTTCCCTGTAGAAAACAGCAGAGACATAGGGTCACTAAATTTATCATAACTCACAATTTACGAACTGGGTATGGCTGAATTTTTTATGTGTTAAAATACTTAATGGCACACCTTCAGTAAAAATTGTAGAAAGACCCAGATTCAAAAACAAAAGTTATACAAGTCGCAATACACTAGTTTTATTATTAGCATTGTTTGAATATAGTAAATTATTTTAATGTATTAATTAATAAGCATTTATATATATGTTTAATTATATGTATTATATATATATATTTAATTTTATATATATATATATATATATATATTTAAATATATTTGTTTAATTGGTTATTTTGATGGAATAGATATTTTTAAAAGAAAATAAGCCTTAATTTATTGTATGGTTTATATCGAGACAATTGTAATTGGTTATATTGGAGGTTGGAATCTTTTAATAATCATATTAATTTAATTCTTAGATCTTTGGTTTTAGTGAGAACTATTAAATGATTTCACTTGTGGATTTTAGAATTGCCCAACTAAGAAATATCTTGATAAAATAGAGATCATTTTAGATTCTTCCTTATGTGGACTTAGCAGGTATGGTTTATTAAATTAAAATCAGTATATTATTGGTTACTTGGTTTTTATAATAGGCTTGTGTGATATTCATTTATTGTTGGTTTAGAAAATTCATCGTTTAGGTTATGATGTGATAAACCTAGCTTATTATCCATTACCATTACTTGATATACTTATACCAATTAGAATATCTACGAACTCATATTTATTCATTGCAATTATTAATATTGGAACAATAACTGATGGACTATAGTTTTAGATAGCTTTAAGATTCAACCTTATTAATTGCATATATTATGTTAGTTCAATTTATTAGTTATACATGGGTTCTAAAGATGATTGATTGATATGTTTAAGGGAATGTTAGTTAATAGGAGCTAAGAAATAGTAAAGGATAACATAGTTCAAGTGTAGATTACTGTCTTGATTATAATTGTAAATGGTACTATCATATAATTTAAATGTTGATATTATATTGTTGAATTCTCATTTTGAATGACCCTTGAAATGTTTTCATACATTAATTATCAATTTGTATATTATAAATTGATATCGTTGAATGTTTAAGTTTTAAGTATTGGTTTATTGAGTAGTGTTTGACTAGTGATAAGGAGTTGATATCTATTGTAAGTTTACCTATACTAAATGTTTGTTTGTTAACCAAGAATGATATGAAATCACTATTTTCTTTCACAGTGGATAGCTATAATATATATAAGTATATGTTTTATCGTGAGCTATCTAGCTAAAAGGAAATGTTGTTATGCCTTGTGACCTTCCTTGTGCAAGTATGAATAAATATTTGAGTAGGCTATTTTTATTTTATTTTTGCAAGAATATGCTTATCTAGTTCGGCAGTCTTCGGCTTCACCTAAGTGGGTGGCAGCCGCCTAAGAAACTGTCTGAGGTGATGGACCCTAGAAAGGGTTGCATACCCACTCTTCTAGTATGTAATTTTGTATGGGTCACATAATGCTTATGAATAGAGGTTTGAGTTTAGCGTGTATTTGTGGTGCTGTGTTACTTTTGTGTTGAAGTAGATTCCTCCTTGAAAGTCTTATGAGTGAACCCTTGGTTGGTCAGTCAATGAGTTGGAGCAGCTCAAGTTGTCGAACTACGGTGCCTCTGCGAATTATATACGTAGGCAAGGCCATCGAGTGATGAGCCCCCGAGGCTTTAGGTCGGGCCCCTAGGACTGTTCTCCTGAGTCTTGTTTGAGATTTTTCGTTTATTTTCGATAACGTAAAAACTACCATTGATATATATAGCTTCTCTTAGTGATCATGTGCTAACTATCTTTGATCTAATGTGTGTGCCAAGTCATGTAGACCTTGCAGGTATAGGCATTGGGAGCAAGGACTTGTCAATAAAATAGAATGTAAGAGGTATGTTAAGCTGACCTAAGTAAGTAGACTCTATTGCCAAAGTTAGTAATTCACTTCTATCTTTTCTTGTAGCTTGTGTGATCATTGAATATAGCTATAGGTAGTGAATTGTATTGTTTTAAAAAAAAAAAAATTATTTGCTATGTGTGTGTTCTCTGGGGTTTGCATGACGGGCATTACATAACCATTTATATCATAATAACCATGAATAAATGTACATCCATGAACAAGAGCAAGAATATTAATACACCACATAATACAATCATAATGGATCATTTACAATAATGTTATAAAGGATCCTAACTATTACATCATAGTTATAAAATTACATTACAAGCTCTTGTTATAAGAATTACAACAAATTTCTCAAACATGTGGGACGATACAAGTACAATAAATTTTGAATTATAAAGTGAGCACTGGTACAACTCCAACTACAGAAATGCTGAGAAGAAAGAATGCTGATGGGGAACCCAACGGGTGCGGAGCACGTTCCACCCAACCATGTGAATTACAAATAACTCACCCCCATGCTCAGAGGTGACAATGAAGTTAACTTGACCATGATTGTCAAACCGACTCCATAAACAACAAAGTACAAACTCAATAACACAACAACATAATCCACAACATTTACGAGACAACGAAAGATAAAGCTATGAAATAGATCAAAGCAATAACAGATAAACAAGTTACCAAAGGACACTCATAACTCAACTTCAAAAGAATCCAAAACAACATAAAGATTACAATCCAGAGGCGACAAGAAATAATGCACAAGGGTGTCTAGTGGAGAGTGTCATCGCATAGCTCTCATGGGATCTCCTAGCTCTTCCTCCAACTTGAGGCACCGACACCCATCTATGGATCTCCTGGCTCTTCCTACTACTTGAGGCGTCGGCACCATAAGGTAGCTCATGCAGAGTCGATAACCTTTCATGAAGACGAGATTATGACTTTGCCGACCACGGCCTTCTCAGTCTATCATTAGTCTATGATAGCCCTAATGCATAGATGAGGAATCCAAAATTTATTATCTTATGTGTTTTACTACCCATCCCCCTAATTCTATTTTTTAGGTTATCACTTGTTTAACTACTCTTACGTGGGTTCTCTTGTGCACTTCCTCTTACCCGAGGTGCCGGCCCCCACGAAGAGCCACTCTACCTAAGACCCCTAACAGAAACCGAAATAAGGCAAGGGTTGTACCATCAAGTATAAGGCATATAACACAAAACAAGACATGCGAGGCAAATCCATCTCGCGATCACTCAATATCACAATGACCACAATCTCGTACAACCCTTCCAAATAAAGATGTTTAACAAAATCATGTAATATTCAAATCCAAAAGTACAAGGATAAACGTCCAAGAAAATAAATCACGCCTCTGGAACAAGGGTTTGTAAAACAACAGGGTTCCCACATGGACAACACTAACAATAGCCATAATGGAAAAGATAACTCAATTTAATTTTGCAAGACAACACCAAATTTAATGTAATTCATTCCCGATCATTCAATTAAATTAATCTCACCAATTTGCTAATCATTACAAAAAAAAGAATAAACATAAGATTCTCATTTCAAATATAATGAAATATAACTAACTCAGTATAATCCATTTATAGTGCTAAATAAAACTAATTTTCTGTTTTAAATTATTTGCTCAACAAAAGATAAAATATTGCCCTTTAAATATATAAATATCTATATATAACCATTATTAACATTTTATTTAAAATACAAAAAATTACATTTTAAAATAACAATAATATTAAATAAAATAATTATAATTCTATTTAAAATAAAATAAATTATAATTATAATATTTAATAAAATAAATATATACAACTATATATATATATAAATATAAAATTTAATAAAATTTAAAACACAGTAAGAAAGGGCCGACAGCCCAGTTGACTATCTGCAGCAGTCTTATTGACTGTTGCGCACAACAGTCCTTAAGACTGATGTGTGCAGTGTACCATGGCAGGGGGGGGTGAGGGACGAAGGTACGGCTTCAGCCGTCCCTTCAACCCTCCCCTGTACCTTTAAATTTATTTTTTTCAATTAAATTTTTAAAAAAAGACCAAAACATAATTCGAATTCCAGAATTAAATTTTATTTTCTTCAATAAAAAAAAAAACGTGATACGTACGGCTGACACACAGAGGTATCAGTATGATATAAAATACAAAAAATATATATATATAACAAAGTAAAATACAGTGGGATAAATAAATACATTCACATATAAATAAATTTTCAAAACAAAAACCTCAAATTTCATTATTCTCAAAGAGGAATCAATTTTCTCACAATAAACCCGTATAGTTAAATGGGACATTTCAGAGAATGAAGGTTTTTGTTTTGACAAATTGAGAACAATCCAATAACTTTTAAGACAACTAGTCTAATCTCTTTCAGTAATTTTCTATGCAAACAAAAGCTTTCTTTTCTCACACAAATCCTTTTTAATTAACTCTATTTTTCCTTGAATTTAAAGACAGATTTCATTTACAGTCAAATTGAAATAAAATAAAATAAAATAAAATAAAGATAGAACATTTTCAAAAGAAGAGTTTAATTTCTTCTATTAATCTTCTATTTAATCAAAAGTTTTCTTTCTTTCAGATAATCAACCATATTTATTCATTTGTTTATTTATTTTCTTTTACAAATAGAAATTAATTCAAACTCATTTCTATTCTTTTTACAGATTCAAAACCAGTCAAGCGATGAGAGTGGAACCTGGAGTCCTACGCTCTCAAGAATCTGATGAAGTTCGCTTGATTCCGACAGTCTTTTCGAACAGCTTTCGTTCCTCCTTCAAAATATCCTCTTCAGAATATTGAGCTCAACTTCAAATCTAAAATTCTTTCAGAAACCTTTCCCAAAACATGCAGCAATAGATTGACAACTCCCTTTCCCGAAAACTTCAGAAGATTTCAACATTCGAAGACATTATTTTTATTTTTTTATTTTCTTTTATTTTTCAACTTCTATCACAATCTTCCCATGAATGAAAATTCACAATTATGCAACTAAATAAAAGATGCCTCTTTCCCTTTTTGAAAATTCTAAAAAAAAATCTAATATAAAAGAAACTATCTAATTTAATTCTAGTTAAGTTTCTTTTTCCAATACTTTCTATTTTAAATCTGTTTTTGCAAGTTTTATTTGCTATGAACATAATATACTTTATTTTAATAATTTATTTTAATAATTATCCTCAACAAGATAATTAATTAAAATAATAAATACAATTTAATATTAAATTAGCACATGACTTTTTAAAATAACACATTTAAATATTTACATACAATTTAATCTAATATTTTAATAAACAATTATTACCACCATTTAATTAAATAATTCACAACATAAAAAATACCAACATAAATAATATTCATCAAAAACACAAACCACAAATGACGACAACTACAAAAAAAAACGTACAATACCAATCAATCAAGACGGTCTGACATTATGGAACGGGATGACTTCATTGTCACCTCTGTTTCAACATTTAACCGTTGGGCTATTGGTGCTCGCCCTGTCCTGCCGAGGCAGGTGGAATCGAGACTTGTACCTGCAATACCTACATACAAACGAAGTCATGTACATGTGCATACATATATAAAATCAAAGCATTGTATTGTGAGAAGGAATCATAGCGTAACAGAGCACTCGCAACGAGTGATGCTACACTGTCCTTCATCACATCAATCCTAACAATTATAATATGATTGATAAAAATAACATTTCTAAACTAACAATTCATCTCATGACATAATTTATTAAATCACTGCATCATAATATAATTCTGAAAATCAACTAACATCACCAACCACAATGTCATATGAAATAATCATGTCCACAAATGGAATAACAGCATCATCAAATGTCTAACTAACCAAATCACACAATAACAGTACTAGCATAGTATCAAAGTATTAAATCAAAGCATAAAACTAATGAGTCCAACTAGCAACCAGGAGGGTTATTACAAATAAAGATGCAAGAATGGGTCCTAGTGACTAGGTGATGTTAGGTACCCATGTACATATGCAAATGAGATCTCTCACAAACAGAGAAAAGGAGAAAACCCAATGGGACAAAACTCCTCCCTAAAAGAGAGATGAAATAAAAAAAAATGAAATAATCTCAATGATGCATGAGAAGAAATTTATAGAAAAATTTGTACTTGGAAATCAAAACGAGGATCAAATACACAAGAAAACCAACAAGCAGTCACCCAAACGTCAATTCCACATACAAAGTCATAGAATGCAAAGCAACCAAAATAATCCCTTGGGGACTAAGAATAGGGTATGCTTGCTATGGAAGTTTTACAATGGAAACTTCAAAAATACAAACTTGTGTTCTACCCATTGTCAACTGACCTGTAGAAAGTCTTGAAATCGAATTAACAAAACACAATTTTCAGAAATCTAGGTGATCAGATTATATTTACAGCTTCACAGAAAATTTGTCTTAGCCTATGCTACTATGGACGTACATAACCTGCATCAAAGCCCCCATTTCACATCGTTAGAAAATGGTTCCTACTGAATTGAAAAGTTAAAAAATGAAAGATAATTTCAGTGAGTCCCCCTCTGTGTAGGCATATCCATACAAAGTCTCGCAGCCCCTACCATGTCCTCAATGCCTCAGACCAGTCTCCGTAGAAGTGTTGCATCAATCTATTCATAATTAACAAAACAAACAACCAAAGATTTTGGAGCCTTCATATAGAAGATTGCATGGCGATGAGAACAAGGAGGTTAGGCAGCTACGGGTGTCTGCTCTCTCCCAGGTGTTAACTTATGGTTTTAATTTTCTTTGTTAATTTTAAATTAGGTTATGCCTAATTGAAGTGGCATATGCTTTCTGATACGTAAACATAGTTATTCATTCTTTTTAAATTACTAAGCAGGAGAAATAAGATTAGATTAAATTTATCAAAATTTAATTACATTTCACTAAAAAATCAATATATTTGATCGAAATATGTTATATAAAATCAACTCTTTAAAAAAAGACTTGGTTTTTGTTGTGGCTGCCACCCTTTGTTTCATTTTTCCAACGTTAGAATTCAAGATCATCTTTATATAGTTCATCTCTAAGCAATTACACCATTAGAATGAAATGAAACAGCGAAGCTCTGGAAACCATCCACCAAATGCAAATGGACCTCCAAATTATGGCTACAACTCACACCACCATTATGTTTAAGATAAGGAGAATTCAAGTGATTAATCTTCAACTCGTTACCCACCTGACTATAGATCTCCCCCTTCACTCCATTAAAAAGCTTTCTATGCATCCATTCATTCAAAAAGATGGGGATTTGATAGAATGGTGATTTTAAATTGTGGTTTAGGGGGAGTATTAATTTTTTTTAAGGGGAGAGTGATTGTAATTTTGTTCAATATATTTTTTATTTTGTATGTTAAATATTTAAAGTTTTGTAAATATAAAATCTACTCTTTTTCATATTTATTTTTATATTAGTAAGTTTCTATATTATAATTGTTGTTTTATTGATATCAATATATATCCTTATTCATGAATATATATATATATATGGTTTAGGGGGAGTATTAATTTTTTTAAGGGGGAGAGTGATTGTAATTTTGTTCAATATATTTTTTATTTTGTATGTTAAATATTTTAAGTTTTGTAAATATAAAATCTACTCTTGTATTTATTTTGCATATTTATTTTTATATTAGTAAGTTTCTTTATTATAATTGTTTTTTTATTGATATCAATATATATCCTTATTCATGAATATATATATATATATATATATGGTTTAGGGGGAGTATTAATTTTTTTTAAGGGGGAGAGTGATTGTAATTTTGTTCAATATATTTTTTATTTTGTATGTTAAATATTTTAAGTTTTGTAAATATAAAATCCACTCTTGTATTTATTTTGCATATTTATTTTTATATTAGTAAGTTTCTTTATTATAATTGTTGTTTTATTGATATCAATATATATCCTTATTCATGAATATATATATATATATAAATTCTATTCATGAAGAGCTACACAAAACAAACTGATATTTTCATTTTTATTTTTATTTCACTTTGATATATGCAAATTCTAGCTATTTTACAATGATGCAGAAATCCACCACAATTATATAATGCAATGTATTATGTAATGTTCAAATTCATTATTGTTTTACTTCTATTTTCCTATCGTCGTATTCCTTGAACCTTCTATGGGTGCAAGTGCTAGTGATAGCTTTAACGGGAATGTTCACTCACGTGACACCTGAAAACAAATTTAACTTACAATCAATATATTCGTTTAAAATATTGCACAAATATTTTCTCTTGATTTTAATCCAAGTAACTAGTGTGGAGAACTCAGAGAATGACTTGGAGCTTTTGCCTAGATTTAAAGTGAGAATTGATCTTATAAGTTCAGGGTCAAAAATTCTGCCTAGCACAAAATGCAAGTATGGTTGTTGTAAGTGATGACAACATCGCTATATTCTACAAGCATGGATATTACAACTGTTGTCTCTTGACAAAAGCAGTAACCCTTAATGTGATTCCCTCTACCATAAGCCCTTATTAATATCTCTGAAAGTGAAGATGGTTCCTATTCTTATGATGTGTTGTCTTTGCAGGAGTCCACACAGCAGCTGAGAGTACATACTCATAATAGTTCATGCAAAAAACACTTTCGATAGGACTAGTGTACGTGTACCAATAGGAAGCATCTTTGAAGCCCTTGCTTATGTATAAGATGGTCGTAACTGCACGCTACACCAATCCCCCTACCATTTTTTTTCAGTCTGTCACAAACATAAAATGTGTGGATTTCCAATTATCATTCTCCTTCGTGATGAATACTCCACACACCGCCCACCCATCATTAATATGAAGATAGTTATTTTGGGCATGATTAAATTAGGGTCCTATACAAGAGCGGTCAAGAAGTTATTCTCTAGCAGGGGAAGATCTGATCTAGGCGACTTTTGATGTGCTTATACACTTTTTCATGGGAGGCGACCTAACCCAGACTAATGGCGATTTAGGAGATTATTGTTGAAGGTTGCATGCTTCAACTACACCACTGTGAGAAATTAGAAAAATGATTGTTCTATATTGTAAGCATTAATTTATTTTATGGATGTAAGCATTGATTTTCCAATAAAGTCAAACTGTGTATTCAAGAGAGTGTTCAAGTAATATTTTTTTGTGGTGTGAGGGTTTAATTTTGGTTTCCAGTTTACCATACGATTTTGTCTCTTTGAATTCTAGGCAGTGTTGATGCTCCAAATGGCACGACAACATGCAAACAGAATATTTGCTATCCTGTTTCTCCTGAAAGAGAAAGACAACACATGGATATCTTAGCTCCCAAGGTCTTTATAGTTGGTTCTCAACTATGCTGATGTTGCTCAATTGATCAATGTAACAGTAATGTTCAAGGGGCCTGCTGGTGTTGAGCTTCTAGATTGTTCTAAGATCAAGCATGAAGTTAAACCTACTCTAACTGGGGTTTTTAAAGAAATAGAAAAAGATGGATCAGGGCTTTTGAACAGTTTGAATGTTAATTTATCTAACTTAACCAGACTTGTTGCCTTTCAAGGAATTCCTAACTAAAACTACAGAACAAAATTGACTTGTGATTAACACACAACCTCCTTCATTCACAACGCTAATTCAAATAACAGATTGCAAGTTACCATTTAAACAAAACATAAAATCAAACTTTATTCCTTGAAAGCTCCTCAAATCAAATGATTAACTAAAGACAAACACCATTCTAAAACACAATATGAAATAGATTAAATCTGGTTGCTTCTACTATTAGTGAAATAGATAAGCAACATTTACAAATCTGGCACAATCACCAATGTACATAAAACCTACGATTTCATATTGTTTCCATCTATACTAAGAGAACTTGAAAATACATTACAGTCTGTGCTAAATCTAACTCTTAACTAAGAAGACAAAAGGAGCTCCCATTACAAAGAATCAGGATACATCTCTCTCTTCTATTTCTGCTAACTTCCTCTAACTTGTATCTATATCTCCTGCTTCTAACTATCAACCTTCTAACCCTTTACAAAGAGGCATGAATGCCATATATACAGAATGTACCAAAAAGAATGTGTTGGCCCCTGTATTAGGGTTTACAAAATATCTACTTTCAGGAGGGTCAGCTCTCAGATCTTTCTGAAGAGAGTCAATGTTACATTCAATGTGAAGCCTTGTTGTCCATGTCGGTGATGGCTTGACCTCAGGAGAAACCTTCAGATCTTTTGTAGCTGCAGCATTTACTCTTGATATCCGTGTCTATCTTTCAACTCCTTTGAAGGACTACCTTGAATTCTCTAAAGCATTTTACCATTAATACCGATCTATCTCTACTATTGGTCAACACAGTTGTCCCTGTGAGTCATGGTTGCTTTCTTCCTTCGGCCTCCTTCATGTTCTAGGCCTTTCTGCACGTTGACCATCTTCTGGAAGCATCATCGGGCCTCCCTTTAGATCTGAACATCATCACCCGAGCCGATCCATCACCTCTTGATCTCAGAAGGAGTCCATATCGTTTGCATTTTGTTGGTCTTCTTCAAGGTGGTAGTCAATCGGTCAAATTATCGTCGGTCCGCCCCCTTAGCTCCTCCTGATTGGTTAAACATATGCCACACAAGACTCTCGGGCGGTCAAAGGTCATTCGAATGGAATCGCATGTCGGTGAGACACCATCGGTGTCTCCCTGATGCGATTACATCCTATAGTAGTTATCAGCATGAGATAAGACAGTCGGCAAGACCCTTCAGTGAGCTGCAGAAGTCATATCGATATCCACCGTGGTCACCGAGACAATTGCCATCGGCCAGACATCATAGCGAGCCCAAAACATTCAGCCAGGAGTCTCTCCAATGTCCACCTTGTGAACAAACGTCGATGAGACACTATCAGGTCGACAAGATGTTACCCCGAGCTCACTCTGCCTCACCGAGACCATCGCACTTGGGAAGACATCTCCCTGAGTCCATTCTTATTCTCCAAGCTCAAGCTCCTTTTGTTTCAACAAGCACATTCTTATCAGCAAGAGATTACAAGGTCGGGAAGACCTTATATCGAGCCCCTTCTTCTCTTGGCGAGCATATTCCATATCGGTAAGACGCTACTGGGTCGGTGAGACTTCATGGCGACGTTGGATCTTTCTCCCCAAGCTCATTTTCTATTGGCTAGACCCTTCTGGGTCGGTAGGACCTCATGGCGAAAGAAAAATCTTTCTCCCCGCTCATTCTTCTTCTCCGGGCTCGAGCTCCTTTTACTTCGGCAAGACTTCTTCAAGTCGGCGAGACATCCTGGCGAGTTCCCCTCGGTCATACCGATATCCCCTTCTATTGGTAAATCCATCGTTGTCGGCAGGAGATAAGACGGTCGTCAAGACCTTATGTCGAGCCCTTTTTCTTTCGACAAGCATATTCCATCTCGGGGAGACTTCTTTGTTTCAGGAAGACCTTACCCTGAACTCACGCCATGTCGCCGAGAGATCCTCGGGTCACCGAGACCTTTCATCGAGTGCACCTCACTACACTGAAGGGAGAAATCGTGTCGACGAGACCATCATTTATCGGTGTGACCCTATAGCGAACCCCCTTCATTCTCCCCGCTCGCTCATTCTTATCGGCAAGACCCTACCGAGTCGATGAGACATCATGGCGATGTCTTCTTTTCTTTCTGAGCTCACTATGTTTTGGCGAAACCTTTCCCCTTTGGCGAGACCTTTCACCGAAGGTAATACCTCTCGGCGAGATCCTTCCAAGCTCCAATTTCTTTCGGCGAGAGCCTGCTTGGTCGGCGAGAGATTACTCCGAGAGCACAACCCTATATCGAAGGCCCCATCCCTTTTGGTGAGATATCCTCTGGTCACCAAGACATCAGGCTAAGTGCAAACTTTCTCCGGGCTCATCATACTTCTTTGGCGAGACAAATGGCCTTCGGCGAGACATTTTGTTTCAGGGAGACCTTCTTAGGTCGATGAGACTTCACGCCAAAAGTAAACCACTCTCCCCAAAGACAAACCTTTTCGGCAAGAGTCCACCATGTCGATGAGACCTTTTTCTGACGCTATTATTTCATTTCCAAGACCACTCCTCTGTTGCCCAGACTTCCTTTGGTCAGTGAGACTTTACACTGACCAAAGTTTCCTTTCACCGAACCGAGAGCACTTCGGGGAGACCTTAGCATATCGGCCAGACCTCATGGCAAAGGGACAACCCTTTTGCCGAGACATCACCTTTTCAGTTAGACGCTATGCCGAACACAAATCCTCCGCCCAATGCCGCTTCATTTCGTTGAGACTTCCTTCGATCGGTGAGACCTTTTGGCGAACGTTGAACACTCTCCACGAGCCCGCTATCTATATCTCCTGCTTCTCACTATCAACCTTCTAACCCTTTACAAAGAGGCATGAATGCCATATATACAGAATGTACCAAAAAGAATGTGTTGGCCCCTGTATTAGGGTTTACAAAATATCTACTTTCAGGAGGGTCGGCTCTCAGATCTTTCCAAAGAGAGTCAATGTTGCATTCAATGTGAAGCCCTGCTGTCCATGTCGGTGATGGCTTGACCTCAGGAGAAACTTTTGGATCTTTTGTAGCTGCAACATTTACTCTTGGTATCCGTGTCTATCTTTCAACTCCTTTGAAGGACTACCTTGAATTCTCTAAAGCATTTTTCCATTAATACTGATCTATCTCTACTAGTGGTCACCACAGTTGTCCCTGTGAGTCATGGTTGCTTCCTTCCTTCGACCTCCTTCATGTTCTAGGCCTTTCTGCACATTGACCATCTTCTGGAAGCATCATTAGGCCTCCCTTTAGATCTGAACATCATCACCGAGCTGATCCATCACCTCTTGATCTCAGAAGGAGTCCATATCATTTGCATTATGTTGATCTTCTTCAAGGTGGTAGTCAATCGGTCAAATTGTCACCGGTCCACCCCCTTAGCTCCTCCTGATTGGTTAAACATATGCAATGCAAGACTCTCAGGCAGTCAAAGGTCATTCGAATGGAATCACATGTCAGTGAGACACCATCGATGTCTCCCCGATGCGATTACATCCTACAGCAGTTATCGGCATGAGATAAGACAGTCGGTGAGACCCTTCAGCGAGCTGCAGAAGTCATATCAATATCCACCGTGGTCGCTGAGACAATCGCCATCGGCTAGACATCATAGCGAGCCCAAAACATTCGTCTAGGAGTCTCTTCGATGTCCACCTTGTGAACAAACGTCGATGAGACACTATCGGGTTGGCAAGATGTTACCCCGAGCTCACTCTGCCTCGCTGAGACCATCGCACTCGGGAAGACATCTCCCTGAGTCCATTCTTATTCTCCGAGCTCAAGCTCCTTTTGTTTCAACAAGCACATTCTTATCGACAAGATATTCCACGGTCGGGAAGACCTTATATCGAGCCCCTTCTTCTCTCGGCGAGCATATTCCATATTGGTAAGACCCTACTGGGTCGGTGAGACTTCATGGCGATGTTGGATCTTTCTCCCCAAGCTCATTTTGTATCAGCCAGACCCTTCTGGGTCGGCAGGACCTCATGGCAAAAGCAAAATCTTTCTCCCCGCTCATTCTTCTTCTCCGGGCTCGAGCTCCTTTTACTTCGACAAGACTTCTTCAAGTCAGCGGGACATCCTGGCGAGTTCCCCTCAGTCATACTGATATCCCCTTCTATTGGTAAATCCATCACTGTCGGCAAGAGATAAGACGGTCGTCAAGACCTTATGTCGAGCCCTTCTTCTTTCGGCAAGTATATTCCATCTCGGGGAGACTTCTTTGCTTCGGGAAGACCTTACCCTGAACTCACGCCATGTCGCTGAGAGATCCCCGAGTCACCAAGACCTTTCATCGAGTGCACCTCACTACACCGAAGGGAGAAATCGTGTCGGTGAGACCATCATTTGTCAGTGTGACCCTATAGCGAACCCCCTTCATTCTCCCCATTCGCTCATTCTTATCGGAAAGACCCTACTGGGTCGATGAGACGTCATGGCGATGTCTTCTTTTCTTTCTGAGCTCACTATGTTTCGGTGAGACCTTTTGCTGAAGGTAATACCTCTCGGCGAGATCCTTCCGAGCTCCAATTTCTTTTGGCAAGAGCCTGCTTGGTCGACGAGAGATTACTCCAAGAGCACAACCCTATATCGAAGGCCCCATCCCTTTTGGTGAGATATCCTCTGGTCACCGAGACATCAGGCTGAGTGCAAACTTTCTTCGGGCTCATCATACTTCTTTGGCGAGACAAACGGCCTTTGGCGAGACATTTTATTTCGGGGAGACCTTCTTAGGTCGGCAAGACTTCACGTCGAAAGTAAACCACTCTCCCCAAAGACAAACCTTTTCAGCAAGAGTCCACCATGTCAGTGAGACCTTTTGCCGACGCTATTCTTTCGTTGCCAAGACCACTCCTCTGTCGCCCAGACTTCCTTTGCTCAGTGAGACTTTACACTGACCAAAGTTTCCTTTTGTTGAACTGAGAGCACTTCGGGGAGACCTTAGCATATTGGCCAGACCTCATGGTGAAGGGACAACCCTTTCGCCGAGACCTCACCTTTTCGGCCAGACGCTATGCCGAACACAAATCCTCTGCCTGATGCCGCTTCATTTCATTGAGACTTCCTTCGATCGGTGAGACCTTTTGGTGAACGCTAAACACTTTCCCTGAGCCCGCTATGTTACACCGAAGGGAGACCTTTTTGCGAGACTCATGCTAATCACCCAGACCTCCTGCCGAACGCAAAATTATCGCCGAGCTCAAACTTTCGGTGGGACCTCCTTCTATCGGGCAGACTTCCCTCCGTCGCCAAGAGCTTATGCCGAATGCAGAATATTTTGGCGAGGGCTCCTCCGGTCGGCAAGACACATGAAGACTCACGGCAACAGGGATGTTTGGGCGACCTATGAGCCTTAAAGTGAATAGAGCGCACTACCAGTTGGCGAGACATCTACAAGGTCTTGCCGACTTTCTTCTTAGAGGAAATTTATGACCAACTGGATTAAGGAATGCTTCCCAACTAAACTCCCTTGACAAATATCATCATATGTGTGATTTAATCCTATGAAACAAAATCTCCATTAGTCCTCAGAAGCACATAAGGTACATCATAAAAAAATACAATATTGCTTATGATTATTTCATTCAATTTCCAGCAAGAAGAAAACCAATTTAAGCTGAGAACCAAAATTTGACAAAACAAGAAGGAAAACTCAAGAAGAAAATAGAAGAAACCCCAAGAGCAAAGCAAATAACAAAGGAAAAGAAACCAAAAAGAGAAGGGGGACCCATTTTGTTCCAGAATAAAATGGGGTGGTTATGCAAGGCATAACAGGCAGCAAGTCCTTTCAGTGCATGGCTAGGAATTTTGACCATCTATAAAAGGACATATAGGGAGTGCATTGCAAATCATCATAGGCTCATTGGAATGCAGTAAATAATCAAATTTAAAGGATAATTCACCTGTACAAAGAATTTGCATCTTGGCAAGAGAAATTGAAACAACAAATTGTTGTATCCACACACTATACTTTTTGTTTTGAATCTTATTGATTTAGTAGATGAGAAAATGTCATTATCAACTGATTTTTCCCCACCATGGGCTTTTATGAGATGAATCCAGTATTTGAGTTTAAACTTGTGATATTTTATTCTACATTTATTTTTGTATTACACAATATTTCCTTACTCTAGATTTTCAATTGATTAATCACGTGGCACAGTATTAAAAATTTGGTGATTTCATAATTTCAGTATGTCATGAAGCCTTTTTTGAACCAAAATTTCAAATCAATGAATCTGCCCTTCAAAATCCATTGATAAATAGAAATCCCCTCTCGTGTCCCAAACCGTCTCATAGGCTTTCTCTATTGTGCAAGGTTTTATACCTCATTGACACAAAGCCATTTGCATTGATCAAGTCTCAAGCACTCTTTCAGTTTCAAATCTGAGAACAATCTGAGTACTATATAATTCTTATTATAGCTTTAGATTTTTGTTCTATTTTTTGTTGTAGCTAGTCTATCGACGTCTCCCTTGAACCCCCTATGGGTGAAAGTGCTAGTAAATATCCTTCTTATAACAATAGTGTTCTTCATGTCCATCTTTCTTGCAATATGCACAAGTAGGCCTCTCCTTAGATGTTTCTCCTTTAGAGGAAGAGAATTTTGATTCTTTATGTGGCTTGTTCTTTTTCTTCTTTTGCTTCTTATCAAGATTCATTGATTCTTTTTGTGCCTTAGACTCACTAGCCAACAATGCTTATGATTTGGAAGACTTGATTAGACCCATGTTCATTAAATTAGCTTCCTCTTGGATTAGGAGATTTGCAAAGTCATAAAACTTAGGATCAACATATGATGCTCCCATAGAAAATCGATGGGTGTGAAAGACAAAAACAAATATTGAATACTCAGGACCAAGCTTGGATAAAATATTTAGAATCAATTGTAAATCCTCTTTATCAATGTTGCATTCTTTCAACCGCGTTCTTAATTGCTTAAATTTGGATATGTAGTCTTGGATGTGGTTAAAAATTTTAGGATCGAGATTCATCAAATATCCCCTAATCTTATCTGTTTTACCATACAATTTTTCAAAAGCCTCTTTAGGTGTTTTACATGATTCAACATGAAATTGTAAATCAAATGATAATAATGAACATATGCATCCAAGTGTTTTCTCATGATCAATCTCCCATCTTGCCAATTATTTAGCATCAGTAGGTTGAGAAATGGTTTCCTTTAGATAGCCTATTAGACCTTTTCCCATGAGATAGTTCCATACTAATTTTCTCCAACCTACGCAGGCAGGTCTACAACTCTACTGACTATTAAGTCTGCATTTTATTTATTTATTTGCTTTTTTCCACAAAATTTTCTAAAAACCATATTCGACCTTATGTATATTTTTTTTTATAATTTTTTCAGAAAAAATTTACAAAAATAAAATGTTGATGGATTTAGAAATTTCAATTTTTTAAAAAAAATTATAAATCATACGACATGCGCAATAATGAAAACTTGGGGGTTGTACGACTCCGTGGGAAATATTTTTTTGCCTAAATGGATAATTGCTCCAAATTCAACAAATTGACAGTCGACTTTAGGGTTTTTTAGCCTTCTAGACGTGATGGTAGGGTCGAATTTGACCCAAAATGCTCCAAAAATGGAGCTACCTTCTAGATCTGGCAACCACTCTTCAGCTTCAAACCCTCATAGATTTGGCCTCATATGTCCAATTTGGATGAAACAAAAGAAAATTTTGATGATCTCAAACCCAA